>OX457130.1:4655207-5132707 GCA_949752895.1 Dendrolimus pini | reverse complement strand
CAGTACAGTGTGGACAGTAAACAGCTAACTTATGAAAGAAGAATAGAAAAATATATATTGTATTAATATATATTAATATGTTGTATAAGAAGTGTCAGGGAATCATGGACTATAGGTATACGAGTAATACAATACAACTAAGTCTAGTTCAATTATTGTATTAGTTTATAAAGTCACTGTAATGACGTTAGTATATTTATCATCCATTTTCTTAGACCAAATATGTACCGAATAAAGTGACATAAAATGAAATAATGATTTATACAGGACACGTTACCGAAACGTCTTGTTCGTGTAATGTTCTACAATGACGGTGATAAATAATTCTTATCAAAGTCGTATTCAAACGAAAATACAATATCCTTGATGACACCGTAAAAATTACCTAGAGTATATCAGATTGGATCGTGGTTAGTAATGTCACAGCATAAATAACTAGATACCAGTAGCTACAAGACTCCGTTTAGTGTATATTCTAGGTAGAAATAATAGTGTAGCAAATAAAAAACCGGCGATAGAATAACTTTAATCGACGAATCCCGTAATTGATCTATATCTACACACACATACAACAACTGAGATATACTCTCGAATTTGTACACGCTTGGTTTCAAATTCCCGCGAGATTCTCGGGACAAAAAGTATCGTACGCAGTATTTAAAAACAGAATGTAAACAAACTGCTCCCGGGAAAATTTCTGTGCCATTTTCGGGATAAAAAATATCACAAATTTTACATAACATTTTTTAATCTGGTCATTTTAAATTATTCCGAGAACAAATCCCGTGGAAGTACCGGGATAATAAAAGGCACAGATTTTAAGTCTAAGAATTTGCTATCGAACAGCGAATACCGCATTGAAATCAGCCTCGTAGATTTTACGTAAATCTCATATAAACAGACAAGAAGTCTAAAAAACAATGCATCGTGTTTTCCATCGTTTATATAGTCTATTCCAGTTGTGTTTTGTATAAATAGATACAATGTGTAGAAGGGCCTGACTTGGTCGCAGGAATAAATATTCTGTATCAGTTTCTACATGGACGGTTACGGCAAATACTTCTTTTCCTTGTACTAATTTTCCGCAATACTGAGGGACATACCTTGAAAGTACATTAGAATATTGGGTATTGAGTAAACAAATCACGAATAAATGAATACATATTTACAGAGACATATGTCACGCTTAGCAAAATATAAAAACAAGTTGGTTGTGATAATTCTATAACAAGTCCAACAAGGTTAGCAATGTCTACTGTCAGCTTTCCGTCACCATCTGAGAATATGGTTCGCTATAAAAGTATTTGCACTATGTTAGGTACAAGTAAAATGCTTATATTTACCCCTTGCCTTGATTAGGGTTATGAATACTTTAACTATTGGAGTTGGAAATTATTTGTTCTGCTAGACAAAAAGTATAACTTTAGTCCATTAACATTCTGATTGATGGACGTTTATGTTTATCGGCTTACTGTATACATATGTTATATATTCAGGTAAGATTATTTCATCTTCAAGAACTGAGTAATTTCGATTTATAATTAAGCTTGCCCACACACACACATATGTATATATGTGTGGGTGTGTGTGTATGTGTGTATATACATGCTTTGATATACAAACACTCACTGATTATTCATCCCGTCCTCATTATTAATAGGATAAAACTTCTTATGTTTCGTTAAATAAAAAAGCCTTGTAATATATGGTGATAATAATGGATAATTGATGACCTCTGTTGTATGTTGGGGTAGCGCCACTGGGCGAGAGTCCATGGCTTTATCACCGCGGGAGCTAGGCTCGACCGCTTGAGAGGAGAGTACACAATAATACGACGAGTGTTGTACTCTAGATGTAATTATTGCTCAATTCATTTATCAATTAACTTAATATAATAAACAGAAATCTTAACTGCTATGTGAAAATATATGAAACCTAAGCATATTCGTAAATGCATCTCCGAAGTTTTTCTGTTTTCATTTATACCGTGTTCATTTTTAACCATGTTAATTATGAAGCAATAAATAATTCCATTTACGTATTGTAGGAAGCATCTTACTGAAATTGCTGGAACTGTCATGATCTTTATTTATTTATAATTTTTTCGGGAAGCCAATATTTTTATTTTGTTGCTAAACGGTCATTTACAGGTATTTTATTATCCCTTCGAATTTGAGTGATCTATTGTTCGCCTTAATCCCTTTCTACGCCTTCTGGTAAGACATCATAAATTTTTCTTTCTACTGTTTTCGTTTCATGCGCATTCTTAGAAGCCATAAAGCTTACAAAAATAAGGATTCTAAAGATAATTGGGAATGTAGCTAGGTTATTTTACAAATATATAAGGTCAGTCAGTCGGGAACTGGATTAGTTGTGTTTTAACTGCGATTGAGACGTTACCTAGTGTACTTTCAAAGCGAGTATCTTATGACGAAGAATACAATTTTCCGCGACCAGGCGGCCTGTCGTAAGAGGTGACAAAAAACCCACAGCCAGGTCGTAGGGTATTTGCACGACTGGATGGCTACCACCCCTGGTCTAGAGTATGCCGCCATAACAACCTTGATATGTGTTTCGGCATTAGTGACCAGGTTCCAGTCTTCCTTAAGAGAGCTGCAGCGCATATGTAACACCTTTGGTGTTGCAAATGTCCATAGGCGATGGTAACCGCTGTCCATCAAGTGGGCTGTCTGCCTATCTGCTGAACTCATGCAATATAAAAAATAAAAAAATGACGATAGACTTTTTGTTTTTTATGTGATTACGATTTTCTTCTCTGCGGTTTGGACTTGCAGTATTTCGTTGTGCTTGTAAGAACTGTGAATGGGGATTGTTCACAAAAAAAAATTACCCTCTGATTTTATATTATTATTACGTAAAATAGGGTATTATAACATACTTATTTGAATATTTTTGTATTTTAAGCGTTAGTTTTTTTATTATTCGATTTTACAATTATTTCTCCGACGACGTCATAAGGGACAAGTTTACATTGATTTGTTTGCCTAGAAAACAAAAATAATAAAAGTAAGTTTTATCTATATATAATCATAGTAATCTGTGCTACTATCTAAATGTCACTGTCATTACTCGTTACGTATCGTGATCATTTTAGTGTTTTATGTCGCTAAGCTTAAAATTTTTCGTGTTCAACCATTATTATTTTCTATAGTTATCGTTAAATTTTTTAAAGTGGTCTTCAGGGAAAATCCATGTTACATAACTTAAATCAAATAATGTACAGATAGATTTTTTTTTACCTGAAGCAGGCAAACAGGCAGACGGTCCACCTGATTGGATTTAGTAAGGTCAAATAAAGGTCAAACGCATTTCTTACAAAATACAAGAAGATCGTAAGTTTTTTGGAATTTTAACTAGACAGAAATGATTAGGGACACTGTTCCTCGAAATGGTTTTTCAAATAGCTAGATTGAAAAAAGTGAACAATCCCAATTATTTGTGTGTACTTCTAATAAACTTTGTGATAATTCCGACGGCATGTAAAATTCACATCCTACAAATTTATAACTATATAATATCTTCTTCGATCCTATCTCAAAAATTACCAAATGACAATAAATCAACTATCTTATCAGTTCTTATTTGATATATTTAACACCTACACGCTCATTTGTCTAACGAATAAGAAAAATAGCAACAATTTTTTTTCAGAAATATATATTTGTCCTAAAGAAAAAACAGCAAATTAAATAAAAACATATTTACCAAACTTATGTAACGTTATTCGTTTCATTTTCAAACCGCGTAGAGAGTTTATATTCTAACAACTTTCTCTATAAACCTGCCCAAGTGTCGCTTGCTTTAAGGACACTTTACATTTATCAGTGCGTGAAATCCTTTCATATGAATTACAAAATTCCTTCTGAATTACGTATAACAATGTAGTAAAAGGTAAAGCAATTTTTACGTTTCATTTTTAGTTTAACAATATTACGTTCTCATATATATAATATTTAAATAATTAATTGGATGTCAATTTTAAATTCAATCGTCGTTGACAAGTTTTTCCATGGTAAAGACAGTGTGTATTAGAACATTAAGGCTTTTAGTTAAGTGAATCAATTTTCTTTCTTGTAATCATCTTAATCATACAATATTATTTTATTTTATTATCGAGTTTTGAGAAAACCAGTGAAAACAATATACTAATTTTGTTCGGAGTATTTTTACAATAAAATATGTATATATTAGACAAGTTACTTCAAATATAATTTTCCCAATAATTAACCACAAGGAAATGTAATGCGTGGAAATTAAACAGAGATCTTTATAAAAATAAAAATCATATACAGCATGCAATGCAATTTTTAAATTCAAACTCTTAAGATAAAAATAATATTGTCATTGTAATTAAAGGCTTTGGACGATTATTATGCAGTTAGACAATTTTATAGTCTAGATCGGATGTTTGCCTAACTCATACATTAATTTTTTTTCGAAACAGGCTGACATAACCCTTTTTGATGACGCAGGGGGAATTTATTTAATAGGACACCATCCTTGGGCCTGGGGGGAAAGCTTTACACCGAGGCATGTGTGGGACTCCTGATCGGCCGATTCCAGCCGTGGCCTCCAAGCGGAGGATCGGGGGATGGTCGGCCGTCAGATTATCCACTAAACATAACCTGCGCTCCTCTCCTATGCAATATTATAGGGTACCACAGGAACTAAACCGCAGGTGTTATATCTGTGGGTGTCACAGAGCTTCGCTTAAATTTCACTTAGGGCACCCCGGGGAAGAGCACCCTCTTTACCAACAGGGGGGAATCCACGGGATCCCCCGCTGGTCCGCGTGGTCCCCTGTGAAGGCCAACAGAGCCCTCACTCAACGCATCCAACACTATTTATTACCTCAAGGCTAACCATTTCACGTCTATATTTTGTGAGAGCATGGTATTACTAACTAAGTGCTGTAATCAAGGTAATTTCCAACATAAAGAAAGAAAAGAACGAAAAATATTTATTTGTCAAAAGCGACACATATAAATACATATTAATTTAATGGAGCAAAACAATATATTGCTCAGTATATTGCTGTGCCGAAAGCTAATCCGACACAGCCCTGATTTTCAGTGCCTACCTCTTTCTTACTCTATACATATTTTATTGAGAGCCATAGAAGAAGAATGAATACATAACATGTGTCATTTATATTGGGCTATGAGTGGTACCGCCGATAAATGTAAGCTCTCTTTAAAATCCCGATTTCCTACCGAACCCCATTTCCTGATCTTTAGTTATAGAATTTGCGGGTTGCCGACCTATGGCCCATTTTTGCGCGCCGCCCCCTCTGTGCGTGACCTCCGAGCTTAATGGTCGGTTTCGGCCACGTTTCGGCGCTTTTTCTCATTCGCCTAAGTCGTATTTCGCTCCGAAACCGATTTAGTTAAGTTACCAGCAACACGTGGTGTTTCCGAGAACTTCTTTGATTTTTTCGCCCTTCCAAATGGAAGGTTTGAACTTTGAAATGTTTTGTAATATTTTTTGGTAAGATTTATATTTCATCTGTTAGAAGTTTGGTGTTTTGTATAGATATGATGATGATGATGATGATGATTGTTCCGACCGTTTTCGGCCATCTCGACCACTTTGACCCCTAGTCTGATAATTGGCGCTGGTACGCGTGAAGATGGCTTATATAGCCTATCTTGGCGGCGAAACTCCGTGCACACTGAGGGCACGTGAGAACGCCGTTGTCATAGTTATATGTAATGGCAGCAGGTGGGCGAGCCTTTAACTGGTCGCGTTTAGTATCAAGGTCAGCTTTACGCTGCACCTCGAACTCACTTACTTGGCTATTCACAATCCTGCGCCATTCTGGCCGCTGTGCTGCCAAACTTTCCCATCGAGAGGGCTCTATATTGCACCTTTTCATGTGTCGCTTTTGGACATCCTTGTACCGGAGGAGGGGACCGCCTTGATTCCGCTTTCCTTCCTCCAGTTCAGAGAAGAAGATGCGCTTGGCCACTCTTTCCTCCGCCTTTTTTTTGCGTAATCGGAGTCTAGCAGCGGAAGCGGTCAGATGCACAGGATATATTAACGTGCACAAGGGTACGCGCGAGACCCAGGTGCACATGCTCATCCTTATCCTTCAGGACCCAGTGGAACGGAGGCCGTTACGACTGGAGAAAGACTTGGATAGATGGATCAGTATCATGGTGAGAAAGTTACAAGGAGCCAGTACCTTCTCACACTCCCTTAATCGCCTTTTACGATACCCACGGGAAGATATGGGGTGGTGCTATTTTACTCTGCCGGCAACACACGGCGCAATACATATGATGAATACTCGGGTAATAGGGTAGATGACAGTCAAATCAATTGATGTCAAATAGCGCATTAGTAAATATTAAAACTACGTTATCAAATCAATTTTTTTAACGCGGCATTTTATTTGATTTTTATTCCGACGGTTCGGCCACTTTTTAGTAGCCGTGATCACGGAAAACAAAGATGTCAAGTACCAGAATTGGTACCAATGTGCTGCCACTCTTTAAAGGGCGTCTAGAACTTGAAACACAACTCAAGGTTGTTATGGTGACATACTTTAGACCAGGGGTGGTAGGCATCCAGACGGGCAAATACCATACCACTTGGTTGTGGGTTCTTTTATCGCCTCTTACGACAGGCCGCCCGGCCTCAGGAAAGTATTCTTTTTTGTTCCTGCATGGAAATATGTATAGGTACTAGTCTCATTAGGTATTGTTAAAACCGTAATTAAAGTTATATTTATTATGATACTAACTGACCGGACGAACATCATAATTATGTTTGACAGGTAGGAAGAGTTTCTAAGGGAAAGCGAAAATGTTGTTTTTACTATATTCCAAGCATTTTTTTTTTCATATTTACTAACCTTTTAAATCTTCCTTGGACTTCCATATGTAATTCAAAACCAAAATTAGCCAAACCAGATTTTATAGAAATATAACAAGACCATCATATTCTTTTTAAATATGTCCAACCAATTTAAAATACAATCAAATCAAACCAATTTTATTTGTTCAAAACATGTTTAAACAGTTGGTATATATGATGGAGTGTACACATAATATTAAAACTTTATTATAGGTTCAGCTTGTATATTAAATTTTGTATTTTACTTCAAATTACTTAAGGTAAGTAGTTACTAAAATATTGAAGGTAAGTAAGTCACTTGATACTCTAAGTTCGTAGAAAACTGGACGAAAAATTATCTTGTTGGTTCTCGATACTGACGATATTCTGTATTCTGAGCTGACTACATTGTTATTTGATATTTATGACAGAAATTTAAATATTGAATGACATTTTCATCATTCCGTAATATGTCTACATTATTATAGCTAGTCAAGTGGGTATCACTTTACGCATAGTGAAAAGCTATGTAGAGATGACGAACTTCCACTGCTTTTGTCCGAAATTAAGCATTTCTTTTAAATATTCCAAAAATACTTACAACAAGAAATGGTAATAAGAAATACTTGATGAATTCATTCACAAGACAAGAGAATTTATTCACAAGACTTTCGCTAAAAGTAATTTCTAGTCATGAAATTTTTTCAAAATTTTTCACCGCCATCATTATTCTTTTTCTTATTTTTAAATTTACTACATCATTTACTACATTAGGTGTATAGAATACATCTCCTTGTTAAATTTCGTTTATAATATAACCTAGTAATTTTTGAGCATAACAACTGTGAAATATGTAGCCATGCATAAAGACAGACAAACAGAAGAATGGACACATATGACGATTGGAAGTAATTTTATAAGTAACTAGCTGCCCCGGCAGACGTCGTCCTGCCCAGAAAAGCTTCAATCGATATACCTGTCGGCACACGGCAGCGCCACCTACCGGGTCCAATTGTGAACCAGCTCAGAAATCTTCTCTGGCTCATGCACAACAACTTTGCTAAACGTCATCACATGATCAAATGTATTGTTTACGATTCTATAAAGGACATACAGACATTTTTATATATAAGTGATTATATAAGTAATTGTATATCGATTATATAAGATTGAAGTGATTAGGGTGGTTTCAGTTTTCCCTTGTATTGTACTCTAACCGTAGTTTGGTTAGTTTAAGAATGTACAACTTTTGTTTTTGAGGGCTTCTAAAATAGTCTAGATACTTACATGTTACGTCAAGTACATGGTTCAAAATAAGACAACGTGTTTCACTAAATGTAATTACTGATAAATTGATTTAACATTAAATTTAACTTACAAAAAAATATTTTTTTTTGTCTCCAGTGAAAAAATGTTAGTTTTTGATGTTTTTAGAACTCTCTCCAAACGACAGCTCAAAACAAAATTTAATAGGTCGCTCCAAATATTTTAAGATTTCAAAAATCGCCAAAACCCTTTTTTATTAAAATTTTATTTCTCGTTACGGTAGAATTTTATAAACTAAAAAATAATAACTTTCTGAATGTTTCAGTTCAAATTTGAATTTTAAAAGAGCCCTCATAATTTTTTTAAATTTACATTTAGTGTATTACTCGCTCGAAAAATCTAAAGTAATGCACTAATACACTTAAAAAATATATGAGCGACCTTTTAAAATTTAAACTGTGAACTGAAACTTTCGGAAACCTATTATTTTAAAAATTTGAATAAAAAAACAGAATTTGGAGCGACCTCTTAAAAATTTAATTTTTTGAGTATGCGTTTGGACGGATTTCTCAAAACATCAAAAACTAACATTTTTTATTCAAGACTCAAAAAAATAGTAGATTTTTTTGCGCCACCCTGTTTTATATACAGAGATCTTTAATGCTACGTGAAAATATGATCAATCTAAACATATTCTTAGACGCATCTCCAAAGGTTTTCTGTATTGATAGATTTTGGCACGTACATGGACTTATGGACAGTTTTAACCTTGCTGATTATGTAGCAGTAAATTATTCCATGTACGTGACCTAACAATACCTATATAAAATTACTATTTAAATCTAATCCCGCAATTTTGTTCAAAACTCAGATTATTACTCAGATAAAATTGGAAACAATCTAAGACAGTTTAAATGTAATATTGTTGTGAAATAAAATATAACATAATATTATTACACGTATAATACAAGCCTCTAATAATCCCTTTGCTTATAAAGCGTAACATTTTTGATTAAAAACAAACACGAACATTTCTCTCTTTACGACATCGAATAAAAATCAGCAGAATACGAGTTGAAACCATTTTGGTGAGAGCATTTTTTACTGTGATAACTACAACGGCCTTTACGATCTCAGGTCGATGGGTAGACAGCGCAAAAAGTTATACGGAGGCTGGATGCCACTCGAACAAAAAATGTACCGTCAGCAGTGTAGCACACAATCTAGCTTTAGATTTGTTGCCTACGTTACATGAAGGTGAAACATGTCTTGTATTATTTCCTTTTTGTAATGTCTGAAAATTATCTCAACAGTGTATGTAATGTGGCGGTACATTGTAATTAATTGTACGTAATTTTAGCTGTAAATAGAAGATTTTGTATTTTCCTGAATTACTGGTAATTATTAACTTCTGTTGAGCATAAATAGAAAAAAGAAAATATTTATTTCTAAATACGACAAACACAAGATAAACAAAAACACAACATACAGAAAGATATATAAAAATTGTAAGTCGCAGTGAGAAAAATGTGTTTGGCACTCAATATATTGCTGTGGCAAAATGTAGTAGTTCAACACAGCACTGATTTTCAGTACCTACCTCCCCAACCACACATTTATTTATGATGCATGTTAATTATTCGCTGATTACGCGTCTAGAGCGGTAGGTAAATATAATATTTCATTACATTTATTTATTTATTACATATCCAACAGCTTATTTATAATATTTAAAGCAAAGACAATAAACTTAGTTTAATATGATTTTTGCCAGTTACTGGATACTTGACACTTTACGATGTGTTAGTACAATAGCAAGACCGCTTTGAAGAGTTCATGATAAGGTCTGATGTACTCATAAATGTAATAAATTCATTAACTTAATGTCTGCTGCAGTGTTTAACTAACACTAAATAAAAAATGATAATATACAAATATTGAAATATTAATGCAGAAAGTCGTCTAAAACACGCAAAGTCCGTTTCTATTAGATTCTCATTATGTACACACGTCACGACCGTATCGTAATCATCGCTTGACTGACCCTCCCTAAATCAGGCCATAGTTTTATACTGCACAAATGCAATGTGTTCGCCCGGCAACGTGGACCGATGCTAATGAGCGAGTACAATAAGACAATGGGCTGTTCTTTAAAAACGTATGCCGATAAATAAGTAAATAAAAGAAGACGATCATAAAAGAATTACAATTAGTACAATTGCCGACAGGTAATAAAATGTGCTTCGTGGAATTTATACAATTATAAAAACTATAGAAGCGTTTCAAAGGCGTGTTCATTGATATATATGTTGCCTATCAATCATTCAAAATGTCATCTAAATTTCTCTGAATAACGTTTGAGGATATGAAGACCTCAGAGATAATGAACTATAAGACGTTACGGTATTTACATTTTACAGTGCGACATGGCTCGACCCATTTCTAGTAATATGGAGATTTAATGTGGGTTTGTAGGGTAAGATTAACAAGTTATAACACTGTTCCTGTCCGAAATCGGTGCGATAAAGCTAGTTGCGTATTAATATGGTCGTATTTGACTCATTCTCCTATTTACCCTGTGTTGCCATATTGTCGAAATTTCCTTACATGTCCCGTAAATTACTTCTTTATTTATAATGCAGAGAGTATTCTAATGCCTCCAGTAATTTTCTTACTCGTATATTTGCTATTTTATTTTAAAATTAACTCGACAAACTGTCAAAGTATTTCGACGCATGTAACTAAAGTATGATGTACATTTCCATTAGCTTCGTAGTTAGTTAACTCGTGATTAAGTCCTTATCATCGTTTAGACCGACATCTACTTAATCAACAACTTATTATAAAACAGGAAAGTTTCTGGTCAAATGGAAATAACGGCTTAATTCACAAGTGGCTACCTATAATTATTGATCGATTTACACAATGAGTTTTTTTGTATTTTACACCAAGTTGTGGAGTGAATTCCCTCCGCATATTTCCCGGAAAGCTACAATATTGACCTCTTCAAAAAGGGTGTAATTGTTTATTCATTCTCAAGAAAGTAGGCAACGCGTTGGTTTCTTTAGTGATTCAGACGTCCATCATTCATAATAATAGCAATAATCTCAAAATATCTAGGTGAAACGCACATCTCTTTTAACCTCCTATCAACTATTTGGTGTCAGCGTAGTATTGTATAAGTATTTTCTTGCCATAGTTCTCTATTCCGACATACATTATCTGCCACATCACAAATCATCATGTCATCCTTAACACAAACTATCAAGCCATCTTTTTTTGGTCTAATTTCACATTTATGTGAGTTAATCTTCAAGTTTAGAATTCTTTTTGTCACATGATTTCCATTCTACCTCAGTAGATGCTTTACCACCTTAGTTTTCTTTCTCTTAATCTTTCAGTAACAGTTACAACTTTCATAGATCTGCTTATATACTAATTTCTTACCTTATCCATTCTTATAATACCACATATCCTTCTCAACATTCTCATCTCAGCATAGTGGAGTCGTTTGTGGTCTGTCATACGAGTTAGCTGTTCTACTTTAGCCATATTACATCTATTCTTCTACTGACACCCTTCTCTATATCACATTATGTATCATATTAAACAAATTCATTTTGATCGACTCGGTACATTTTTCTGCAAACTATACGTTTTGCAGGATCTCTTCCTTCCCCCTTGTACCGGAGTGAGTCAAAACGATGTGTAAACTCAAGTGAGCGAGGAGCACCCTTGAGCCGGTCCCGTCAAGTCCTTGTCATTACTGCGCCGAACATACGTCTGACCAGAAACGATTGAGTGACGTCATCCTGTCACTGCGAAGAGATGCCTCCTGTATTATTCCAAGTGTTAAGGCTGAGGGCACTTACTCTTTGTAGATTTATGGAATATCTGATTAGGGGATTTTATTGCAATGTCTTTGAAGGCGATTTTTGTGAATTATATTATAGAATTTTTGCGAACTTTTTTGGTCGAGTTTATTTTTTGTATTGCGTGAGTTCAGCAGACATGCAGACAGCCCACTTGATGGAAAGTGGTTACCATCGCCTATCGACATTTTCAACACCAAATGTGCTACAAGTGCGCTGCTTCTCTCTTTAGGGAGACTGGAACCTGGCCACTAATGCAGAACACAACTCAAGGCTGTTATGGCACCATACTCTAGACCAGGGGTGGGTAGCCATCCAGACGGGCAAATACCCTACCACCTGGCTGTGGGTTATTTTGTCACCTCTTACCATAGGCCGCCTGACCGCAGGAAATTGTATTCTTTATCTGGAAGGGACCGCTTCTTAGCAATAAGACCGCCCATTGTGCACATTTTGAATATTTTTAGGCTATAAGTTTTTCTGTGTTTTCTATAATGGTATACAATCTAAAACCAATTGCCGACGAAGTAGACGAAGTCTGAACTCTGGAGTGGTGACAGCATCTTGCAAAACGTAGTGTGGGTTGCCCAAATTAAGGTGAAGCGATGATCTGCGCAAGATCACCAAGGTTAGAAAGGTCTACGTCAGACAATTTATTGTGATTCGAGAACGACTATGACAAAATAATTAAATTCCAGGAATAAGTACATTAACTGATTTGTACAGAACACGACATCCTTTAAATAACGTTTCGATTAAACTCTTGCTATAAAAGGAACAAAAACTCAAATAACTATTTACAAATTCGCGAAACAATATTGTTAACTTTAATTATGTTTTTTTTTTAAATAAATGTTCGCTTGAAAGCCTCCCCGACGAAACTTTATTAGGTACATAACACGTCCGACGTTTGGGTCGGATCGTTATTAAAATTCTTATGCCTAGAGCTATACAATATTTACTACGGGCGAATAAAGAAAAATATCTGCTTTATTTTTACTTTCAATATATTTCATACTGTAATTGAAATTAATTTTCAGTTGTAGAATAAAACATAATTATAAAAAAAAAATGATGTTGATGTTGAGGATGAACATATTTGTTATTCTGGTCATTTTTGTCATTTGTGTAATTTAGGCGGGCAAAGATAAATAAAACTAGAACGTGTTAAAATATGAGATGAAAGTGTGTATGAGAACTGGTCTCCCAGTTCTCAAGTTTAAAGATATAAAAAATCATCATCCTTAAAAAATGCTATAGTAAGTCGATCTCTCTTTTAAGCTTTCACGAATAACTACTAGGAGGAGCGGATTGGTTTTGCTGTAATTTTGTTTAAATGTAGTGTAAATACCGAACATGGATATAAGTTTGGGATATTAAATGAAGTAAATCTTCCGGGGGCAAATACATAAAAATGTAATACACATTAACGCCTGCTCATTAAACAAGAGCACTATAGCTTGACCCACGGCGCAGCCGCGGGGTAAGCTCTGCTATATATTTTTCGCATTATAATTTGTAACTCAGAATGGAAACAGGGAGCGGTATTTATTTATTGTTTTTCCCTTGAGACATTTTATAATGCACTGAGTCTTAAACGCAATAAAAAAAACTACACTATAAATAAATCCCTAACAAAAATATACACTAAGAAGAAAAGAAAACACTTTATAAACTACAGAAAGATTGAATCTGACCCTGAAAGCAGTATCCAATTGGAGCGATGCTAATCTGGTCAAATTCAACACAGCAAAAACCCAGGCATGTCTGTTTACGGCGAAAAAAAGTCAGTTTGAGTTAAGTCCCACTTTTCGAGGAGTGCCCATTCCGATAACCGGCCAACTTGAACTTCTTGGCATTTACTTAACATCCACTCTCAATTTCGGCTCCTATATTGAAAGTGTAGCTCAGCTGGCTGCCAAAAAGCTGATTATACTTTCAAAGGTGAGACGGTACTTCACTGCAGAGCAACTGCTCAATCTTTACTGCGCTCAAGTAAGATCTTGCATGGAGTACTGTTCTCACCTTTGGGACGGCTCTGCGAAATACCAGCTTGAAGCACTAGAGTCAATTGAGAGAAGAGCCAAGAGGTTGATAGGTAGCTACCAGCTTGTCGATACAAGGCTTCAAAGCCTAGAGCATCGACGCCGGGTTGCTAGTTTATCGGTTTTTTATAAGATTCATTTCGGAGAGTGTGCAGCTGAACTGTTCGACCTGATTCCCCCTACACCATTCCATCTTCGGACTACAAGGCGCTCTGGTCTACGCCATCGTTTCACAGGGGAAACGCTGCCAGTGCGTACTAAACGTTTCGCCTCCACGTTCCTTATACGTACCGCGGAATTGTGGAATGCACTACCGGAGTCCGTGTTTCCCGAAAAGTACAATCCGGGTATCTTCAAGTCTCGTGTGAATAGGTACTGTCTAGGTAAGCGTGCTCCATCTTCGAACGCATCATCGTCCGGCATTGGACGTGATCGTAGTCAAACGCAAACCTATTTAATATAAAAAAAGACAATCGGTCTAGCTCGACAAGACCACTGTGGTCATGATGATACTACTAATACTACGCTATACTCCACATTATATGTTGGGCTTACATACTCGCACAGCCCACTTCTCTTACCACTATCCATCAGGCGAGTAGCCTGCCTGTTTGCCTGCTTTAGTCAATAAGTCATAATGCAGTTATAATAGTCAAAAAGAGTTGATCACAACCAACTAGTGTAATTTTCATAATAATATTCAAAATTTCCATAGTGTCTATATAACATGATTCTTAATTTTTCTCCTTCGTGAACCCCAACTCATAAACTTTTATTAATAAAAGAATAAGTGAGTGAACGCACAAAATACCCGAACATCCGCCGTCGACGCGAATATAATAAAAAGTAGGTAAAATTTATGGAGTGATCGCCGTACCCTCTGTTCTACAACTTTGACAAACGTCTTTCCGTATCTTAGTACTGATACATCTAACATTTTATTGGGCTGTACTGTTGTTAATATATATGAAAGTTCTCAAGCTTCTTGACTATATTTATTTCTTCATATCTAACATGTCAGTACAATGTACGTACATACAATTCCAATAGTTATTACGGTAATTCCTAAATATTGTGCTTTAAACTTGGAATGTAACAAAACAAAAATTACTAGGCTATTAAATTTAGAATACTTAAAACAATATTTTAGATGATTGGGATATACAGAACATTTTAAATTATGGGATTTATGAGATAAAAATAGGGAAGAATGTAAAAGTAATCAAAAAGAGATGGATGGATTGTGTGAAGGACGACATGTTGATTTGTGGTGTGACAAAGGACGTATGTCAGAATAGAGGAGTAAATAACAAAAAGACATATCGTGTAGACCCCAAATAATTGGGAGAACGTGAAAGAAAAGAAAGGTAAGATTTCTGTAAGTTTGTGTAACTTATAATTTTCTTACTGTGATTAGGAACATGAAACAGACATTCATTTTGAAATTAACCCAGTTTGGATATAAATGATCATTATTTCCATCAAAATGATTATACAATTAAACAACACACGGCTATGGTACTTTATGTTAGGCTAGGCAACCGCTAGTTTATACCGTGTACTGATTTTTAATTTAGAATTTCTAATGAACGTAGCGTGCTTAAGTGAAATGGGGTCAGTACAATGAAAACAACCATGCGATTCAGCCTCTTGAATATTCAAAATGGCTATTTTCTTAAAGGCACACTATATTTGGACCGCAATCGGAAATTATCTAACAAAACATCGCCGTTTGGCAAACGTTTATCGTTAAAATTAACAGCTTCAATCGCGCAGCTCTAAACCGCAACGGCCAGTCTCATTGGAGTAAGTGGTTTCTAGATGGAATTGGTTCGGATACTAGCTGCGAGATATTTGTAATGTTTGCTCTGTTTATTTTGGTCATTGCGACACTGGTAAAGTTAAAGGATGGTTAACTGAAAGCGCAATTGAAAATTTGTTATTAAATATCATCTCATTTTCAGCCAACCTATATCCACTGCTGGATGTAGGTGTCCTCAAATATGCGTTACGTATCTCGGTCTCCTACCTTATTTATTCAACCCCGACGTAGAAAGCTAGAGAGCTTTCCGCTAAGCTACGTTTAACGAAGGCCGCTGAAGTAGCAAGTTTGCTCCGCTATTCCGATTATGTCTGGATTCTGTCTGGACTTCTGTGTTTCGTTCAGTACCTGCCAAGACACACGCGGAATTCGCAACTGTAACTTCCATGGCCCTGGCTATAGGCGAATGGAAGGAACGCGAAGGTTTTATTAGGCATTCCAACTGCCTATTAGGCTATCGAGTCCCACAGTACCAGCGCCGCCGTTTCGCAGTCGGCGCGGTCTCCACAAATGGATTTCCCCTCACCAAAAAAGAAGCTACGTGTACCAAGACGCAGTCTCCACTCTAAGGCACGTGTGCTTTATCCGCCCTCGGTCCTGCAACAGACGTGATCGATAAACTGACAGGTCAAATAACATTTTCACAAACCTAATGTACCTACATAAAGATTTTTACTTTAGTAACTTGTTGTGTTTAAAAATACATACAAATATAAAGTACATAGGATTTGCGGCCACAATTACAAAGTTAAATATTTGACAAAACATCTTGTTAAGTGTCTTTAATACTAATTATACCAATTTAAAATACATACACTGTTTATTTTTATTAAGACCAGATGCCACAGCATAATTTTCCTTAAGCCTAATTCGTACCCCCTTTACTTTCGAATCAGTGTTGAGGCAACTCGGGTCTAACTTATTAATAATTCAGATTGATATTTAAATTATGTTGCGACGGAAATTCACAGGATTTCGGTTTCCGCACGCTTAAATGTTGCTAATGATGAGCTTCATTTACCGTTTTACGGATGCGGTTGTTTTGAATAACTAAAATTGAGGGTTGGCTGATCAGGACTTTCAATTGGTATTGTCAGCTTGGGTGAGGTTATCTGCATAATTAAGCAGTTGTATCAAGTTTGAACCGCATTAAGGTTTAACTGAAATTTATAATTTGTTTTTGAGTTGTCGTCGATAATTAATAACATTTCTTCTTAAGCGTTGGATGTTTCAACTATAGAGACATCGAAATTGTATTCCCTAAATGTCTCGACTATTAAGACGTAGAACAATTCCGAAGTTTGTCATTGATATTTATCGCATCAAATATAATTTTAATTAAGATTTTCGCTTAAAGTTAGTGTTTCTTTAAGTCTTTTTTCATTTATGTTTCTTGCTTCATCAAGGATAATGGTAGTGTCTGTGGACAAATGCGTCTTGTTTATAGTGTTAAAATTAACACCTTTAACGAATAGTTTCGTTAAAGAATATCTATAGTTCTCTATCAATGTTCAACGTCAGTAACACGTTCCCGTTCAAGTTACGCATTAAACCCATTGCTTCTTTTGACTGACATAGTCACTAGCATTATCATTACCGCAGATCTATCAGAAGCATCAGATTATAAGAAATTTCAATAGGATTATACTTTTGTTTCGAAATGGTCGATATGCCTGATGGGGGTAAATTGTGTGTTTAGGTAATTAACCATCATCATCAGGTAAATATCACTCAAAGTGAAATTCATTGCAAAAATCGTATGTGTGTTGTACCAAAAGGATCGGCTATGGGAAAACACTATATAGAGTTGTATGAAAATCATAATACAAGAATAACAAAAGGAATGAAAGATGCTCAGGAAATGTATAAAATATTATTACTTTAATGAATCGTCTTTAATTTCTGTTTGAATTTATTGAGACAGAAACGGACATTTCAAAACTCCTGTACCTGACAGATGTTATTAAAAATTCGTCATTCTTTGTAATTTCTCATTAATAATTTGCGTCGGGATCATTTTCACCATGAATTTTGTCGAAAAAGTTGCTTGGGGTTTTATTTGTTATGACGTTTTTGTATAACTTTTTTTAATTCATTAGTATCGAAGAAAAAATAATTACGTGTAAGACGCCACGGTAAAAAGAATGATTATGACACCTCAGCAACATGTGTAGGGACAGTAGTAGGTTTAGTGCAGACCCGAGCTGGAGTATTGAATCCGTCTTGGTAAATGAAGAACGCGTAGATCCCGGTAGATCGATAGATTGTAGGTCGGTGGTAGGTCGTCCATAGAGGCTGGATGAGAAAAACGGAAGATGGGAACGGAATATGTCGCAAATTTCAAGTAACCTACATCCAGAAACAGACTCTTATTGTCGATATTCATCGTTAAGTTGGATATGAATCGCTATTAACAAGTTTTTAACTTGTAATTTTTGTATGTATATCTGTATGTTCGGGTCAAGTCTTGCAACGGAATTTTAAAGCAGTTATCCTCAACCGATGGAGATGATTTTTTTATATTTTAGT
Source organism: Dendrolimus pini (assembly GCA_949752895.1). NCBI lineage: Eukaryota > Metazoa > Arthropoda > Insecta > Lepidoptera > Lasiocampidae > Dendrolimus > Dendrolimus pini. The sequence continues at coordinate 5,114,315 of OX457130.1, read as the reverse complement.
TTGAATGAAAAGGCATAATAGGCTAAGGACGTGACTCTAAATAAAATATGGCGGACGGCTCAAGATGGCGGACTAATTGTTTTTGTACACTTCCGTGATATAGGTAACAAATCAAAGGATATCCTAAGAAAAATATCAAGAAAAAAAAATACTTCTCTCTAAATTTAATATAGCGGCCGACACAAATGGAAGACTAGTTATTTTCGGTGCGGTATCATGATATGGGTATGAAATTAAAGGATGTTCTGAAAAAAAGTAGGAAAAACTAAAAAATAAAAAAGACGGCCTCGTTGGTTGAGCGGTCTAAACCTTTGCTTTGGTTTGATTCCTGGTATGGTAAATTTCGGAAACAATTTTTCTCCGTTATTTACTATGGTCTGGGTGTTTGGAATCGCCCTAGAATAGTGGGTAGTATACTATCTGTAACACAAGCTCAACTTGCCTAATTTGGAGATATAAAATATGTGTGTTTGTCTGCGGATTATATTATTATTATTAAATTAATAGTAAAAAGATTTGAAAAACAAGCTTTTATTTAAAGCACTAAAAATAATAAAATAGACTTTGTGGTGTATGGTTGCCGGTTTATATAATGAAACTACTATTGTAACACAATCACACTCACATTTTATATTTATAAAATTTACATTACATAATACAAGGCTATAACCGCGGCAGGACGGCCTGTCGTAAGAGGCGACAAAACAACCTACAGCCAGGTGGCAGGGCATTTGCCCAACTGGATGGCTACCACCCCTGGTCTAAAGTATGTCGCCATAACAACCTTGAGTTGTGTTCCGGCATTAGTGACCAGGTTCCAGTCGTCCTTAAGAGAGCAGCAGCACATTTGTAGCACCCTGGTGTTGCAAATGTCCATAGGCGACGGTAACCGCTTTCCATCAAGTGGGCCGTCTGCCTGTCTGCTGAACTTCTGCAATAAAAAAATATAGAGTATATAGTAAATAAATTGCTGTCATTTATTTATTGTCGGTATTTAATAAATGAACTCTGCATCATAAAAATAATAATCAAGTCGTAATAAGCGGGTTCTTAAAAGTCCATTACCAAGAATTTCACTCAAAGTGTTCAGTAAGAAGGGAGGGGAGATAAATATACAGGAGCCTCGTTCATGGCCCGAGGCATTATTTTTATTATACCCGCTTCCGCTGTACGCTAATAAACCATTTTTTCAACGACCGAAAGTATGGGATTTTCTGTAGCCAGGATATCTTCTGGGAAACGTTTGTATTTATATTTCCTGTTGACTTTTCATGGGAATACTGGATTAGAAGTTATGGTGTGGTATCGGTATCAAAGACGGTAAGGTATAAATAATTATATAAAAAAAAACAAAATATCAATATTTTTGCCCCTTATTCACCTTTAAAAATACAAAAAACTGAAAATAGTTCATACATTAACCACTAAATTTCTGTGTTTTCAAACAAAATTTTAAAGTAATTTAAAAAAATGTAATAACTTAATTTTGTTATATTTTTTTGACCTAATACATGGATACATACAGGCTTACACTATTTACGACTTTAGAAAGAGAATAGCTTATCACTTATTTAAAAAAATGACCAAGTCCGTGGCAAGTGCAGTCTACGTACAATGTATTTATAAAATACTCAAAAACTGCTAAACACAACACTTTATAGAATTTAATTTTCCTTGAATGTACTTTTAAACCTTTATAGGTACCTCGTAATTTTCATCTCACTATTTTAATTATAGGTAACACACGAGATAATATACACTGAATATTTTTAGTGTTTTCACGATTCCACTACATTATTATATGCTGGCATACAGTCGGTATCAGTCAGTGCAGGACCTTTGTAACAAAATTTGTTGGTGTTTTTTTTTTCATCAAATTATTAACAACTATTACTATATGTTTTGATGAAAAAAATAATTAACAAAATGCACACACACACAAATTCACACACACACACATACACACACACACAAATACGCGCACACACACAAGCACACGTACACGCAACATTCTCAAGCGCCCGCATTCATTATGTTAAATATGTATTGTATAATGTTTTATTTTATGTACATTTTATATCAAATTATATGATCTCTGCAATACAAGCTTTGCTTAGTGTAGGGTACTTTGGGAGCCATATTTCGCTCAGAATGTAACAACCAAGATAACGTACCTTAGCACAATTTTTCGGGTTATATACATTTAAATTAGTCACAACGTTCAAGGCTGATGATATAGAGTACCCACTTATGTAAAATGTCATCCTAGTAGACCCATTTGATTCCTGACAAAAAAGGCCATGATATCAAATAATAGATTTGACGATTACGTAGTGGTTCCGATTTTAGCTAAATAGCTATTGAATCCTAAATATGTCACTAATTAAATACATTAAAAAGTTATTTTAGGACAGTCGAGTAGTATAAACGTTACCCCTTATTCATAATAGTTATACCATACATAAACGATTCACATTAATCATGCAATTATGCGTAACACTTTTGAAGTGAAACTTCTATATAGAGGGGGTCTTATGGAGTTTTGACTCACGAAAAGATGTCACAGTCACGTGATCACCGTCACTAATTCTTACATTTTTAAACTCGTGATATCTTTCGAATGGAATGTCCGAATTGAATAATTCAAAAAGTTATATAAAGGTATTGAAGCAGTCTTGAATATGAAGTAATTTATTTTGATAAGGATTAATATCAAGATACAAATAAAAAGCCTTTTCTAGCGGCGGCATTTTTATTAATTTTTTATAATAAAAAAACGCTTATTGTGGCATAACTATAATAGTTAGATATATGTTGTCGCGATACTTTTTGTAAATAATGATGTGTTCTACAAAGTCGTAGTACATTATTTTATTTTATCATCAATAGTTTTCGCAGCGCACGCGATTTTAGGTATTTTTTTTATACCTTGGATTAAATTTTTGGAGTTTTAGTAATGATCCCTAATTTTTTTGTAAATATAATATAGCCTATGTCACCCGGGGGTAGCGTAGCTTGCCAACAGTGAAAGAATTTTTCAAATCGGTTCAGTAATTTATTTTATTTGTTATTTTATCATCAATAGTTTTCGCAGCGCACGCGATTTTAGGTATTTTTTTTATACCTTGGACTACATTATTGGAGTTTTAGTAATGATCCCTAATTTTTTTGTAAATATAATATACCCTATGTCACCCGGGGATAGCGTAGCTTGCCAACAGTGAAAGAATTTTTCAAATCGGTTCAGTAATTTCGGAGCCTCTTCATGCAAGCAAAAACCAATCTTATCTTTCCTCTTTATAATATTAGTCTAGATATTCATAAATATATTTATTTATTATAAAATTAATTAGATATTTGCATATTATAAAAAGCGCAAGATTTTGCGCTGGAAGTTGTTTAATAAAATTGGGAGCTGGATTGCCCTAAAAAGCGCTATATCTAGCTCCTAAAGCGCTAAATTGGCAGCTCTGGTGAGCCGAGCGCCGGGAAAGTCTCGTAAACGAGAAAGCTAGCGAGAGAGCGAGCGAGGATATACCGCGTCCTCAGACTACCTCATCCCTCTAATACCTAAAATTGCGTTCTGCGCATCGGAAAGTGCGATGTTCCGAGCCGCTATTAATGGAGGCAAACTTAAGTTTGCATCGAACTATAGCTCTGCTCTCCACGTGACAAGGCATCACTGCCTCTATTTGTGGTATGTGTAAAAAAAATATAAATAAATAAATAGAGTTTGTTGAGTAAATAAAAAATAACAACAAGAAAACTTTGCCAACTGTTCAGTTTTTCGAAAGTCATAACAAAAGTGAACGACAACGAACAACAAAAGTGTTGACGTAAAAAATGGTCGGTGCGTGGGTAGCGTATTACATACACCATTAAAATGTACTTAACCTAACCAAATCATAATTTGCAGTAAACCTGCGAAAAATCGAAATGTGTGCTGGGACACATATTAGAAGTGAAACTTCAACGGACAAGTGGAAAAACGAATCGCAACGGACAAGTAGAAAAACGAATAGCAACGGATAAGTGGCAAAACGAATCGCAACGGACAAGTGGAAAAACGAATGGCAACGGATAAGTGGAAAAACGAATCGCAACGGACAAGTGGAAAAACGAATCGCAACGTACAAGTGGAAAACGAATCGCAACGGACAAGTGGAAAATCTTCAACTGACAAGTGATAAAATGAATCGCAACAAAATTTTAACTTGAAGTTTTACGGGCAGATTGTTAATGTACTTGTCCAATTTGAAAACCTGCCCGTAAAACTTCAAGTTAAAATTTTGTTGCGATTCATTTTGTCACTTGTCAGTTGAAGATTTTCCACTTGTCCGTTGCGATTCGTTTTCCACTTGTACGTTGCGATTCGTTTTTCCACTTGTCCGTTGCGATTCGTTTTTCCACTTATCCGTTGCCATTCGTTTTTCCACTTGTCCGTTGCGATTCGTTTTGCCACTTATCCGTTGCTATTCGTTTTTCTACTTGTCCGTTGCGATTCGTTTTTTTTTTTATTCTGTTAAACGAACGTTTTTGAAGTGCTAACTTCTTATGGGAGGGTAAACCGCTTCGTTACCTAACGCGTTACGGCGTCAGTCTGCCTTCCCTTTCTCTCACGCAAGTTATCACTTCTATCGGGCGTCCCGTGACGCACAGGTTTTTTAACGAACAATTACACCACTAAGAAAATTGATTAAATATATGAACTATATGTAAATGTTACACGTGGCGCAACCAGCGATGTTGTCCACATCTATAATTAAAAAAAGAAATAAATCCGTCCGTCTGCCAGTCAGTTACTAACCAGAGAGTTACGAATTGTAAATGTGTAATTATAAGATTTGGTATACAGTCGTCAATAGATGTGGAATTCACTACAGTACTTAATTAACATCTGTTAGTGATGGGTGACAGGTACATCCATTGATAACTCTATAATTTTCTTTTTGTACGTCTTTTTTTCTTCTTTCTTCTTCTTCTTATAATTAAAAATGATTTTTTGTGTGTCTTTTATAGAAACGTAAACTATACATTGGATCATGTGATGATTTTAGCAAAGTTGTTGTGCATGAGTCAAAGAAGGTTTCTGAGTTGGTTCACAATTGGACCCGGTAGGTGGCGCTGCTGTCGGCATATCGATTGAAGCTTTTCCGGGCGGGACGACGTCTGGCGGGACAGCTATTTTTTTTTTTTTTTTTTTTTTTTTTTAATAATTTATTTATTTACTTCCCATAAAAAGAAAACAAAATTATAGAGTACAAAATGTTGACAAACTTAATTAAATGGGAAGGACAGGAGCCCAAACTAGGTAAAACCCTGTATGATGGTACTCCTGGCCCTCGCCTCCCAATAAGCACTAGTTCTATAATAACCGCCACCAAAGATAACGACAATGAAAGAAAATAATAAAATAAAATAAAAACAAAATAAAACAATAGAGAGATGTGTGTGTGTGTGTGTGTGTGTGTGTGTGTGTGTGTCTGTGTTAGAGTGTGAGTATGTGTGTACGCGGGTGCATGCGTGTGTGTGTGGTGAGTGTGTAATAATGGTTACAAGTGTGTTTGTGTGTAGGAAAATCAATGTTTGTAAAATTTGAGTGTTAGTAAAACTAATTGTCATTCAGCAACTGTTATCAGATTCTCAGTTTGTAAGTAGTTTTGAGACTTAAGGAATTTACAAATTAAATGTTTTGTCTCTTTTTTAGTTAAGTCATAAATACGACATAATTTATTTAAGTTGTTATATAAACGACTTCCTTGGAAACCAAAAAATCTTCGAAACAAACTAGTCTTTCCACCTCTTATAGGGCAAACATCGTATAAACGTCTTTTGGGTTTTGGATTCTTGCTGTACGGGATTAGTGAATGTTGCCTTAAGGTGCAGGCTAAGATAAATAATTGCCGTACTGTTAAGACGTCAGCTAGTTTATATAGTTCAACAGTAGGAAAAAGCATGTTTTTAGATAAGCTAATCTTTAAAATTAATCTTTGCGCTCTTTCAACTACAAGCATTTTTGTTTTATTTAAACCTCCCCATGTTGATATACAATAAGAAAGCACCGATTCACAAAGAGTTTGATACAACATTTTTAATAAATTCCAATCAGCCACGTGTCTTAGTTTTCTAAAAACATAGGACAACATCCGAATTCTCTTAGATACAGAGTTAGCATGTTTTTCAAACGACAGCTTTTCATCTATTATAACTCCTAGATATTTTATGTCTTTTACTTGTTCTATCACTTGACAGGTGCATAATGAATGGATATCTAAAAAGCAGGTATGAGCTTTTAATATATAATTTGATAAGGAAATATTTCGCAGAGCAAAGGTAACAAATTTGGTTTTGGATGTGTTTAGGGTCAATGAATTAGCGGCGAGCCAATGACAGACTTTGTTTAACCCAGATTGAGCAGAGTTATACGCTTCATCCCAAGAATCTCCATAAAAAGTTAGTGTCATATCATCGGCATATGCAATTGTATTACAGTTTTGGAGCTTTAGTTCACATAATTCATTAATATAACATAAAAATAGAGTAGGCCCTAAAATACTGCCTTGAGGCACACCATGTTTTACAGGTAATTCGGAACTAACTAAGTCACCAACCTTGACACACTGTGTGCGGTTTGAAAGATAGTTTTCGATAAGTTTTAGTTGCACTCCTCGTACACCTAACCTTTCCAGTTTATTTAAAAGTTTTGGAAACGACACTGTATCAAATGCTTTTGCCAAATCTATAAATATTGTAATACATTTTAATTTTGCATCAATTTTGTTAACTATAAAGTCAGTAAAAGCTAGTAGAGCATCATCTGTAGACCTTCCCTTTCGAAAGCCAAACTGTTTTGAAGATAACAAGTTATTAGACTCAAGAAAGTTTACAAGACTATTATTAATTATTTTTTCCAAGATTTTTGATAAACATGGTAGGATCGATATTGGGCGATAATTGTTTATTGAGTCTTTATTTCCTCCTTTATGAATTGGAATGAGAATAGATTTTTTTAGTGCATCAGGAAACTCACCCTGCTCTAAACACCTGTTGAAAATTGTAGTAAGAGGGCAAACTATTAAATCTTTCAAAACTTTTACAGCAGTAGAGGGAAATCCATCCCATCCTGCTGAGTTCGTCGATTTTAAACTCATAATAATTCTCTCTACTTCTTGATTAGTAATATTAAAAATAACAAGAGAATCAGAACTGCTATTATGAGAAATTGGAAATGGTGGTATGTCGGTTGGTATATTATTGGCAAGATTAGTTGCCATATTGGAGAAAAAGTTGTTTACTAAATTGATAGATGTTAGTTCAGACGAGGATAATTTAAGTAATTCCGATGGCATAGCTTTGGGTGTATTTAAGTGTGAAATATTTTTTATGGTAGCCCACAGTTTTTTACTGTCATTCTTAGATTCATTTAGTAGGTTTTTTTCATAAGTGTGTTTACATTTTTTAAAAATATTATTGCAGAAATTTCTGTAGCGCTTGTAGGTTATTCGTAAGATTTCATTATTTGGTTCTCTTCTGGTTTTACTGTGCATTCTGTCACGATTGCGTATACATCTTAATAAACCATTTGTTATCCAAGGTTTGAATGTACATTTATTTTTAGAAGTCGTTTTCGTGATCGAACACCTACTTAAAAGTGATTGAATTGATTCTATGAGTTTGTTGGTTGAGCCCTGGATATCATCATTAGGTAAACATGGGAGACATTTCATTTTTAAACATTCATCTTGTAATTTATTATAATCAATTTTATTGTACTTTAGTTTAGATTGTGTAGTTAATTTATGTTGGAAGCAAAAAAGAATACAATTATGATCTGTAATAGAGGTTTGGAGAATACAAGCAATCGAGTTCGATACACACTTAAGCATGACATGGTCCAAACAGCTGTTATCTCTTGTGGGTGTATTATAAGCAGCAATAAGTCCATAGTAACTCAACATATCGAGGTATTTGTTTGTATTACTGTACATACTATTAGGTTCAAGTTTAGGTCACCTACCAATATGATATTCTTGCGACTAGAGATTTTTTTAAATAAAATAGCAAGAGACGCAAGAAAAGGGTCTATATTACTAAAGCTAGGTGAGCGATAAATTGCGACAATTATTGTTTCTTCATCTACTTTTACTATCAGACAATTTGCCTCAGTTAAGCTGTATTCCTCAACCTGCGCATTATGCACTAAAGTCGTATTAATATAAATTACTAAGCCATCATTTTGGTTGAGATTGTTAGCCGTGCTGAAGAAGCTGTATCCATCAATAGTAGGAGTATAATTAACATAGGATAGCCAGCACTCCGATAGAATTATTATTTCGCATGTTAGCTTAATTTGTTTTAAAAGAACACAGAACGCATCAAAGTTTCTATTTATACTTCGTATATTTTGGTGAAGTATTTTTAAGTATTGATTTGAGTTTTTTATCTTCTCCGAGCATTCACTAGGATCACAGGTGTATGTTTCTGCAATTTTTAAACTATCTAAGTCTGTCAGTAAAGTATGTGTATTAGCCATATTCAAAAATAAATAAAAACGCTCTCATAGCCGACACAAACTGCCGGCTATTTTTTATTGAAATTTTACAGAAACATAAATCTATGATCACAGAGAGTGAGAGAATATTTGAGTAAAAAGAAAAGTAATTGTTGAATACAAAACATCCGAACAAAAATACTACAAACAGTGTTTGTATTAATAACTTACGATTGTGTATTATTTTATTATAAAAACACACTATTATGAGTTTGTTAACAGTTGCGCAAGTTAACAAGTATGTGTGTGTAAAGTTGTATATGAGTTGTATATTTGTGTATTGGATGTAAAAGTTTATGAGTAAAGTTACCTTATAAATATAATTTAACATAAACAAATATAACAATTTATTTTTTAGGCTGTTAATTTTTTTCTTAAATATAAACGGGTAAAAAACAATATTTAGCAGTAAGTACAGACATTGTGTTTGCTCCCAGAATAAACGTCAAGATTGAACTTTCAGTGTTTGCAAGTCCGAGTCATTTTTTATTTTTTGCGATTTGTCTCCTTCTTTCTTACGCAGGTAGATAGCATTTGGGGAAGCCCAACAAAATTGGTATCCGTTTGAGGTCGCATATTCTCTCGTATAGTAAAATAAAGTCTTCATTTTGCTCGTAAGAACTTCAGATACAAAAATTCGTATTGGGCTACCGTCAAGATTTAGCATGGATGTGTTTAGTTTTTCTTTATTTGCTTTATTATAGTTCTTGTACGCAATTATAACTCTGTTTTTTTAAGTGACAGAGACGAAATCCAATATGATGGGTCTTTTCGATTCATCCTTTGCATATCCACGGTAGACGTTACGTATATCCTTTGCTTGGACGTCTATGTTTAGAGCCACGCCGAAGTTTATTGCAATCTTTTCCAGGTTTTCTGGCTTTTCCTCTCTTAAATAGGGTATATTTCTCAATTCAATACAGGAGGAGTTGAGATTTTTTTCTAAAGTTTCAACCTTTTTTTCGAGTATTCGTATATACTTTTTATCTGCTATATTTGCAGTTTCAAGGCATGCAATTTTTTCTTCCAGCTTAATAAGTTTTTGAGTTTGTAGGTTTAAGTTTAAACTAATATTTTCATTTTGCTCATAAATGCCGTTTATAGTTTGTAGTAAATTATTGTATTTTTCTTCCTGTACTTCCTTCAAGTTTTCAAACATTGTTTCCATCCGATTTATAAAAAAGTCTAGTTCATCTCCGTGTTTTCGTTTGACCTGAGATCGCTTGGTAATGTTACTATTCGCCGATAAGTCAGGAGTAGAGTTATATTGGCCGGTAGGCATAATCTTAAGACTTTTTAAAGAGCCAAGTGGTGATTGTGGTACCGACATTGTTCTTTTAATAATTCGAAACTAAAGTCTGCGGCTTACTGCGGGTAAGTAATTTACATGCACGGAACGGCAACACAGCGTTGAGTGTTTGATAGCGACGGAGTGAGCAGTCCGCGATGCACGGTGTAGCTTGCACAGTAATGAACAGAACTATTTTTCACTATATGTTTATTTCACTTGCACTTATAGTAAAACTGGTGGTATAATAGAAATAAAAACTATTTATTTAAAATAGCTACTCGCTGACACGTCTACTCAGGTCAACTTTCGAGAGGCGAGAGGGGATTATATATAAAAATGAATGTTTGTTTGTATGTCCTTTATAGAATCGTAAACTATACATTTGATCATGTGATGATCTTTAGCTAAGTTGTTGTGCATGAGCCAAAGGAGGTTTCTGAGTTGGATCACAATTGGACCCTGTTTGACCCTGCTGTAGGTAGCGCTGTTTTTGGCATATCGATTGAAGCTTTTCCGGGCAGGACGACGTCTGCCAGAACAGCTAGTAGAAAGCCGCCTATTGTATCGCCTAGAAAATATTGTAAATATGTTCTGTTTTTAACCGACTTCGAAAAAAAGGAGGAGGTTCGCAATTCGTCGGGATCTTTTTTTTTTGTTACTTTTTTTTATGTATGTTCAGCGATAACTCCGTGATTTATGATCCGATTTACGTGATTCTTTTTTTTGTTCGACGCGGAATAGCTGCCATGTGGTCCCCTAAAAATTTGACATAGTTTGGCCCAGTAGTTTTCATTTTACGATCATTTTTTTGTTCCCGGTTCTTGGGACCTATATTTTTTAAGAAGCGCGGCACCATTCGTAGGTCCACCCATACATAGATAGACACTAAAAAGTAACAAATAAAATTTAAAAACTTCGTTTAAAAAATACGACTTCAAAAACTAAAAAACTAAAATGTATAAAATAACTTATTTCTAAAGCTATTATTATTAATATATATTATCTAAAACATCTTGAAGTCGGTGCAAAGTAAAACATAAAAATTACTATATTTTGAAAATTACTAAGCACCGAATTTAAGATGTTTTAGATAATATATATTAATAATAATAGCTTAAGAAATAAGTTATTTTGTACATTTTAGTTTTTTCGTTTTTGAAGTCGGTTTTTTTAAACGAAGTTTTTATTTTTTTTGTAATTGTATGTTTTGGTTTGCAATAAAGTGCTCTTTCTTTCTCTCTCTCACTCTCTCTCTCTCTCTAGTAGAACTTATAATAGTAACATTAATAATGGTATTAGTACTTATTTAGGCTAATTTATAAATAAGCCTGCCGTATATTAAAAGTGACATGAGAAAATCGAATACAGGTAACACAAGGGAGCCGTTTCAGCTTTGCTTGAGTAACTCCACTACGTAACTGTGTTGGGACTTTTTCCGCGCCTCAGGCACATTCCACCCATATAATATACGTTTTTATTGCCATCTACTTTTTCTTAGATAACGTGGCGTGTTTCTCTCTCGTTCTTTTATATTAGAATGTGTGTATATCTTGCTAGTATATCGTTCTTGTCTAGACTATCTCATCATCTTATTATTATATGTATATCCCGGCATAAATATGGCTATGGATGAAATTACATCAAGAAAATTAGCTGCATATTTAGGCAAAGTATTTAATCGAAAATCTCTATATCTCTATAAATATAATACACACAAAAGTTTGTAAGAATGGATGTATGGATGTATAGATGTATGTATATACGGATTTATGTTTAACGCAAAAACTACTGAATGGATTTTGATGTAACTTTACAGTAATATAGCTTACACATCAGAATTTTCCATCACCACCGTTTTATCCGTGCAGGAACGGAGAAAGAATACAATTTCCTGCGGCCGGATGCCCTGACATAAGAGGCGACAAATGGCTGTGGGTTGTCCACAGCCATGGTACGGCATTGGCCCGACTGGATAGCTACCCCCCTGGTCTAAACTATGTTGCCATAACAACCTTGAGTTGTGTTCCGGCATTGGTGACCAGGTTCCAGTCTCCCTTAAGAGAGCAGCGGCGCATTTGTAGCACTTTTGTTATTGTAAATATTCATAGGCGAAGGTAACCGCTTTCCATCAAGTGGACCGTCTGCCTGTCTGCTGAGCTCCTGCAATAAAAAAAACCACGCGAATGAGACCGCAGGGCGCAGGTAGTATACGATAATTATAAACTATTCTAAAGTCATTCAAATTAATTTTTATTGAAAATATTTAAAGCTCTTGCTAGCTCATTGAATTTTACTGGAATCTTTCGCTTGCAATGAAAAAATGAGAGGAGGGGCACAATTTTCACGAGTTTGGAAGCTAATATGTCACTATCTATTGACTTGATTCATTAAGGAACATGGGTATGTTTTTTAAGACTTTAAACATATACCACACCAGGGGTCCCGGCAGACGTTACCCTGTTAATAAAAAAATAAAAATCTTTAACCCGATTCCAGCACCACCTACCGTGTCGAATTGTAAATCTAAACCATCCCGGGACCCACTCAAACATATCTCGTACAATTTCATCAAAATCCTAGAACCCGATTCCAGCGCCAAGTATTTTGTTTAGCTTAACATTATTAAATTCGTAATATCTTTTGAATTGAATGTTTGATTTGAATAATTTAAAAAGTAAACTACGGTAAGGTGAAGAACATTTTAATTCCGTGAGTGTACTATATACAGATACTAATAGCCATTTTTAAAATTTTTGTCTGTGTGTAGGTTTGGAATATCGTCTCGATTAGGCTCTGAAAAGGCTCAACGGATTTCAATAAAAATTTTAGCGCTTAGAACAAAAATTCGACCTTACATTTTTGATTAGGCAATTTTTATTTCGATGCCTAGCTTGTAAAGAATTCATGGAGATATGTTGCAGCAAAACAAATAAAAAAATGTAGTACATCATGTCTTTATTATAACTATAGTAATACTTTTTCTTTACTTTTATTGTGTCTCTGTCTAATAAGACATATTCAATAGAATATGCACGGTTTGTTACAACTCCATTAATTCTTCAAAATTCATTCTATAACATACTTCTCTATAAAAGTTATAAAAAAATATCTTGAGATATAAATACAATAAGAGAAATATAAAGAAAACAATTTTAGCTAGACGTGTTGCTGGGGAGTTTCTTGCCTCTTCTTCTCCTAAACAGCAATTACACGTTGCGCAGCGGTGTACATATACTAGGAAGTAAAATTAAATGGTTGTCCACTGGAACTTATTTTGAATAACTTTTGAATTTAAATTTGATGTCTTCTAGGGGTCAGCAGATTTGATTATAACGATATGGTAGCCACAGCTAGTTTAAAATTATAACAGACGTATATTAGTATACATATTATTTATACTAACACCAGCAACTGAATACAACACCGCCTTGCTGCGTCGAAGGTTATTCTAGTAAGCACTGCATTATCCTGGGATACACGAAGCGTATTCATTTAATGAGGTGCTGAAATTACGTAATGTTGGTAGCCCGTTATTAAACCGAGCAAAATATTGCGCTGCTTTGAAATTTTCTAATATAACACAGGGAATTCATGTTGAATATGGGATTTAGGTATTACGTTGTAAAACTAAGAGGATTAAATAAGGGTAACTTAAGCTATCCCAGTATAGCTTACATATTATGAAATGAAGCTGTGAATTACATTTGGTGTGCCATATAAACTTCTTGCGGCCTATTCAAACTTTTTGCTTATATATTTAAATTCTCAGATTCAATCTGACGGCGTTCTGTTCTTTTCTTTGCACACACGTCAACTCATTCACTAAAGAGTACATTCATAGCATAAAACCAATATATCCGCTATTCTAGCTATAAACACTAAGCGAAGCTACTCGTCCGTTACCAGGTGTTGCCCCGCTTCATATAACTCCGTGTACAATACACGTAATTAGCTATTATCAAATTTTTAATAATAAAAGCTCCCATAGAGAATAATAGCCATGAATGAATATTAAATTAAATAATTTTAATGAACAAGTTGGCGGCAAGGTAAATAATAACTTTAACAATACTCATTGACACTTGACATCGCTGTCTCCCTTGATCACGGCTACTGAAAAGAAACCAAAACGTCGGAATAATAAAAATCAAATAAAATATTGCGCTTGTAACCGTTGTTCGGAATACAGATATCGAGTGCCGGTTTTCGATTGTTACGCGATCCATACGAGGACACTTTTTTAACGCGTTGAAAAGCGGGTATCGCGGGACGCACGGTGTGATTGCTCTCGCGTAACATATCTAATATTTTATAATTATCAGTGTGTGGAGCACTATAATAGTGACGCTAAGTTAATATACTCGGTGAGCAAGTGAAATGGACGAGGCGCGAGTGTATTTGGACAGACATTTATCCATCCCCTGTAGTGTTCTGCTTGTAGCAGTAGTTTAGTAGGATATTTTATATAATATTTCCTCTCAAGGGGCGCCCCTCCCTGACGATAGTGACTGATTAGTGTTCCCCCTTGTTCCTATTCTCACCACCGCCGGCTGGAGTACCAGGTAAGTACCTAGTACCTAAGTACCAAAAATTATCTTGTGGGTTTGTGTCGTCGGGTTACCGATCCCTCCGTGTATGGTACAACCATTAAAACGTAGAATTTATTATATTATTACGAGTCGCGAGACTCGAATTAAAATGCCGTTAGAATTACTATAGAGTTTATTAGAACTATACAAACACGTATAATATAGGTACAAATATAACCGAGCACAACAAGTCCAAACGTAATACAGAAGGTCGTAATTCAATAAAACGCGCAAAGTCCGTCACTTATTAGATTCCCGATTGTAGTACACACGTCTCGCTTCGCTCGTGGTTCCCACTCGACTGCCTCGCCCTTCATCAGGTTATCGTTTCTTTCGTATCTAAGTCGACTTAATCCGTCACACCTAGCTAATTACTGCCATAAATGAGTATAATAGAACAATGGGCTGTTTTATAATCACAAATTTTAAACACAAAGTAAACAAAAGAAGGCGACCATAAAAGACTTTCAATGTTATTAGTTCAAATGCCGACGGGTAGTAAATTTGCTTTGATAATTAGGCAGCTGGGTTTTGTTTTTGTCGGGACACTGAGTCGAAACAATATTTACTAGTTGCGAAAACTTCAGAAAATACAAAGATTTCAATTTATATATTCTTTCCAGAAGAGTATCTCCATCATATTCAGATCTATGTAATTAGCTACTTATAATATATCAATATTTTATATTTATGAAGGAGATAACATAAATGTTCAATTAATTGATTTTGTATCTTGTTACGTCTTTCCTCAGATTGAATATATCAACATCACAGACCATCAATATAAATTAAATTATGTTTATTAAGTTCCCCGTTTGTAACATGAGGCAAAAAGAGATTCACGTCTTGTGATATCTAATTAGAATCTAAGGGCAACGACACACTTGCTGAAGGTACGACGCCGACAGAATTATCATCGATCTTAGTATTCGGTTGGCATAACATGCTAAATGTGCCGAATAGTTGGAATTACGTGTTGTGTATTTTAGCGGGTTACGCGATTGGAAATTAGTACGGTACGAAACTTTTCACCAAACATACGTATACATTTAAAGTGTTAATTATATCGGTGTTGGCAATATGAAGAACTAAAATTATGCACTATTAGATCCGTAAAAGTATCGGAACATATACATAAATGGTTCAACTACGTTCGCCGAACATTCGGTCGCGTAACGCATCGCATGGTGTGTTTTTTTTCCTCTCTCCGAGCGAACGAGATTGCTTGGGCTTTTCACTTTTGGGGATTTGTTTTTTTTAATTCTTTTTTGTTCTTTCTTAATTTATACCTTTTATTTTGTTTTATTTTAGTTGTTATTTTTACATTATGCTATACTAATAATTACTTGTAAAATTACTTATACAGCATTTTACGAGAACTCTCGTTCATACATCGTTACTAGACGTTTATATTGTTCTGAATATGGACTACGGCAAATTAGTGAAGCTCCGAGTGCTAATTTAATTAAAATATGGGTACAGCGTTTTGAAGAGACTGGTTCAACGTTTAAACCACAAGCAAAAGGTCGTCCAAGAACATCGAGGACCGACGACAATATTGAGAGAGTTATGCAGTCTGTTCGAGGAGATCCACAAATGTCTACTCGCAAGAGATCGTCTGTCTTACACTTATTGCGACGAAGTTTGCAACGAATTTTAAACTTGAATCTTAAACTGCATCCTTACAAGCTGCAGTTAACACAAGAATTGAAAGAGTCTGACTTCGGAGCAAGGCACGCATTTGCTAATGAAATACTTAATCGATTTTCCAATTTTGACAATATCCTTTTCTCAGATGAGGCCCACTTCCATATCATTCGTAAACCGTCAAAATTGTCGTTACTGGAACAGTGAGAATCCCAAACTCAAGCACCAGAAACCACTGCATAGTCCTAAAGTGACAGTATGGGCAGCAATCTCTGGTAGAGGAATAATTGGACCGTTTTTCTTTGAAAATGCGCGGGGGCAAAACGTCACTGTTAATACCGAACGCTATGTTGCGATGTTGGAAGGTTTTTTGGCTCCAGAGCTTGAAAATTCAAGGATAGTGAATTCTAGGACTTGGTTTCAACAAGACGGAGCTACCTGTCACACATCAAATGACTCCATGGCGGTTGTGAAACAGATGTTCCCTGGCAGACTGATTTCGAAAAGAGGTGATATCCCATGGCCCCCACGTAGTCCAGACGTGACGCCTCTTGACTTTTTTTTGTGGGGATACCTCAAGAACAAAGTCTACAGCAATAATCCGAAAAACATCGATCAGCTCAAGGAGAATATCCGTGGTGAAATGGCAGCAATTACACCAGCATTACTGAAGAAAGTTTTCAATAACTTCCGTTTGCGATTAGAGGAGTGTCGTCATAGAGAGGGTCATCATTTAGACGATGTTATTTTTAAAAAATAAACTTCAGTTATTTCTTAATAATACTTCAGTTTTATTTTAACTATACCTTTTGTATTTATTTTTTAATCAATATTTTAAATATGCACGTTCTATTGCGCCATCCTGTATAATCTATAGGCACTTACTTTCTAGTTTTCTTTATGCTATTATTAGAACAAGTTTTTCGATTTTCTCTATATGTATATATATATATACTTGCATATACCTATTGCTATTTTATATAATTCTCTATTGTCTACTGCTGCTTTATATCCACGCATGGTGTTTTTTTAAAAATTAACTCTCTCTCCGGACGAACGGGATTGTCCGGACTTTTTGCTGTTTTCACACTTTTGTTTTATCTTTTCTGTAATCTTTATTTTTAAAAAAATTTAGAACCTTTCTTAAATCTAGTACATTTCTTTTATTTTCTAATTTTACATTTATGATTTCAAAATATTTCGCAAAGAATAGGTTATTACAATTTACATATCTTGTCTTCTAAAACACATGGTGTGGTGATTGCTATTCAAAATACATTGATTGCGTTCTCATCGAAACAGCCGCTGCAAAAATGGTTCGGCATTACGACGAACGCTGGGTAATTTCGGCTGTTGCGTCATAGGTTATTTAGCCGAATTTTAAGCGTCATATTTTCGGCATGTGTGTCTCGGCCTATCGGCCTTAGAGCATTACCTTGTACGAGATATCTTTAATTTTGTTTCCTCAAGCGTTAAATATTAAGTCTTAGTAGTGAGCTGAATTGCGAATGTTGTTCAAATTGCTCTGGATTTTGAGTAAATTATGTTGAAGTATTAATTTGAATTGATTTTGGAGTTAGAACAACCAACTGGATACTCTAAGAACGTATGTCTAAATGCATAGGCCGCTCGGCCGCAGGAAATTGTTTTCTTTCTCCGTTCCTGCACGCATAGGAAGTTATTGGATGTGTAATATTGTGGCGAATGATGATGAAACCATCTAGTTGGTTTAAGAACTTTTAGAAAAAGCTAAAACATTCTGGAAGGAAAAGACAAGGACGGATATATTTCAGAAAGGGATAGACGATGATCGAATGTTCTATAATAGAGAGTTCGGGAAGGAAAAGAAAGAGATAGATAGATGTTACAAAGGGATAAGATGATAAACCAAAGGTCCCGAATAGAAGGTTTTCTCAAACCTTCTATTCGGGAAAAGACGAAGATGGATAGATGTTTAGAAAGGGACAGATAGTAAGTAAAAGAATAACGAAATTATGGGTTCTAGAAAATTCTCCCGGGTATATAAGCAGCGTAAGGCGCGCCAACCGGGCAGTTTAGAGTTGAGTTCAGTTTAAGACGGTGAAGCGACAAGTGCGATACTAAAGAGTTGGAAGAGAAGGTTAATAGAAGACAGTGACGAGTTAAGTGGTGAATTTAGTGACAAGATTAGTGGACAGTTAAGTATAGGAGGAGTGTAGCGTAGTTCGAGAGACGAACCAGAAGCGAGCTACACGAGGTAATATCGGAGGTGAGCGCTGTAGTAGCAGGAGGTGGTCTACACAATCTCAGTGATGGTGTTGTGAGCGAGACACCTTATCATCTGGACTGCATCGTTAGTCGTGCGTATAGGGGCAACCCTGCAGAGAGGTATTACGTGCGGCTGTGTAAATCAATAAAAGCGTTTAGTTAAAAACTGGTGTTTTCTTCCAATCCATAAGACCGTACCCACGCTCGCACGTAACAATATACTCTTAAGCTTTCAAGTTGTTGAGTACTAAAACTTATTTTGGAAAGAGCTATGCCGTTAATACCTCTTGGATATTCGCGTACTGAATAAAACACACCACCTCCCGAGACTGCAGGCACCGTTTTGTATAGTATTTACTACGAACCACTATGCAAGAAACTGTAAGCTATAAACAACGGTAAGTATGTTCGTTCCGTATAACATTAAATTTTAAAACCTCCATCGATTGACGTGACCCGATTTCTGCACTTACTTTTATTTTAAAACCTAGACCGCGTTTGGTTTATAGCTTTTTATTTTACTGGCCACACTGATATGTTCATAAAATGATGCCTTTTACGATATGCAGTGGGTTGAATATTTACATTGCAATTCTTTTATATTGTTAAAAGCATTTCTCTGTAAATCATATCCGCGATACATTAAGTTATTTAGTTTTTTTTTAAATATTGGTGTTGTATTTTTAAGGTATCGTAGCCGTTTTAGAAAACATCAAATATTATATAATATGCCCGTCTGCATATGTACGATCGGCACGACTGATTTATGACCCACTTTGCTAATAATTCCTTTAAAATCGTCAAAATAGTAAGGTTTATTGTGTGTGTTGCACTTAGGACGTTATAAACATTAATAAAAATGCGTCACTAGGCTCAGAGAACTACGCAATTTTAGACTTTGTTATCATTGTACTAGATATGTTTTAGATAAAACAGTAATGATTTGAAGTAATTTGAATCTCGAACTGAAATCTGCCTTATAATTCTAACTCTTTTCATTATAGAAAAAGTATTATAATTTTAAAAATAAAATGTCATTCTGAACGTATATCAAAAGTTAAGTAAAGTCAATGAGAAATAAATTAGAACTCAATATCTAAGAATTAAATATTTATTTAAATTGTATAATGGCTAGCCTCGCAGAACAAAGAGCTCGGATTGTAGTGCTCAGTGAGGAAGGCAGGTATGGCATTCGAGAAATATCACGAGTGTTAAATATAAGTCGGAACACAGTGAGAACATGGATCAGACGGCACGCGTAAGAGGGCATTCTTGAAGATAGACGAAAACATAATCATGGCGTTCGTCGAATAACAAACCAACAAAGTACAGATATGCAGCTCAACATGGTTGTGATGGACCCGAACGTGGCAAAATAATAATTATATTTAAATAAAAATGGGACTAAATAAAATGTAACAACATTTTTTCTTAAGTTCGAATCACAACCAACTCGATTTTATTTTATTATAAATACTTCGAAAACCGATCTGCCAGTACTATAACATTTATAAACAAAAAGTATTTATTCCACAACAATGGTCGCTTAACTTTGTGGCGTTATAACAATACGCGATACACAGAAGATCATGTAGTACCCAATCAAATATCTGGTCAAATTTCAGCTAACATGTGGGCCTGGATGTGTACCGGGGGTATAGGTGAACTTGTCCAAATTTCTCCTCGTTAAAACGCATTAAACTATGTCGATTTGTTGGAAGAATCAATGTCACCGACATGACAGTGCGAATAGTGTACCCACTTGAATAAGTCCCTGTATTCTCCTACGTTCACGACAATTGTCGAGTACATACCGCCAGAATTCTCTCGAACTGGTTTACCCAGCTTGAAGATGAAATTACTCTAATTCCATGGCCATTTAGGTCACCAGACCTCAACCCAATAGAAAATTTATGGGGTTTGATGGTTCAAATGTGGGATAACAGAAAAGAGAGGACAAAGGAAGCAATTGAGCAGCACTGTAATGAAATTTGGAATTACATGAGGGGAACCGACATCTGCAATCGTCTAATCGGGTCGATGCGTAATCGACTATTAGACGTCTTTGAAAACAATGGTGCTTATACCCGGTTTTAGGTTTAAGTAGAGTAAAATGAGTGCCATTTCTAACTTTGAAATAAAACCAATTAATAAAGTTAACAAAAAAAATTTTTTTTATATTCTTCCACATTAATGTTGTTAATGTTGTATTTTCTTGTGTATTTCTGCTACCTAGGCAGAAAGGCATTATAACATTTCTTAGAGGCCGGGAACGCGTTGGCAACGCCCCTGGTGTTGCAAACGTCCATAGACGACGGTAACCACCTTTCATCAAGTGGGCCGTCCGCCTGTTTGCCTGCTTCAGGCAATAAAAAAAATAAAAAAAACCCTAACGTATAACGATAACCCTAATATCTAATGTTGCATATACAAAAGGTTTGGCCTGTGTCACCTTTGGCTTGTCGATTTATGACCGGTTCCGATATCTCACTTTTCACTCCACTTCACTTCCCCTGCTTTACCGTAGGTTGAATTTTGACATTACTTGTATAGAGATTACTTCAAATTTTAATCGTTATTAAGGCAAATAAACGGTCGGTAAGATATAAGAACCGGCCCTTAATGCAACATACTTAATGACAGAGATAGTAATAGCACGTATTAGCATTTGTCAGATGTTACACGAGTATAGACGAGTCTCTCCGATCTGTTTAATACAACGTAGTCAGTAACTGTCAATGTCTAATAACATGATAACAAGTTCGTTACCAAGGAAATGTATGTTCAGGCGAATTTCAACCTAATTGTATTTCACAACTGTAAGAAAATGACCTTATGGTGGGTCGTTTCAATTTGTTTCATTGTACTTAACACTAACTTTACAAAATATAAAAATAATACATAATAAAGCAGTTCACCCACATAGCCCGATATTTTTTATTCTCATTTCCCACAGTAGTCCTACACTGGCCAGGGCTTGTCCTTGGGTGCATTTTTATATGATGTAGACAGAGATAATCGCCGGCCAGTGTCACGCCACATTTATATTAAATTTATCAAGGGGCCTCCAAATGTCCAGGACATTTTAATGGCACGGGGTCTCGAAATACATAATAATACAATATTTTATTTATACAAATTCCTGCGGCCGGGCGGCCTGTAGTCAGAGGCGACCAAACAACCCACAACCAGGTGGTAGCATATTTGGATACATAGGTACCACCCCTGGTCTACAGTACACTACTATAATAAACTTGAGTCCCGGCATGAGTGGCCAAGTTTCAGTCTTCCTGTTTCCCTTTATATAGCGGCAGCACATTGGCAGTAGTTTCGGTCTTACAAATGTACATAGGCGATGGTAACCGCTTTCCATCAGGTAGGCCGTCTATCTGTCTACTGAACTCGTGCAATAAAATAAAATATAAATTTAATTTCCTATTACAAAATGGAAAACATCAGCCCTAAAGTCTATCTGGAAGATGATAAATCTTAAAAATAATGTTACTAATAAAATAAGTTATATTGATAACTTTTATTTGGTAATTGTACCATAATCAATTTATGCGATCAAAATTCAACAATAGTAATGTATTGGATACACTTACCACGTTCATAGTTGTACTACATATTTTTATATTTTTAGGTTTTTTTTAGGTTACCACGTACTCGGCTTTCCAACAATATATACATTTCTATTAGAAACTTTCGTAATAAAACTTGTATTTAAATATAATTCTCTTACAAACGAAAGGAGTTCAAGATCAAGGTCAATCTTTAGACATTTGGCTTTTGACGTTTGAAAAGTGCTACCTTAAGAAAAACATAGTAACAACATATTTTGATTTACGCTATGTTTATTGTTCATGTTTAATCATAATTACTAAACATAAAATAAATTATATTTTTTATTTTTTTATTGCAGGAGTTCAGCAGACAGGCAGACGGCCCACTTAATGGAAAGCGGTTACCATCGCCTATGGACATTTGCCAAAGGTGCTACAAATGCACTGCTGCTCTCTTAAGGAAGACTGGAACCTGGTCACTAATGCCGGAACACAACTAAGGTTGTTATGGCGACATACTTTAGACCAGGGGACTATATATAACTATTCACTTCAAACTTCTAATTTATTTATTTAAATTTAATTTATCAATAACTTAATGATCTACTTTTGCTATTTTTAATCAGTGCCTATATAGCTGTGTTAGCCAGGACGTTACGATTCGACTAACCAATGAGAGGTATCTATAAAACTCGCTCTCATTGGTGGGAATTTAAAAATATATATAAATATATATAGTTAGGAAAGACACTTTTTTTACTACTGAAAGGTACTTAATAGTTTGAAAATAAAAGCCAGTTTTAAGATCGAAGTTATATTCATTCAAGAGCTTTAAATCACGTCCAATATCATAGCACACTCTTCAGTAATATGAACACTTATCTAAACCACACGATTAATGCATTCAAAATAACTAAACTTACTACAATTTAAAAGAAACATGATGAAAAGAAATTTTAATATCACTCTCGACCTTTTAAGATCTCGGCCCAACAATGTATGAAAGCGTATGCGTCTCCTTTAGCTGCTAAATACGCAATGAGAGAGTAAGTGACAGTAGACTAAAACCACTTAACGTTCACCTATTTTAGAAGTCTTAACATGCGGCAGGCTTGCAAAATAATATAGGATCGTTTCACAGTGTTAGTCGTACTAAATTTTGCACATTTGAATAATAAATATATCTCAAAATAACCTGAGATACTTTTTGTTTCTTCTACAAAACGTCGCAGCCGCAGACATTTTGTACTAGTATACCAACTTATGACGTCATTAATTTTTGAATACGAATAGCGCACTAATTTACGCGTAAGCAGTTATTATTACAGTGACAGTTGTAGTTTTTATATATTGTTACGAGTTGCAGGACTCGCATTAAAATAACGTTTGAATTACTTAGAATTTATTAGAACTATACAAACACGTATAACACAGGTACAAATATAACTGGACACAATCAGTACAAACGTAATGCACGATTCAATAACACGCGCAAAGTCCATCACTATATAGCTTATCGAATGTACACACGTCTTGCTCGTATCGTAATCGTCGCTTGACTGTCTCATCTCTCAGTTAGGGCATTGTTTTACACTGCACCAATACAATATGTCTCGACACAATACTGGACCGCATAACAATTGTAATAAAAGAATCACACCTGGCTAAAGACTACCATAAACGATTACAATACACAATAGGATGTTTTCTAATTACAAATTTTCCAAATGCCGAAAGACAATAAACTGCGAGTGTGAATTGTTCTTTGTCGGTCGTAACAATATTATTATTACATATTTATAGTTATAGTTAGTTTTCGGGATAAAAGTATATTTCTCTGTTAGGCTGTTATGCTTTCGCGGAAAATCTATTGGACCGATTTGGTTGATATTCGATATATAATAATATGTAATTTCAATATTTAGTAGGGTCGATTTAGAATCCCATAGAATAGATAGTAAAGGTTATCCCGGAACGTAGGATAGGTTTTATGATTTTAGTTAAGTCTTGTATTTTATGTAGCTTACAGATAGACGGCATATGGGATATAAAATGAAGTGAATCTTCGAGGGGCAAATAGCACTGTCATAAATAATTTAATACAACTTCACCTGTATTAACGCCTGCGCTTTAAAAAAGAGGTATACACTAGCGGATGACCCGCGGCGCAATCTCGGGGTATACTCTGTATTTTATAAAGGAGAGTGACAATGTGAGTATTCTAGCGAGAATGAAGACCAAGTCACTTAAGTCTCTTACGATATTCGGAAACGTGGTCATTATCATATATTTTCGCAAACCAAATATGAGCTTGATACAACATTTCTGAAGCCGCTCAAGCTGGCTCAGCTAAATTAACACTTGTTTTGAATTAATGTCAGAATTTATTATGACATGAGTCTGCTCTTTCCAATCTGTCATTCTATACGAACAATGATTGGTTTCATAGAGTTGATAAATTTTCAGTGTTTTTGTTATTTGACTACAAAATCATAAAAAACCACTTAATTGGAAGTCCGCTATTTCAAAAAACTGCTTAATCGATATATTAAATAACAACTTTCATTAAAAAAAAGTCTCGGTTAAAGAGGAATGCCCAATGATCAATGGTCTCAAAACGGGGGATGCTAAAGACAGCGCGAAGTGGAGTAGAAAAAGTAGGAAAGCGGATCCTGGCGTCCGAGTGCAATCTCCCAATGCAACCAGGATTTAACGCTCGGATGATGATTATAGAATTGAACAGCGACATTAAATATTTCGTTATTTATTTATACAGCAGTTTGGGAAATAAAATAATGTGACGTACACTACAGACGCACAGATAGAATAGAAAGCACAGAGATTACAACATTATAAAAGTTCCGTTTTTGCCAAAATGCCAACGGTACCCTGATAAAAGCGTTATAACGAGATGAGAACAATACAAAAACAACGAAGTAAATTGAATACATAACTTCCTAACCAAAAGCAGGGAAACCAATCAAGACGGTCTACTCCAATCACGTATTCATTCAGAGAATACAAGTAGACATGCTAAAACAGTGTTATTCGAGAGCTAACGACTGCTCAGTCTCAAGACAAATGGGGCTGTCAGCCGCAGTGCTGCCAGTTGACGAGCGAAAATTGCTTTGATTTTCAAATAAATCCCCTCGAGATACTGTGGTACGTTTTATATTTAGATTAGGTGAGCTTGGATTCAGCTACGTGATTAAATTTCTTTTTAATATTCTTTAGGAAAGTATAAGTTCCTAACTGTCGCTGTTAATGAGGATGGGTGTTTGCGGTTCTATTTGCGTAATTTGACAGTTGTTCTCCTCTAAGGGGCCATCCATATATTACAACATATACTAAGGGGGAAGGCGGGTGTCGACGAAGTGTGATGTTTTGTAACAAGGGGTGGGAACCTAAATTTCGTGATGTCACATTTCAAAATCTATTAATATAATTAAGCTTCAAAACATGACATTTGAACTATTAACAAAAAACTTCAGAATATTTTGCTCCTATCTGTGTCAGCAAGGTTTAAATTATTTAAAAATAATTTAAATGGATATAAAACTAATTACGGAACTGCTGTTTAATGTAAAAATATCTTGATGTAAATTTGATGATGAGCTTCAAGCCCTTAACTGGCAAAAAATCGCACAGGACAGGAACAGGTGGCGTGTTCTCGTTTCGGAGGCCAAGACACATTTTGGGTCGCTGAGCCAACGGAGTTAGTTAGTTAGTTGATGTAAATTGCAAAATATGTGATTTCATACTTAGGAGGGAGGAGTCAGCCGTGACAAGGACGGAGGAGGGGTGGGTCAAAAAATCATTAAATTTGTGTGACGTAATTTGTAGATGGCCCCTAAGCGGTCTAATAAATAATTGATTTCAGTATTTCTATAACTTTGGAGTATAGCAGACATGTTATCGGCCCACCTTATGGGAAACGGTTAGCGTGACCTATAGACGTTCAACACCAGAGATGACACCAACGCGCTGCCGGCCTCAAAGAAATTTTACGATATTCTTAAAAAGACAAAGAAAGTGTGCGTCATGGGACGCCCGACAGAAGTGATAACTTAAACTAATCTGATTTGAAAGAAGATGAAGCCGGACACACTGGCACCGTAACGCGTTACGTAACAAAACGGTTTACCCTCCCATAAGACGGTATCACTTCAAAAGTACATATCATAGCGCTGTGGAAAGCCTCAGCTGAGAGTTCGTTCCAAATACACACAGTGCGCAAGAGAAACGTTCTAGAGAAACGTTGCGTATACGAGCACAGTGGCTCAAGGAAATGTGGATGAACGCCCAACCGATGGCGAACGGTGCGGTGGTACATATAAAGTAGACAGAAGGCACCATTCTTTTACCCAATCATTTATCAAACGATAGATTGGTTATGAAACATCTAAGCCCAGCAATTAGTTTGCAAGAAATAGAGCAGATAAGCCTTTAAAACTTACTCTAGCTTATTGGTATTGAAACGCACAATAACATCTAAACGTACAGAAACCGTATTAAAATAGCTACAAAATATATCCGAACTGCTTACAGTTCTGGCGTTATAAGCGTTTTGGAAAGAGATGCGTATACAGTCGTACATCCCTTATTTACAAGGTTGTCACTAGTTACACTTTATCTCTTTAATCTAATGGTCTAAACGTCGGCTTGTCTAGTTCACAGAAACTAAAAAGGCACAAGTTTGCTAGACAAGGTAATTTTTGCAAATTATATTTATTTGTTGGGGTCAATAAATATTCGGTTTTTGCTCTTTTATTTTAGCCTGTGTAACACGGAGGTTTCTTTCTTCAGCGCCAACCTCTACCAACGTTTATAAATATAAACAGAACGTCATGTCACGTAAGTGGGACTTCGCTTATGTCTGCGATATAAAACGTTTTCTTATTACTAAACGAATCCAAATTTATCTATAACATCTTAAATAATTAATTTGTGGTAGCTTAATATATTTTTCAACACACTTGCTCATAAAGTTGTTCTATGGTCACCGCAATTAGGCACAGAATGTCACCCATAATCAAACTGTGACTAAAAAAAATTATAACTCACTAGTGAGTTATAGATTTTTTTTAAATTTTATTGGTTGAGTTGCTTTTGCTCATTTCATGCAACTTCTTATTTAAATAGATAATTTTATCGTACGTGTTTAATAAATAAAACTTTCACTCATATATAACTTTTTTTTCTCTGTAATAAAAGAGAACTTTAAATTCCCCATTTTGTACGTGGCAGAATAAAAAAAATATATACCTCATCCCTTTAGTCTGTGGCCGATCGCAATGCGCGCCCATAGGAAAACTGTTATCTAACAAGTGTGTTGAAAAACGTCGTATGATACACGTGTGTATTGATGATTACCGTCCTCGGCTCTCTTAAGACCCTCGCCTACGGCTCGAGTCTCAATGGCGCCTCGGCGGTAATCACCAATGTTACACACTAGTACCATAATGTACTATAAACTACTGTAGTGGCGCCCAACGTAGGGCCGTGGGTTTTTAATATACTTGTATTTTTCGTCAGTTTGGAGACAAAGATTAGGTTGTGGATTTTTAGGTATGATTGTTTTTCTTTTTATTGCAAATTTAGTGACAATTTTTGAATATTTTAAGCTCTTTAAATACGGCAGGTAAACCTTAAAATATCAAGTTAAAAATAATCGTAATATCAAGCACGAAAACGCAAGTCGATCGAAAAGTATTCGATATTATCTACGTCGACCTAGCACTATTGTTCATGTTGATAGTATCTATCACAAAAATCATGCAACATTATTATAACAAAGGTAGCGTTGAAACATCATACATATTATCTGTTACTCATAGAGAGAGGCACAGATTTTGATAATGGATCTCCATTTTTTCGAACCTTGTCTACAATATTAATTTCATCTAGTCTTATTAATTCTGAAACCATTTAGAAATGGAATCTTCATGTTTTTATCATATACCTAAAACATCCGCCCACTAGCCGGTTTAGCCGACTGTTTCTCTGCCTACACGTATATCACAGTACTTATTCTTGAAATTTGCCAGATCTGCATCTATTAAAATTAGTAGGCATATATAAACACTAGCTTCTGCCCGCGACTTCGTCCGCGTGGAGTTTTTTTAGCTATCCCACTTGAATTCTTTATAATTTTTCGAGATCAAAAGTATCCTATATGTTGACCAGGGATATATGCTACCACCACACAAAATTTCATTTAAATCGGTCCAGTCGTTTCGGAGATTGGTCGGTACAAACAGACAGATAAACAGACAAACAACGAAACAAAAAAAATTTAAAAAATCTAAATTAATTTTATTACACTTCTTACATCCCCCTGACTTGGTTTTTAGCATTTTTTTTTCATTGTACAGAAATTCGACCTCTACATTTTTATTATATGTATAGAGTATAGATAAATTGATATACAGTGATGTACTGAAAGTAAAGATTAGAAATGGCCGGTGTAATATATAATATAATAATTGCGAGTTAAAAAAATGTTTCAGTTAGTCCTGTTTGTTATTGTGGTAAAAAAAAACCAATACAATTTTTCTTATTGCTTTTTTATTTTGACTGAAAATTAATTCAAAAAAGATTTGTGAAGTAATTTGTGAGATGTAAAGTATTTTCTATTAAATTCGTTTTGTAAATTCATTGTTTAATTTATAAATACAATGGACGTTTGTTATCTCTACGAAATCCTTCATAGTTCATTGTCTATTAGGTTCTTGCCTGATTTTTTCATCCTTTTTATACATGCAAGTCATTAAAGTAATTTTAGATGACCTTTTTAAACATTAAGCTAATAAAAGGCACGTATTGTCACAATAATAAACTAGTAGAAACTACATTTGTTTTGAAAAGAAACAGGTTTTAGGGTCATAAATAATGCAGCAGAAAAGTAGTAAGTTCGGCCGTCCACTGAATAAATTATGTTTTGTCTTCAATACAAATGTGGAATCACTCGAACTTTTTACCTTTTGGGATATAATAAATGTGATAGCGTTTATCATATCATATCTTTATTATAATGGATATTTTATATGGAGGGGTCACCAAAGCGTAATAAATATAAATTGTGGTGGTAATGCCTGTGAATATACAAATCTATGATACTATAAAATTGTTTTCATCCTCCTAAATGTTAAGAGTAGTCCACCCCTAATTTTTATTTTTTATTTTTAGATAATTTATTTTTTTTATGATACAGCATTAAAAATACATACAACCCTAAATTTTCAACCCTCTACGATCAACCCCTATTTTTTATTTGTTGAATATCGATTGAAGCTTTTCCGGGCAGGACGACGTCTGACGGGACAGCTAGTACTACTATAAAATTCTATAATTCTAAATTCTAATCTGGTCTCCCTTTTACGCTATGCATAGCGATAGAATAGAAAGAGTGCAGAAAAAAATGTTAAATATTCTCTATTATAGATTCCATCTTGGCCGCGAATACAGATCTTACATAAAAAGATTAGTGAAATTTAAAATTGACTCACTCAAATCACGACGTGAATGTAATGAACTACTTTGTTTATTTAAGCTGTTAAATGGCTCAATTGACTGTCCAGACTTACTTTCCTTCATTCATTTTAACACTAGATACAAAACTCGTAATCCTTCGCCTAGACTCTTTTCCCTTCAAGTTTTTAAAAATAACACATCCTTTTATAATCCAATCACAAGAATGTGCAGGCTTTATAATGAGATTGCAAGTACAAATACATCCCTTGATATTTTTAATTCCTCCTTCTTTAAATTTAAACGGGAAATTCGAGCTATTATTTGCACCAATACTTCTGGCATAATTACATAATAATTCAGTTACCTTACCACTGCATAACTAACATTATAATAAGTCATACTAACCCCTAGATATCTTGTCAATGTATGGAACATTATGTGCTCACATGTTTAGAGTCACAGCTTAGACCTGATAATTTATATAATATGAAATATGTAACTTTAGCTGTATCTTGTTTTGTGTGCCAAATAAATAAATAAATAAATTCTAAAAATGCCGTGCCTGTACATTCAAGCTGTTTAAAAAAACAACTGAACCACACCATATAAACGATGAAGAACACGATGCAATTTTTTAGATTTCTTGTATATTTTTCGGTTTGTTCGGGATTCACGTCAGAACTACTAGGTCGATTTCGATGATCAACTGAATTTTTGAAAATTTAAATCCGCTCTACTTTTAATCCTGAGAATCTCGAGGATTTTTTTTGGATAATTTAAAATGGCCACATTGAAAAAATTCGAATTTCCATGCAATTTTTTTAGCAAATTTTATATAATAAAATGTGTGATATTTTTGGCCCCGGGAATTCCGCGGGAATTTTCCCAGGAGCGGTTTTAGTTGTTCGAGAACATAAAATTAGCTTATTTCGTCACAGTTTTCACTAAAACGATAGCTTACATTATTTTGTTATGCTGCGGTATTTTGTGCCTCGAGACTCGCGCGGGATTTTTTCCGGGAATGGTATCAATTACTTTTATTGCAAAATATTAGCTAATTTCGGTACGATTTCACTAGAAAGATGACTTTAGTCCTTTTTCAAGTGATGTGATCCTTTATATTCCGGGAATACCGTGCGATTTTTCCCGGGAATGGTATAAATAATTAGATTGCATAAATATTAGCTAAATTCAATATGATTTCACTAGAACAATGCCTTTCGTCCTTTTTCAAGTGATGCGATTGATTATATTCCAGGAATCCTGCAGAAAAAAACACCTGATTCTGATCCAATTGATACCTTAACAATATAATTCGGGACTTTTATATTTCTCGGTATTTCCTAACTTCGATACGTGATATTTAGTCTTGCTTCTATATTTATTAGACATCTTTAGTAGAACAGATGTAGTAAGCGTTTAGTACTTACTCATCATGAGTTTTTACGGGAATTTTCAGAATTTCTGCTACTGATAATAAATACCCTTTTAATTTATATACTGGCAAAATAACCGTTATCTACGTTACTTATCAAGCGTGGACTAAATCGCGGTCGAATCTTGCTTCGGTTGCACAGATGTGCAGGAACGGAGAAAGAATACAAATTCCTGCGGCCGGGCGGCCTGTCGTAAGAGGCGACAAAACAACCCACAACCAGGTGGTAGGGCATTTGCCCGACTAGATGGCTACTACCCTTGGTATAAAGTATGTCGCCACAACAACCTTGAGTTGTGTTCCGGCATTAGTGACCAGGTTCCAGTCTCCCTTTAGAGAGCAGCAGCGCATTTGTAGCACACCTTTGGTGTTGCAAATGTCCATAGGCGATGGTAACCGCTTTCCATCAAGTGGGCCGTCTGCCTGTCTGCTGAGCTCCTGCAATAAAAAAATCCTAGTGTACTCATAAAAATATTTTGGAGTAGAATTGAGTATACTCTTCTGGTTAACATGTTCACAGCGGCACTGATTTTTCTGTACTTTCTATTCCTGGGATACGGGGCATTTTAGACCTTGTACTAAAACTATAATTGTGGCTATTGAAACTCCTAACATTTTAATAACTAAAATTCTTTTCTGGCTTGTATATGAAATACATAGTTTATGGATTTTTGTTTTGTATTGTACTAGGTTAAGATAACATATTTTGCACGGGAAAAATATTTCGTACATCTATGCACGCATATTTCGCACCTCCCTCTATGTGGAGTGGTAACCCAAGGGCTAACACCCCACTGAAACCACCTTACGTCTATTTTCCCGGCGCTTATGATAGGAAGAGCGTGAGACTTAGAACGTAGTTACGCCCACGCTGATCCTAGCGCATCAGTGCTTGAGAATGCCCCGGGAAGAGCAAACTCACTTTGTCAGCAGGGGATGGATCCTCCGCTCTCCAGGTGCTGGAGGACCCCTAGGTTAGGGTAACTGTACTAACAATGGTATTCTGTTTAATCTATAAAATAAAAAACGTCATTGTCATTAATGTCAAGTCAGTTTGACATGAGACTGATCATCGATATCCTCGCCCTCTTCTAATATTTGGTCTTTATCCAGCTTGTGGATTTGCGGATAAGAAGGAATACATGGCGCTTAAGCAGGTTGCGTTTGCTGAATCCGTGCCGACTAGTATACTAACTCCCTTAAGTGGACCGGCTGGGCACTTGTTCCACGCATAACTAGCCTCGTGTCTCAGAGGGGCCTTAGCTTAGTATATTTCGCGTTTACGCGCAGCAAGACGCACCTGCGGCTGACAGCCTCATTTGTTTGAGCTCAATTTGAACTGGCGCACGCCATATACTCGTGCGAATCAATCTACGAGTAGTTACTAGTACCTACATGCGACAAGTTGATTGCACAATACATCAAACGTGGAGGTTTAAGGAGCACTCGAACATAAGCGAATTTATTGGGATTATTGAATAAAATAATAATATGTATAACGCTGTGAGTGCAGGCATAGGATAGGTCACCACGACACCAGACACGCTACGAACGTTGTGGGCTTTGCAGTGGCAGGCACGACTTCCTCTTGATCCTCTCTTCACGTCCTGCGGTTCCTTCGATAGTAGACCAGCTGGGAATGGTACAGCAGGTTAATAAAGCGGTTGGGAAATGAGGTGTGGGAGATTTCGTGGAAACAGCGGCTCGATCAACGTTCGAACGTAGACTACAAACAAAAGAGGCGGTGAGCAATTAGGTTGGCGTTAACAAACACTAATCTAGTCGGTTTCGTCTTTTCGCTATTTTATAATACTGTGTGTAAAACTGTATATTCCTTTTTTAATGCGAAGCTGCAAGACAGGTAGAAGGCCCATTTAATATATATAGTCCTCCTTGACGTATCCGTCAACGGCGAACCTTGTCCGGCTGTGCGAGCGCAGGTGGCTAGCGAAACCAAATTTGGTTTTAAAAGTTCTGCCAGGAGCGCAATACAGCCGTCCTGTTAAGTCTTGTTATAGTTGTAGGAGATTTTAGGGCTGTTGTTTTTGATAAGGCGTTGCTCGTCAGAGTGTTCTACGCGCTGCGTTTCGAAGGCAGCAACAGCCTTATCAATAGACTTACGTCACTCCCTTCTTTGCAAAATAATATCTTCCCAGTCGTCACTTGGGATGTCACATGCAGACAGATGGAGCTTACGAGAGTACGTCCCTGTAACGCAGAAATTGACCGCCCATTTAATGGATCGTCGCTTATCGTCCTATGTAACACAGACAACAGCAGAGGCGAACCCAACGCGTTGCCAGCCTTTAAGATAGGATAGAAGGTGGGATAAAGCGATCAGATAGGAGGATTTCAATAGACGTGATGAAATAGGGAAATGAAATAAGAGGATGGGATAGAAAATACAACATAGGAAGAGGGGAGAGTAAGCCATCGGAGCTACTTTACTCATCGCACGAAACATGATTAGCCTAAGGCTACCCGTTTAACAACGATATTCTATGAGAGCTCAAGATAATGATTCAAGCATCTGTACAACGCCAAATTTCATTCATATAAATAGAAATTTTGCTTAGAAACTACTGAATCTAAATACAGTGTAAACTCCATGTAACGTCACTCGATTTAACGACAAGCTCTCTTAAGCGTTGAAATCACTGGCTCTGGTTGGTTTAAATTTTCTTCTATACAATGATACAATTACATCCACTCTCAATAACGACAACAATTAAGTATTAAAAAGTACCTTTTAATTTGCAAAAATTAGTAAAAACTGCGCAGCTGTGTACGTTCTTTTATCGCTTTATTATATTAAATATCGTGAAAATCGGAAATACCGAAAATCCTAAATACTTCTTTTATCACTCAATATCGCAAGATATGACTTAAATAAGTAAAAGAATACAACGAAATTACTGGTTCAGGAAAGTAAGTCAGCCAAAAGTAACATACTTCCCTCCATTTAACGACAAATTTATAACGCCATACAATGCACGCTCCTTTCAGTGTCGTTATATAGAGTTTAAACTGAATATGGATAAAATTTGACGAGGTGTAGTCTACAAGGCGTGCAGACTTCTGTATTAAAACTAAAAAGAACTTAAAAAATTAGGGCTGGCTCTTATATTTCAGTTTTATATAATATTTAGTCAAATATAACTTTCCAGTATTATATAGGCTTGGAAAATTAATAGCTATAAATTACCTGATGATTCTTATTAAGTCAATAAGTAGCGTGTTGGTTCACAAAGGCGTGAACATTGTGTCCAACACAGCTTATAAAAGAATTTTTAGCTTCAAATATAGGTTATTTGCTAAGTAGTTTTGAAGATATGGGGTATTTTCGATTATACATTTTATTTGGTTTCAAATCCAAATAACGAAAACATTGGTCGTTTTTCTTCTTACGGAATCGTTCATAGTTCGACTGCTACAATTTTTACAAATTATTTCATGACTTTTAATGAGTCGAACTTCCTTGAAATTCGTTAATATATTAAGATCATTATTGTATGCGCCAATTATTCCATTCATTCTGTACTCCAAATCTAGCCCCTTTCGTTCCAAAACGAGACGCTTCAAAAATTTCGCCTGCTACGCACGCAAAAAAATATGTAAAGTTACACACAAAAAACGTAACTAACGTACGCGTCCCAAACTCAAAGGGCGCGGGTTCGAACCTGGCTGGAATGAATGTACCACTTAGGCAGTTTTCTGAGCTAATGTGTATATTGTTACAACTCATGCTATCCACGCTGAAGTAAAATATCGCGACTAAACCATGTGTCATACCTGCCAAGCCCCCTTGGAGAAGCGTAGCGGGTGTACTGTCTGTTCCCCTGTAGTGGGAGGCCAGAACCCAACAGTGGGGCGGCTGTTCTGTTATTATGTTATTATAATTTGGGTTTGGACAAAATATCCAATATTGTAAGTTTAATATTACACAGATAATATTTAATAGCCCCAGGCTAAACAATATAAAACTTTGCTTTTAAAACGAAATAGGCTTCATTAAAAGAACAAAGGCAAATAACAAACATTGTTTTAACCGTCTAGCTATCTTACATCCGCCTATACTTAATTGAGTTTGTTTGTTTATTGTTTTTGTTGTTTTATTGTTGCTAGAATAAGGCAGACAGGCTGACGGCACAGCTGTGATGGAAAGTTGTTAGTGTGGCAATGTGCTGCTGGACTCAAAGGTAAGACTGGAACCTGGCCACTAATGCTGGACCGCAACTCAAGGTTGTTATGACAGCATGTTCTCTACCAGTCGCCTATTATGGGAGGCCATCTGACTGCTAGAATTAGTATTCTTTCTCCGTGGCTTCACCGATATAAATGATGCGAACTGGTTGTTAAAAAAGGTGATGGGGTATTTGCCCGTTTGGATGACTTCCACTCCTGATCTAGAGTATGCCGCCATAGCAACCTTAAGTTGTGTTCCAACATTAGTGGTTAGGTTTGAGTCTCCCTTTAGAGAGCGCTAGCACATTGGTAGCACCTTTGGTGTTACAGATGTACAGGCGATGGTAACGGCTTTCATCAGGTGGGCCGTCTGCCTGCTCGCTGAACTCGTGCAATGTAAACACAACAAAAAAGTGGTCGAAACATCAAATTATATATCACGCTTAAAACCTTTAAAATTTAGTTTCATTATGTGTACAAGTCACGAAAATTAAAGAAAATACTATAATTTGTAGATTGCTTTTCAATGTAATAATTAATAGAATTTTTGGTTTTGCATCCTCCTGTCTGTTTTCCTTTCTTAATATTGTTTTCCCTGTCAATCATTGAATGTACAAAAATAAATAACGGCCAAGAATTGGCAGTTGTTATTTTGTATAGTCAATGATTGTTCAACTTGTTGATCTCAGTAACAGAATAAACATTCAAACAACCATCGCTATATCAAAAAATATTTTAATATTACCTACATAGAATTCAACTTATACCTATAGCTGAGGACCTGCTCAAATTGTAACGCTAAGGGTCAGCGCAGACAGAGAGGAATAATCCCCGCGCGGTCTCGGGCATTTTCTTTACGGATCGCGTATGCTTGAGTTTGCGCGCGACCTCGCGAGCCTGCGCGAGTGGACTGTTCTGGGTTACCACTCTACAGTAAACATGGCAGTTTGTCGCGAAAGTTCGTCAACGATGGTGGACTGGGATATGATTATAATTGTGCTTTTAGCGGAAGAAGAAGAAATGGAAGAACATGTTAATAGAATAAGGCTTCAGAAAGTTAGACGAAGAACATGGGTCGAGGAATGTTGGCAAGAAAGGTAGTTTTAGTGAAGTCGTACACAGTGTACGACTTTACCATCGAAGGGAGTTTTGTTTTACGATTACTATAAAATGGATTATGAAAAATTTCGAATGCTTGTGGATATGTTACATAGGTACTTCGAATTAAAAATCTAAACCATGACGTCTTCCCTCTTTGAACTCGGTGACAACACTGAACGTATGCGTACGACGCGGGCGCCGACTCGACCCGCGCGGGGATTCCCGCGTATCTTCGAGGACGCGTTTGTCAGGTTCAAGATAATTTTAAAGTTTATTTTCAAGTGCGTTAATAAAATCCTCTCAGCTGTGCTCCGTTCTGTCTGCTCTGACCCTAACGCCGTGGTAACGTCTGAGTGACGTAAATAAATTTATAATTATAAAAAAATATACAGATCTAGGCTTATCTTGTGTTTTATGGTGTGCACATTGAAATCAGCGAAACCGTTAAAAAATTAGAATTTATCATTGACAGAGACAAGTCTTGGCGGCCTCACCTGACTGAAATCAGTCGGGAACTTTTCGCGTCATCTGCTTCACTAAGAAGATTGAAGAATTTCCTACCTACTGCTACTAAGATTATGCTTGCTTAATTCTTGCTTCTCACCCTACTTGATTATGCTGATACTTTGTATCTTGACATAGCCTATGACCATATCTCCGAATTTTGTAATAAGCTTAAATGGTTCCTGCACGAATAGTCAAAAGTCTTAAGTGGTGCCTTCTTTAAACAGCGAATGTTTGCAGGAGCATAGGTTTTATAACAATACCAGGGATTTTTTCAGTTTGTTTTTATATATTGTTTAAAACAGGTACTTACTTTTCCATATAAAGTTTATCGCTCTACGGATTAAAACGTTTCTGTGTTTCAGGCAATAAAAATATTTCGAAAGACTTAGGCGTTCCTAATGTT
Source organism: Dendrolimus pini (assembly GCA_949752895.1). Lineage (NCBI taxonomy): Eukaryota > Metazoa > Arthropoda > Insecta > Lepidoptera > Lasiocampidae > Dendrolimus > Dendrolimus pini. The sequence continues at coordinate 5,077,323 of OX457130.1, read as the reverse complement.
TTACACGAGCAAGGCCACGGGAAACTCTTTAGCGCGTTCATAAGATTTTTTTTACGCTGCGTAATTATAAGTAGAATCAGGTGGACGCTGTTGCCTAATTCTAATAACGAAAGTCGAGTCACGCACGAATTTGAGGACTTGTAAAGCTTTTATTTAGTACGTCCTCTGTTATTATAACGTTATAATAACAACGTTAAATTGTTATACTGATAGGACAATCATGATTTATAAAAAATATTTTAATACCAGACTGATGTCCCTGACAAGCTTGATTTGTTCATAAGAAAGAGTTCTTTGGTATTTGTATTAAGTTGATTACAACTTTCAGGTTTTCTAATGAGCTATTTTTAAAATGGATTGCCTTTTGTAATGTATAGTGTAAAGCTGTGAACTTTGTTGAATAATAAATAAATATGAATGTATGTATTTTTAAGCTCATTTAATTATTTACAATTGTAATTTTTGTAACTTAATTTTATGCATTGTATTACAAGTATGGAAAATGTTGTCCTGAAATAAAAGTATATATTATAAATATATAAATAAAAAATAAATGAATTAAATAGTTTAGATGTCGAGAGTTGTGTTTTTATTGGACTTATTTAATCAATTCGTAATCAATCTGTTCAATATGCCACAGTCTTAATCTTTTGAAATTAATCCATAGTATCTTGCCGCGTTTCCTGAACACTACTGGCACGATGTTTATTCTTGGGTAATTCACTATTTTTATATACATCGCTCAGTTACATTAAATAAAAAGAAAGGGATTCGAAATGCTACTTGTACAGATTTGATTATTTTCGATGCAATCTTTTTTCTTTCTCAAGAGAAAATTCTTTTGGCTGTCAGCTTTTTTGATTTTAGTGGTGCAGTTCTGTTACTCTAGTGGCATTAGTCTGCTCATTTCACTAGAATGCGAAGATATTAAGTGCAAAATATTCGTAAATTTGAAAATTCTTTTATAAACGAACGTTCCCCTTGCTATAGTCTGGGTATCTGGGATCGACTCTAGAGTTGTTACCCTTACACATGCAGAACTTCTTTAGTTTGAGACAATATGTTTATATTTAATACTAGAGATTCATACGTTGTTGGTTCAAGTAAATGTTGAAACTATATTGTGTGAAAAATATGTCGTTTTCCGTTCTATATTCATCTCACATGTTGGAAGCACGTATATGTGAAATTGCATCAACATTGATTTGATAATATCGCAGCGTAAAAAGCACACAAAATTACTTTTGATTTTATATGCAAACAGTCAGAACTCTATTTTTAAATAGGATTACAAAAAATTACAAGAAAGAGGGTAGTCTAAAGGTGACATTATTCGTATTGCGTGATTGTAGTGGTGGCGGTGCGCTCGACTATGAAAAGGGGATAACGATGCTGTACTTTCACTTCTCATTTAACTTCCGAACGAGTCGGATGTCTATTAGGTGTATTGTACGAATAGTCGAATTGTTGTTTCCCAATTACATCATAACGGTTGCGTTGTAGATAAAATTTGAATTCTTAATGGTTTTTTGTATTTATAATAACAGATTATTTAAATTTTAATCTAAAAAGCTATAGTGATTGTTTTTATTTTACTGTGTATTTTCTCATGTTGGCATAGGTACAATAGAGAGAATTGTATTGTATTATTTTTTTGTTATGTTTTATTCATTTATTTATTATACAAATCATCGTTTATTTCAATTAATATCTGAAATAATTCATAAAAATAAATGGCGCTCAATAGTCTTAGTACCCAGAAGAATTTTAACGCAATACAAATAGAAAAGTTTTCCTCCTTAATTAGAAGAGATTAGTTTAATCAATTCTTAATAAAAGTTCTCACCTTAAGATCGCTCCAGCCTTTTGAAATCAATTGACAACATAATGTCACATTTCTTGTACGGTAAAGAACAAAGGCACAAAGGCAGCTTTTACACAATTACTTGTTTCAATAGTAACAATTCTTACTTACGCTGGTTAATATGAGATGGATTTAAAACATACCTCAAAATGTATTCCTTGATTATAATCAAACTATCAATAAAATAAGTTTTATTAATAATTATTAATAAAATTTCACCTCAATATTAATTACATAAACCATGTATACAATGATAAACTAAATTCTAATGGCCACTACAGTAAGATAATGCAACAAAAAGTCAGTAGTAAAACCATAATTAATTCGCCTGCGATGCATGAATATCATAAACAGACTGAGTTTGTTCTTAATCGGCAGACAAACCGAATAAAGACTTTCAATGATTAATCTGTACTAATTATAATATTTCGTTTGATTTAGTTTCAGTTAGTATACCTAAATAAAACTCGCTTTTAATGTGGCATAGGTCCAAAAGGACCTACTATCGATAAATGAAATGAAAATCCCACGAAGAATCCATTTCAAGTCTACCTATACTCGCTTTGCCTGCTTTAAGGCGCGTTCGACGCCTGTGTGTAAAGTGCGCAGCAAAATTAATTTACGCGTAGCTTAGACGTATAATTATTCTGCTTAATTTTTCGTCAGCCCTTTCTCGTGTTAAGTAAGGTTTGGATTAAATATATGAAAATTGTGACTTTATGAATTTCGGCATGAAATAAGACCTCTTTGAACTTTTCACTTTAGATATGGAACAATATATTTTGGGATGTTTTATATAATATCGAGGGCTTCATAACAAATGATGATATAGACAAAGGTTGCAGTTTTACACAAGGGACGAAATTGTGATTAAAACCAAACTAGTTGATTGTATAAGGCTAAAATTTGGAATACCCTTCTATCTAGGTACACTTGCATACTGGTAATACTTTTTAAATTGTAACATGCATAGATTTTAGTCAACAACAAACAAATTACATTTTTGCCTGTTCTATATTCTTTGTTCTTTGCAACCGAGTAAAGGTACTTAAATATCCCATAGCGTAAACCAAAAAGTAGGTACCTGTATTTTGACCGAGTTCTAAAAGCGATGTTATCGATGCGAATGTATTTTTTCTACGTCTGTTACGCGATTTTTCCGTCAATTGAGGGTCGATTTTCAAATGTTTTCCTTAATTCGAAACTTTCGAATATTATAGGGATATATATCGAGTTTCATATTTTACTTTTAAAGATATTCATGACTTTGCGTACCGAAAAAGTCGAACATGAAAAATAACAAACCTACTTCAAGAGTAACAAAAAAAAAAACTATAAATAAAATAACAACAAGAAATTTGTAAAATAGTAATTTTTGTGTTTTACTTTGCATCGACTTCAAAGTGACGTAGAAAATATTACGTCCTTGCATATTTTATGAAGTTGGCGTTTTGTCGTACTGGCCACTTTGATCTCAAATATCTCCTCTTTGGTTAGGAATTCCAATTTCAAATTTATACAGCTATTTACTTATGCTTTTGTGTTTTGAAAACCGTAATTCATTTGTAAAAAACGGTTACTTTTTTGGTTTTTTCTTTGCGCCACTCAGTTTACAAAATGGAAAACTTGAAATATCGCATTATTTACGAGTACGAGCTCCATCGTGGCACCAGTGCTGCCGAAACCGCTCGAAGGATTAATGATATGTATAGAGGCGGTGTCGCAAAAGAAAACACAGTACGTTTTTGGTTCCAACGTTTTCATTCTTGAAATTTCGACCTGCAGAACAAGCCCCGTGGACGGCCGGAGACCAAAGTTGATAATGCAGAATAGAAGGCTATTGTGGAAGCGGATCCATCGCAAACCACGTCCGAGATAGCTGCAGCCTGCGGTGTTAGTGATAAAACTGTTTTAATCCACTTGGAGCAAATTGGTAAGGTGAAAAAGCTTGAAAGGTGAATTGAGTGCAGCAAACTAACAAACGCGCGTCGATTGCTGCGTTACATTCCTCAACCGGCACAATAATGAAGGTATTTTAAATCGAATCATTACTTGTGATGAAAAGTGGATCCTGTACGATAATCGGAAAAGCTCATCGCAATGGCTAAACCCTGGCGAACCAGCCAAATCCGACCCCAAGCGAAAATTGACTCAGAAAATTACTTGTGAGCGTTTGGTGGACTTTATCCGTGCAGGAACGGAGAAAGAATACAGTTTCCTGCGGCCGGGCGGCCTGTCGTAAGAGGCGACAAAACAACCCACAGCCAGGTGGTAGGGCATTTGCCTGACTGGATGGCTACCACCCCTGGTCTAAAGTATGTCGCCATAACAACCTTGACTTGTGTTCCGGCACTAGTGACCAGGTTCCAGTCTCCCATAAGAGAGAAGCAGCGCATTTGTAGCACTTTTGGTGTTGCAAATGTCCATAGGCCAACCACTTTCCATCAAGTGGGCCGTCTGCCTGTATGCTGAACTCCTGCAATAAAAAAAAAATAGTGCCGGTGTCGTACACTGTAGCTTTCTTAAATCTGGCCAGACGATTACGGCAAATGTCTATTGTCAGCAACTACAAACCATGATGGAAAAGCTAGCTGTTAAACAACCGAGGCTGGTCAATCGCTCTAGGCCACTGCTGCTTCAGGACGCTCAACCATAAACTGCACAACAGACGGCTAGCAAATTAGAGGAGCTTCAATTGGAATCTCTAAGACATCCACCGTACTCCCCGGACCTTTCTCCAACAGAATACCATTTTTTTCGAAATTTGGATAACTTCTTGCAAGGGAAAAATTCAACTCCGATGGGACAGTCCAAAGCGCCTTCAAAGATTTTGTTGATTCCCGTCCAAATGGTTTTTTTAGTAAAGGGAGCAATGAACTACCTATGAGATGGCAGAAGTGCATAGATAGCAATGGTAGATACTTTGATGAAATAAATATGTTATATTTTTTTTAAAAATCGACTTTATGTTCCTCCCTTACAAAACGCCAATTTCATATGTAAAGACCTAATATTTATTTTCAGTTTTTGATTTAATTTTTAAATCGATTTTGTTTAATGATTTTATTAGAGTGGCTGACATTCTTGATTTTGCCCTTCCACGCCATTATCTATAGTACAAGAACAATGTATACGTATTTACCTAATAAAAAAACAATCAAATCAGTTCTAAAGGCGTGAAGAGAGAACAAAAACAACCTCATAAAATCACATTTCTATTTTCCCTTTACATTATGAAATGACTTCAGAAACGATTAATCATAGAATAACCAATTTCAAAGACAGATAACTTTTTATTGTAAAACAAAAACATTTTCAGGGAGCTTAATAGCAAAAGTACATTTGATATATTTATAAATTTATCTTTCTAATCGTACTATATTTAAAGTAAAACAAAAGTCTTTCATTGCAACATTAGGCTCGCAAAAAATCCAATTACCCGCCTCACTAAAACAAAAACAATTGTTCTTACATCGGCTAGAACAAAAACAATTGTTAGGACATTGCACACAGGTGTATTTTTGTTTTGTTTTATTACATACCAAGGGCGAAAGGTCATGCCGTTATCAAGAGTTCACAATAAGACGAAGGATCTTCATCTTGGAAAAAGAGTGGATTAAACCCAGTGATAGGAACGGACAATAAAGAGATTCAGTTACAGATAACCTCAAGAGACAAGAGAGAGGTTATCAACAGAAAAAAGGTTTCATTTCAATGTATATACAGGTTGTTAAGGTAAATATTACGGCAAGCCTTTTTGTTTGCTTTGTTCGTGAGATGGCGGTGTAAAAGAAAGTAATTAAAATTTTCAAATTGAAGTTACTTAGAGCGCTGGAAAACGTGAGGTAAAATTACATAAAGCCTTGCATAGAGGTGCTTGCAATTTTGTTTGTGTTAAATTTAGGTTTCCTATTTTTTAAATTGCTTATACCTATTTAGATTTGTAACAAAGTTAGTCACCGAAATCGATACGGACAAGAAATATTGTTAAATCAGTTTTTTTATAGCATTCGTTCAGCAGACAGGCAGACGGCCCACTTGATGGAAACCGGTTACCATCGCCTATGGACATTTGCAACGCCAAAGGTGTTACAAATGTGCTGCTGCTCTCTTATGGGAGACTAGAACCTGGACACTAATGCCGGAACACAACTCAAGGTTGTTATGGCGACATCTTAAAACCAGTAGTGGTAGTCATCCAATCGGGCAAATGCCCTACCAGCTGGCTATGGGCTTTTTTGTCGCCTCTTACGACCGGCCGCAGAAAATTATATTATTTCTCCGTTCCTGCACGGATGCAGACTTAAGCTTATTTAAAAAAACAATCTATATGTAGATACATATATGCCAGTTTGTATGGATATTTATGCTCGTATTAGGGGAATTATGTTTTAGGATTTCGCAAGATTACGCCACACATCTTCGTACTAAATATCGTCCATATACCTATATTGTTACGTGCGAGCGGGGTACGCACTTAGGATTGGAAGAAAACACCAGTTTTTAACTAAACGCTTTTATTGACTTACACAGCCGCGCGTAATACCTCTCCGCAGGGTTGCCCTTATACCCACGACTAACGATGCACTGTCCCGACAATAAGTTGTCTCACTCACCATACCGTCGCCGATATTGCGTAGACCACCTCCGGCTACTGAAGTGCTCACCTCTAATATTATCGCGTGTAGCTCGCTTCTTGTTCTTCCCTAAAACTACGCTCGACACCTCCTTCACTTAACTGTCCACTACACTTGTCACTAAATTCACCATTTAACTCGTCACTGTCTTCAATTAATCTTCTCTTCCAACTCTTCCGTATCGCACTTGTCGCTTCGCTGTCTTGAACTCAATTCTAAACGCCCGGCAGACGTGCCTTACGTTACTTATATACCCAGAAGAATCTTCTAGAACCCATAATTTCGTTATTCTTTTATTTACTATCTATCCCTTTCTAAACATCCATCTATCTCCGTCTTTTCCTTCCCAAACCTTCTATTCCAGAACTTTCGTTTATCAACCTACCCCTTTCTAATATCTATCTATCTCTTTCTTTCTTTTACTTCCCGAACTCTCTATTCTAGAACCTTCGTTCATCGTCTATCCCTTTCTGAAATATATCCGTTCTTGTCTTTTCCAGAATCCTCCACCTTTTTCCAAAAGTCTTGCGACCGGTTTACGCTGCCGGAAAGTTCTACCCTCGGTCGCCACAATATCAAAAGTTATTTAGTACAGCGGACATGTATAGACAGATGAGCAGCTACACAGATTAATTATATTATAAGGATCTCTTTCGCTAAAATTATTACAGAACCCTCATAAACATTACAATCATTTTAAATGTCGCCAATGTCAATTTCTCCTATTATAACTTTGATAATAAATTCTCATGGCTCGTAAAATTAATCGTTTTGTAAAATATCTGAGTAAACTTGTGGATATTACTAATTCTATTGTAACCTCTTTTGCTTTCCAATATCTCCGGCAAAAACTACTAAGTTTATTTGTTTTTTTTTGTTGACATACCTCCCTATGTTTGTATATCTATGTATATATTTTATTATTTTGATGTAAATTTGTCTAATAATCCGTTTTATTTTTATATTGACTTAACTGAACCGATTTTATATTATTTGTGTTGTATTGTCCTCCATGACTCCACCTGCTGGCCCCAGGCGGAAGAACAGCATTGGTCCATAACTCACGGTAACCGCTTTCCTTGAGGTGGGCTGGTCTACCTGTCTGCCGTACTCCAATTATAAAAATAATGTGATTGTGCAGTTCACACTTAGTAGAAACGATAACTTCAGAGAATATACTTTTATTTTATTATTTTATTAATATTAATATCCTTTAGTCTACATCCGTTGACATATTAAAATTCAAAATAATCTTAAGTTTTCATGTACATAATATGATATATGTACATAAAAACTTACTTTCGTTTTATATAATTGAATAAACCTTGGTGAGAAATTATCTTACTGATGGTGATAACCCCTGAGAAATTTGTTGCTTATTTTAGGAGGTAGCGGATATACAAACAGACAGATCCAAAAAGCGACTCTCTGTTCTACTGTGTAAAGCTGAAGATGTGTCAATCCAGCGCTAACGCAGCGCGGGTGGAGCTAGTATTTCCATATCCGCCAAACTGAAGAACTTTAAAATTCCGCTGAGATTGGTAATTTCGCATTCCCTGTAAGGAATCCGACAATTATTTGTCTTTGAAATGCATTTCTGAACTCGCGATGCACTTCGAGTTAGCAGTTCAATACTAGTGAGAACAATGAGTTCTTTTGAATTCCGACTAATAAAGCGCTCTAGGTTCGTCATTTCCATTATTTGTTCTGTAGCTTACGAGCTTTACCTTTTATTCATTATGCTTATGAAGGGTTTTGAATAAGTGCTTACTCGTATTTTGCGTAGGGTATATATGTTTTATTCTAGCATTAGAGATATACAGTAGGAAATCTAAGAATTGACCCTAAAGGTTGTGGAGAAGCGAGATGGAATGCTCCATGCTCTTCCAGTGAAGGTATTTTTGTTCCTTGCAGACCTATAGTATATACAGATGTTCTATATATTAAATAGATATATACTTAATATACATAACATACCCCAAAGTAGTGGAACTCATTGTCGGAGTCTGTCTTTCCCGATACTTATAACCTGGGTGTCTTCAAGTCCCGTGTCAAAAGGTACCTTCTAGGTAAGCGTGCTTCATCCTAGACCACATCTTCGCTCCACATAGGGCGACATTGTGGTCAAACGCGAACCTATACTACAATAAAAAATTATAAAAAATATATAAATGTTTATAGATAAATTATGTACATACATATAAATATCATCATATTCCAAGGTAATATTTTCTGATCATCGTTTTAAATATTGATACCGATTTTGCTTGTCTGATATATATAATAATAATACTATAAGTATAAAAGTATAAGAACTTGAACCCTTTTTTATTGGGCATGCAACTCTAAAAAGTACCTGATTTGTTTTCTTTATCTAATGTTTGTCCTATATATTAGTTAAAGGTTTAAAATTCTGCCTCCAGTATCCAGCACTTACGTTTTTAACAGGATTTATTTTCTGCGCTCCGGCTTGGTGCGGGCAGTCCACAAAAAGCACAGAATTTAATTAAAATTACTCCAGATTCGAGATCATTCGACGAAAGTTGAGGCACGGTTGGGAGTTGCAAAAAAGTCAATCATAAATTGTTCTATCGCATGTTTTTTGGTGTATAAGCATTTTGGGGATGTGGTAGTGTTTTTTTTGCAGGTTATTCGTTAAGAAAAAATAACTTATAGGTTTCTAGGTCACTATTAAGGACTAAATGATCTACTTCAATTAACGTAAGATTTCATCAAATTTAATTATAGTGAATTTTGCATTTGTCCTCGTTTAATTATATGTAGACATTAAAAAACGACTCCGAGATCCAAACAACTTTTTGCTTATGTTTAAATAAATCGTTACATTTTTTTATTAGAATTTTTTTTATAGAATTATTATTATTAGCCATAAGAAATATCTTAAAATAAGGTCACAATTAAAATAAGTTATCCATTACCATAATTGATTTATGTAAATAAATTTATACAATTCAGAATTGATATGAAAACATCACACGATTAATTAATTCATATAACTGAATCCACTACAATTATTAAAAAATAATAACATAATAAAAATGAATCTTAAAACCACTTTCATTTTTTACAATCTGGGCCGACCAATGTAGGAAAGCGTATCTGTCTCCTTTATGAAACCCAACCAGATATGTATCAAACCACTTACTGTCAAAGGTTTTGTAACGACCATGAACGTCAATTGCTTATATCATTTGAAACCTTTGAGTTCAGTACTTTTATGTTGAATTGTCAATAGGTTCACAAAAACCACAATTGGAAAGAAAAAAGACCAAGTTTTTTTTAACTAGTATTATCAAAAACACCTGAAATTCTCTGTTATTGTGACATTGGCCGAATTAGCACCAGTAGTGTTGATGCCAAATCGCCAAATATAGAATAGAATAGACGTTAGTACTCTTAGGTCTGGCGTGACCGGTGTCAAACTTCGATCTCACGGCACATAGGTGTAAAATGGTTACCCTTAAGCCAATCGTCTTTTGTACATCGGATAAGAGTTCTAGTAGCCTTCTCTTCCCTTCTACTAGCCTATTTACTTTATCCCGTCTCCTTATATTTTTTTTATGACGCAGGGAGAATATTTTTCTTGGGACACTATATATAGGCTTTATACCGAGAGATGCATTGGAATCTTGATCGGCCATATGCCCAAAGTGACCTCTAATGCGGAGGTCTCGGGGATGTCGGCCTGATAACTACCCACTAAACCTAAACCTGAGCCCCTATCTCGGACGCTTTAACGAGACGCCACAGGAACTAGACCAAAAGATATTGCATTGACACCCCAACGCTTGTCTGACGGGTCCAGTGTCCTCTCCCGCAGGATACCCTCTTCAACAAAGGGGGGGGGGGGGGGAAGTCCGCAAGATCCTTATCCCTCCCCTTATTCTATCCTTTCTATCTCATTTCCTCTTTTCTATCTTTCCTATCACATTTCCCTATCCCGTACCTTCTATCCTATTAACTGATAAACAGTTACCATCACTCGAGGTATTGCAAATATCCATAAACGACGCTAACCACTTTTCACTAAGTCGACCCTCTATATATATATACATATATGTATATTATAGTTTATTAGTTGAACATTCTCTCTCTTTGCAACTATCACTGTTATTCCAGAATATAGTAAACATGCATCTTAGGATCATATTCTAGATCGGTAGAAGAGAAGCTTCAGTATCCACACAACAAGACGCGAATACGTCTCGCAACTTGTACTGAGAAAGGCTTCCTTAACCAACTGGCATAGGAACACAAACAAAACACCCCCCGTCTCACGTCATCGAGTTTAGTTGAGTTCATTATGTATTTTCATCACAGCACTTCGCTCAGATGCCGGTAAATGTACCCGCGAGGCTCAGTTGGTTGCGCCGCTTTTTCTTGAATTTTTAATACCGCCTTCACGGCGATGGTATATGTTAAAAGTTTACGGCGAAAGGTTTTAAGGACCGTTAATTTTTTACGATTTTAAGCTGAGTTCTTTTCAACATTTGTTGAACTTTTTAATGTATTTTTCATAGGTTGAAATCCTTCCAATATGCAACACGTTATTGCTGTTCAAAATAGAATAGTCCAACAGAAAAGCTTCCCATCGGCCTCGTTTTTTGGTTTAGTTTAGTTTGAAAATAGCATTTAATATATAGCCTATTCTAACATTTCTTGTAAATATAAGTGAAAGATAGGTAGAAGAGTTCTTGCAAATCGGAACTCCAAAACTTCTTAGTATTTAGGTAGGTATTTTTTTCATAGAATTGTCATTTCGTTTTAGACTCTACTTGCATCTAGTAATAAACAAAACATGATAATTGTTTTATGGATATGTATACAATATAAAAGGCACAAATATTAAGCAAAAGTAGAAAAAATATAACAAACATAGGTGAACGTGACTTCAACTGCTGTTGACATTGAAGTAGTACAATTTAAAATAGTCCTCCAAATTGGTTTCTACTTTTAATGAGATTTTTTTGTTAAATTGATAATATCAATACACTGTTAACACTATGTATAGCTGAGAGTGACTTACTTAACTGTTGTCAAATGTTTTTTGTTATATTGTTACCAATTTTTAATCACAAGCCTATAAAGTAAAATGACGGTCGATTGTCAACTCATTATCTAATCTTAGATGATTTGACCACTGCTATTGACTCTAGTAAAGTGTAATTCAGCCCCATATTTAATACTAAAATTTATTGAGAATACTTAGTTAAAGTGTACTTGAACAATTACAATAATGTACAGTTACTCCAAAGACTATGAGTAACTTCGTTGTAGAAGTATAAAAAGTAAATTTCCCGCTCCTTCACATTTTTTGGGCCACACATCACTTTCGGCTTCCATACCATTATACATGAATTTACATGAACTTCGTAAGTAAGCCATTTAGTCGGGGTTTGGGATGTGTTATGATTTTTCTCTTCAAAATAAACAAGGAGCGAGCATCGTTCCATAATTTGAATATACACTTACTTGTACTAAGTTGTAACCGTATTGGAATACAAGTATTGCTGCATATTTAAAGGCGCTTACATACCCCTACATTTAAAATTTTGTTTACTTTAGGTTAAGAAACATTAAGAAAACTATAGGACTAAACGGTGGTTATTTTATTTTAACTGTCGCTTAAATGTCTATGTATGTACTAGCCTAAGTATATTAGTGTTACGAGTTAGCGGGACTCGAATTAAAATGCCGTTAGAATTATCATAAAGTTTATTAGAACTATACAAACATGTATAACACAGGTACAAATATAAACGAAAACAACAAATCCAAATGTAATGCAGAAACATAATTCAATAAAACGCGCAAAGTCCGTCACTATTAAATTGCCGAATGTACACACGTCACGCCTGTATCGTAGTTGTAGCTCAACGGACCCCTCTCTCCATCAATCCGTCGTTTTGTACTTCACAAATGCAAATGCCCGGCAACGTCGACACAATCAGCTTGTAATTATAATCCGCAACACCTGGCTAATGATGTAGTCTGCAAGCGACCGTAAACGAGTACAATAGAACAATAGGCTGTTCTCTACAACTAGCGTATGTCTATAAATAAGTGAACAAAAGAAGACGATCATAAAAGGATTACAATTAGTTCAAATGCCGTAGAGTGTGCTTAAAGATCTGTACGTCGAATTTGTCTTTGTCGGGGCCTAGGTTGTAACATCAGGTTATGTTTAATATTTCAAATATATAATTTAGGATAATAAGAATTTATCAGGAAGCTAGTTTAAAATCAACGTAGAAAGAGTTAATAAAAACATACTAATAATAATATGCCCCACATATGACATCCCCATATACCTTACATTGTACATAATCTAACCTGATCCAATAATGTTAATGGAATTAATTTCTATAGATTCTTGATAATAATTATCTTTCGCAACCAACAGTATTAAATTTCAATAGCTATAATAGTCAAGTAATTAGTGAATTTGTTCTTTGTCTCGGAATCGATTAATTAAGCAAGAATTAGAGATCAATTGATTGATTCAGTTTTGTCCTTTACGATTGAATGACGATTTGGAAGTTTTTGTTTGGATTATATTGATTTATACCAAAAAGCTATTGTAACTTATTGGTAAGAGAGCACTTGAGTATCAAACTCAAGTCTCATTAACTGTGGATTAAAAAGTTTAGTATTTTTTGCGATTACCAATTGCTGCTGACGACGAGGAAAAACATTATTGTTACATCCAAGGCGCCCACAAAAACAAATCCACGCCTGCATATCTGTAAAAACACATTTTTATTGCCAGTCGGCAATTAAGCTAACAGCTTTCAGGCTCTTTTATGGTCGTCGTCTTTTGTTTGTTGTATTGTAATATTTTATGGCAGTCATTAGCTAGGTGTGTCGGATTAAGATCCCGTATCTTTACATTGCATTTTCGCAGTATAAAACGATGTCTTGATGAAGGGGGGAGGCAGTCGAGCGATAACCACGAGCGAAGCAAGACGTGTATACTACATTCGGGAATCTTTTAGTGACGGACTTTGCGCGTTTATTTAATTACGACTTTCTGCATTACGTTTGGACTTGTTGTATTCGATTATATATGTACCTGTGTTATACGTGTTTGTATAATTCTAATAAATTCTATAGTAATTCTAATGGCATGTTAATTCGAGTCTCGCCACTCGTAATATTGTTATGAAACCTGCTCATTGAAATGATGTACAAGATCTGGTAACACATCTTGAACAGGACGAGGCCTGAATCTAGTAGTGGGACCTTTAGAGTTCGTAAAAAAGAAAATTATTATCAAGATAATAGGTTGTTTCCACTGACTAAACTGTATACAGAATTATCATAAGTCAAGTTGTGTTGCACACAAATAATGTAGTAAAATAAAAGCTTTTGATTTGTAAAATTATTAAAGTATATTGTAGACATACTTCCTGTAATATTAACAAATTTAAGAAGAAAAATAGATTAATGACATGTATAGCAAGAACTCAAATATATACAATATTAGCGGCCCCGTTGTCCTGCTCTGAAAAAATAAAAAAATCTATGACCCGATCCCAGCGCCACCTACCGGTTCCAATTGTGGATTTAAACCATCCGGGGACCCACTCAAACACACAAAAACAAAATCACCAAAATCAGTCCAGGTGATTAGGAGGAATCTAGAACCCGATCTCAGCGCCACCTACCGGTTCCAATGTGATAAAAAGTATCCTATGTCCGTCTCCTGGTTCTAAGCTACCGCCCCACCAAATTTCAGCCAAATCGGTACAGCTGTTCTTGAGTTATAAATAGTGTAACTAACACGACTTTCTTTTATGTATGTAGGTTATATTATAAAGGCAAAGGATATTGTTATGTCTCAAACCAGTTGCGTATAACAGATGAAACCAAATTTTCAAATAATTACTTTGATGCCTCCTAATATTGATCATCCAGAAATTATCATTTAAATTATGATCAGGTAACAGCACTATGACGTGGGATTCTAAGAAGTGTAGAGGCGGCAATTTAGCAAGACTAATGGTTATTGTCAGACGTTGTTCGGGAAATATGAAGATCGATGGTCGGGACCAGGGCTTATCTATTGACCGGGCCCGATGCTTCTAATGGGGAGCGCTTAATGAAACTCCTGGTGGATTTTAAAATATTGAAAATGGTTGTTACTCATAATAAGATTTATGGATGAAATGTTTGACTTACAATTTTGATCGTGGTTTATTTTTAGGTAAGACAAGAATAAGGATTGCTATAAAAAGAACGAGAATCCTTAATGCAAAAAAAATGTATTCCTCGGTGTTAAGGAAATGTAATATCTTCTTACTCTTATGTGAATTGTAAAAAAAAATCCCTCCACGAACGATCCAGATTGTCAGAACTTTCGCCTTTTTCTTTGGTTTTATATGGGTTACATATATCTATATAAATAAAAATAAATCCTAGAAATGTATGCATAACTTGAGAACAACTATCGATTTTGATGATTTTTTTTGTATTTATTGGTGTGGGTTGATGGTTTAGATTTACAAGTGGAACTGGTAGACGGCACGAGAATCGGGTCGTAATTTTTTATTTAATTCAGGGCAAGACAATGTCTGCCGGCACCGGTTGTTTACATTTTTTTTTACAGTAAATATTCATTATTTTTAAATATATATGACATTTGATGTGTTATTATTCACATAATGTCATATTATGTGAACACAAGCAAAACTGTTTTATTCTATTCTGTAATTTTGATTTTTTAAACTGAATATACCAAAAGCAACAATGCGTAGCTCAAGTTTTTCTACTAAATGTTTTATCAATTGTATGTAAATATTGACTTTAAACCGAAAATAAAAGAGTATATCTAAAATCCTCTAATTTTGTTGTTTCAGCCAAGCGGTACGAGAGCGTGCAATGGTGATACGAAGTGAACTAGTCGCGTGCTAACCGGTACTGAGGAAAATGTAAAATGGAGTGGTGTGTTTCGAATACCGTTCGCTTGCTCTCCCTGTGGACGTTGCTCGGATGCTTTGACATAGCAGGTAAGCTATTATATTATGTAGACGCCTAGAATAATTTAGTTACGTAACTGTCGAGAAGGGTAACCGAGTGATACTACAATTATAATAGCAACAGCTGATATAGTTACTAACTGTATTGCCACTTTCAAATATGCAATAACCAATAGGGAAGTACTCTATGTCGGAAGATATTATTAAGATTTGGATGGGTGTAATAATACAGAAGTCGCGCTGAACGAATTTTGCGAATATCAGATCGTTGCGATGAGGAATTTTAGAAAGCTATATCATATTCAATAGGTCAATAGAAGCCAGGATCAAGAAATACTGCATTGTCATCATAAGAATATTAATGTTGAATTTCGATTTCGTTATAATTATAACAACGCAGTCAGTCGTAAAATGACGATGAAATGACTTTTACGGAAGGTAAAAGATAAAAGGAAAGTAAACGAAATGCCTAATAGGAAAGCGAGTTTAAATGAGGTAATATATAAAGAGACAGGTAATATAGTCACAAAGCAGCGATTGGTAAACGTAAACATGCGTGTTTTATTAGTGTACTTTGCTTCTGCCTAATAAGCCAATTTCGCACGGGAACGAAACGTAGATTCTATCTGAAGTGTGCTGTGGTTCGAGATAAAAACGATAGCGAATGTCTCTACCACTGGCATGTTTAATATAATATAGGTAAATAGTTTCGAATTTCAATGACTATTTCATATAGAATCTTGATTGGACTTTATTGCATCAGATATAATTCGACCGCGTAGGACTGGCAAGGAGAAGACTAGCATATATCTACCAACATCATAACAATATCGATTATAAGAGCTAATTTTGATTAATAAACAGTAATCATCTATAAGAGTAAAGACGATAATACAAACCGCACATTGATATAATCTATCTATATAATTAAAAATCGAAGAACACCAGAAGAAACTGTGGTGCATGCAATACTTACAATAAATTTATTTTTTAATTTATTGAGAGCGATCAACAAGTCTTATGTATACGTCAGTTTATATTATTACACAAAGTCTAAGGTCTAAGTGCTGACTCAATTATAGGATGTCACATCATGCTGAAAAAACATACATTTTTTTACAATTATTATATAGTAATAGTATAGTAAGGTTGTAATGTTAACGTATATGATTGATTATTAGGCGATTGCCATTTATATTATTGTTATTACAAATTTTGGAGTTATTAAATCCAAATGGACATCTCTAAATCGAAAAAGTTTATTCGCTAATTCTCGTAAGTTAGACCATTCAACAAAGAGTACAGCGGTTCAGGGTAATCCCTTTAAACAATAAATCTTTTACCATGCGTCGGAGGCATACCGGCGCTAATTACACCGTATTGTTTATTATTACCGCTCACAATATCGGCGTAAGCACGTTATTTACGTCGGCCGTAATAATGTATTGGGAGCGAACTTAATTATAACACTGTCAGTTATTAGTTTAAAAGTTATTTATAGATAAGCTCACTGCAAATTAGAAAAGGTGTCGATGAATTATTAAGGTTATTTGCGTAATTTTGCTTTCGTTTACTTGATATTAGCGAAAACATTTTTCTAAAGATATCGTTACATAAAATTGGTACATACTATACTCCATTCTCCGTTATCGGAAGTATATATATTACAAACTTCGTCATAGTTACTTTATTTCCAAAGTCGTGTTTGCACAATGTACAAAAATAACCACGAAGCGACCAAATATAGTAGCAGACCTGGGACTAAATCAGAACCATACACGAGAATGATGATAACTCCGCTTCTTATTATCAAATCAGAAGTAAGTAGATGATGATAACAATTGCTCGCCTCTGCTCTTGTTTTTGATATAACATTAATAAAGTTTAAATTCATTTTTAAAATGTCACTGCATGATACGTATGTATCATAACCTAATAAATTCTACACGACTCACTGTGGTACGAATAAACCCATGAGGATTCTGTGCCGCAGTCAAATAAGTTTTTATGTATATTAATGTAAGCACTTTTCACGCTCCACTTTGAATATCGAAGATTACGAATGACAATCACCCAAGAAACACTCAAAAAAGTTCTTAAATTTCTGAAGTTTTATTATTTATAATATACTAGCGGCTCCGGCAGACGTTGTGCTACTCTGAAAAAATTAAAATCTATGACCCGATCCCAGTGCCACCTACCAGTTCTAATTGCGAATCTAAGCCATCCGGGAACCCACTCAAACACACAAACACAAAATCACCAAAATCGGTCCAGGTGATTAGGACGATTCTAGAACCCGATCTCAGCGCCACCTACCGGCTCCAATTGTGGATCTAAACCATCCCGGGACCCACTCAAACACACACACAAAATTTTATCAAAAGCAGTAAAGTCGTTCTCCAGTTATGCGCTTGCCAACACATTTTGCGATTCATTTTTATGTATAAGATTTATAAGCCCTCTTTCATTTCTATTAGAATCGAGGCCGGAAAGCATGTATCGCTTAATTAGCTTTTCTGAGCTAATAAACATAATACATTTACCACGTCGAAACGGTGGAGGAAAACATTACGAAGAAACTTACACCTCAAGATATCCAATAAGTGAAAGCCTCCAAACCAACCTGGTTAATGATGAGTGTGCTTTGTGTATTCTTAAAACGGAAAGGCGCCTGCGCCCAGGCGGTCTGTTATAAGAAGCGACAAAACAACCCACAGCCAGGTGGTAGGGTACCTGCCCGCCTGGATTGCTACCATACCTGGTCTAGATTATGCCGCCATAAGAACCTTTAGTTGTGTTCCGGTATTAGTGATCAGGTTCCAGTTTCCCTTTAGAGAGCACCAGCACATTGGCAGCACCATTGTTGTTACCATTGGTGTTCCGAATATCCATAGGCGATGGCAACCGCGTTCCATCAGGTGGGCCGTCTGATTGTCCCCTGAACTCTTGCAATAAATAAAAGGCAGTCAAAAGCAGAATCCAGCCATGCGATGTTTAAGATCCTCTGTATTATGTATGTAATATATTGAGAAATTATTCATTAAATTGAGGACATAAAAATAAAGCATAATTTCGAGTTGAGGGACCTTCAGGCCTTATCGACCCCGACGACTAAGGTCACAGGCAAACAGGTTAATAAATAAATAACATCGTCCGGATCGTAATCGTGGTCTACCTTACAAAGTTGTAACTCCCTAAATCGGTTTATAAAACCAGAGACCTTGGTTGCCTGTTTCAGAACTATACTCTGTTGCTAACCTCTCGCATAATTGATATTTTTAAGAAATCGAAATCGACTCTTTTATATGACAATATAACGGCACAGATGACACATTGCATTCATAATTCTTTAATTCCTTTTGGTGGAGTTGGTTGGGTTCTTGATTTAAAACCTCAAAAGACAAGGACCCTTGGGCAACGTGGTCTTGGAGCCGCTGGAAGCTTCCCTATTGGGAATATATGCCTACGCAGCACCTCGATAGCTGACCTGTGGCTCTCGGTTGTCTTCGCAGGCTACGCGTAGACTATATCAGCAGCTAGGTCGGGCAATCTGTGGCGTCCGATGGCTGTCACGGGTTTCAGTTGGCCATCGGTGACTTCTGTTGTTCTCTCTACGGGTTTGGGGCGTTCGTCACCTCTCTGCATCAGTCTCCTTTGAGCGTATAACATTGACCGTTTTCATTATTTAGCTATGGACCCAAAAAAAATCATTTAATGGAAAATACCACATGTCTCAAAACCTTCTCTACGGAAATTGTTCAAAACGATTTTTTAACTCTACTACTTTTTCAAACGTTGTTTTTACGCGCATCTAGGACGTCTGACACGCATTACACACTGTTTGCAAATTATTCTCGTCATCAACTAAATTTGACAGTTGGTGTTCGGGTAATGATGCTTACGACGTCTGACATTTAAAGCTACACTAGGTACATGTCGTCATACGCTTCCACATCCTACCAAAATCTAGGTTAATTGTTCAGGCGTTAAATACGTAGCGTTGCATCGCATGTCGTGGATGTAATGTAACTAAGCAACTAGCCGCTATATAAAATGAATGGGCTTTGATGTAAACGATAGATCAGCGTACGTGGCCGATTTGTGCCTAATGTAGTTCTAGCTGCAGTGTCGTCTACGTCATGTACAGTTTAGGACATTTTCAGTATCAGTTTTTATACGCTGTTTCTAAAGTGTAGATTAAATAATATAACAATCAATCTTATTCCTTTGTATTATATCTATAGTCACCATTAGTCATCCAACATTGTGTTGTTCCAATGCCCCTATATTGCTTGGTAAAAATGAGTATAGTACAAGTCCGAGCAATATAACCCCACCTTTGTTTGACCCTTAACATTAGGCAAGCCATTACGTAGGTCATAGGTTCGAATTCAAGGTCACACGCTATGTAAACTAATTAAAATGACGACAGGCAGGTCAACTTTGGAGTCAAAAGTGTAATTAATAATAACAGTTGCAGACGGATTAATATACCTGTTTAGGAAACACCTACCGTAAATTATTGACGTGTGACGTCGCAGTTGTGTTAAAAACAGACCATCCATATTCGTCGATCAATTTAAATTCAAAGAGTTTCATATAAACTCCGGGGTTTTCAAGAGAAATCAAGGTGGTAAGATACTTCCTTCATACGTCACATACACTCAATTTGCGTTACACTAATAATCTCCTGTTAATGGCACCTGCACATTCTTAAACATTTTATTCCAACTCTTTCGCTATGCAGGCTGTCTTACTTTGGAACTCTTTGCCCACTGACGTCAGAAAGGCTCAGTCTTTTGCCATATTTAAAAATTTACTTAGGTATCATTATGTTAGTCGTACACAATAGTGTATGTGCTAGTTTATTATACTTTTGACTGTAATCTGCTGTCCGTGTATGCCATTTTTATTTTATTTTTGATTTTATTGCATTAAATCATAATTTAAGAATTTATTTTAAGTCAGGATGCCTGGAAGAGATCGCTTTAGCGATAAGGCCGCCTTTTGTTTTACCAAGTAACTATTGCCTTGTTGTGCATGTTTTTGTAGTTTTGGTTTTGGGGAACAATAAAGTGTTGTCTATGTCTATATCTATACTAGCCGTACGCAGAAGGTTTGCTGATATCCTCGTGATGTCACGCAATTCAAATCAAAATATGTGTGATGAGAAAAAAATATAAACATCCCATGCCACGCGACGCAGTATTTCACCCAGGCTAGCATGTTGACGATAGTCGGAGTGACCTTCAACTCTTATTAGACGGGGGTTCGAACACATTGTGATGTTATTGGTTTCCCATTTTCCGTGGTAGAGGGCCGCTGTTTACGGGGTTATCGGTTGAATCACTTCTTGTGTACGAAGTGGTACGGCACTCCTTCCCTGGGTTTAGTACCAAATCGGCGCACTGGGATGTCAGTATAACTACGTTATAGATCCACTGACATTCTAGTTTTATGCTCTTGTCGGGCCGTAGGTAGATTTCGTGGGTAGTTTGTCAGCCTCCTCGGAGGAGGAAATACCGGTTGCCGTTTGGTACGGGAGTCCCACACGCACAAAAGCAGGCGGCATTAGTAGGTGCTTTTGGTCTTCTCCTGTATCCAGGACCCGTGTGTGTGTCGCAAGAAAAAAGATTCCCCTGCGTTACCAAAAAAAGTGTCATCCGACGTTTCACGTGAAGTGTTCTCCAGGAAAACACTCGATGTCACGCTCATTTGTTCGAAAACTGTCATGGAACGTATACTTTCAAGATTTTTTCATTGTTTTTTCACAATAGGTACAGATGAACAACTAATTAAAATTGTTAAGCGATATTCCGGTTATCTAACTTCATAAATGGCCATGGTGATGTCGGGTGTTGGTCATGTGAACGGTACGTGTCATGTGTTGAAACTGTCCGTCGCGTAGCGTGTTGTATAAAATGATATCGTCTTTACTGTGACATATGAAGACAGAAGTGGACAAGTCAATTTTATGTCAATAATATCTTAAAAAAACAAATTTGCATACACTTTCACATAATGTGCATGTGCATGGTTTCTTCTTCAGCCAATCTCAGTTCACTACTGGACGTAGGCGTCCCCAAGTACGCGCCACACATCCCGGTCTCCTGTCTTCCTCATCCAGGCCCTGCCGGCGATCTTGCGCAGGTCGTCAGTCCACCAGGCTGGCGGGCGTCCTACGCTACGTTTGCCGAGACGTGGTCTTCACTCCAGGACTCGTTTGCTCCATTGGCCGTCGGTCCTGCGGCAGACGTGACCGGCCCACGGCCACTTCAACTTATTAATTTTGCGAGCTATGTCGGTTACCTTCGTTCTTTTACGGATGTCCTCATTTCTAATTTTATCCATAAGAGAAACACCTAACATAGCTCGCTCCACAGCCCGTTGAGCGACTTTGACTTTGTGGACCAGTCCCGCTGTCAGAGTCCACGTCTCGGCACCGTGTTTCATGATGGGTAGGACGCACTGTTCGAAGACTTTCGTCTTCAAGCATTGTGGAATGGTCGACGAGAAGACTTGACGAAGCTTACCGAATGCTGCCCAGCCCATGTGGAATGTGAAATGTGCATAGTAGCCATAACCTAATTTATTTCTTTATTGTATGCAAATTGCTGTTTTATGGTAGTCTAAGCAAAGTAATAATATTTATTATGTTGTTGTAATAAATCAATATAAAACAGCTTTGTCATGTCAAAACAAAGTAAATATAATCTGCATAGTTGTTTGATATTTAATTAATACATAAAGCTGGGACCTTGGATATTTTAATTAACTTTATAAAGCCCAATTTTACTTCAGCTAAAGTTCGTGTATAATTATGCACCATAAAATATTGTGTGGTTCCTTATTTTTGATATTTAGTGTAATTATTATATAAGGATAATAGTTACCATAAAACAATTAAGTACGTGGCAGTTGACGCATAGAGAAGGGTTCCGTACAGCAGTTGTATATGTAATGTTTGCAATTTGTTTATGGAATTTTATAAAAACATAACAAAACGGTCTTGACAGACGTTCTCCTGCCCTGAAAAATATATCTTTCTTATCTTCAGCCCCAAACTCCTGGGACTTATTGTGAATCTGAATAACCCCGGCAATCACTGAAACACATAAAAATTCATTCCAGTACCAAGTACTCTGTTTAGATTGGTGAGTTATGTTTGGCAACTAGCAAATTGACAAGCATCTGCACAGGACAGAAAAGTGGCATGCTCTCGTTTCGTAGACCAAGACCCACTTTGGGTCGCTGAGCCAACGGAGTATGTAAGGTGGGTTACGTTAAATTATTGAAGTTGTAGTAGAGAACCCTAGTTTTTATATAGCTTATCAAGAATAATTTAGCATTCAAATGGTGAAAGAAATTTTTAAATCGGTCTAGTAGGTAGTCCAGAGTTTCTTTTTGTTACAAACAAAAACATTTTTTCTCTGTATAATATTAACTATTTAACAAGACAATAATCCATTTCCATCCATTTATTTTTTTAATCGATACAAAAGAGGCCAATGATTTTAATTCGACGTGTTAATATTCTTTTTATTGCTTTATGTTCAACCGTAACCTTTCTGCTTCTGAATCGATTTTGACCATTGCTTCTCGATATTGGATCAAATAGAAAACGTGTAGTCATTGAAATAGTGTTAGGTTCATGAGAATAACTAATTATGTTCAGCAACGTGCTGTACTGGACTATAAAAGGCGCACAACGGAACTCCTTAATAACAAACAGCACGAAAGTGTAAACTGAGTTATGAGTTCCGCTTCATCTAGCTATCGTTTCCACATTTGTTACCTTACTAGAATGCGTTATATATAGTTTGAAAGTATAAAAACACCGACTTCAAAAACTAAAAAAGTATAAAATAACTTATTTCTAAAACAATTTTTAATTATAATATCTTATTTTTAATATATATTATCTAAAACATCTTAAAGTCGGTGCTTAGTAATTTTCAATATATAGTAATTTTTATGTTTTACTTTGCACCGACTTCAAGATGTTTTAGATAATAATTATGTTATAAACATAAGATATCATAATTAAGAATAGCTTTAGAAATAAGTTATTTTATACTTTTTAGTTTTTGAAGTCGGTCGCGTTGAACTAAAAAAGAATCACGTAAATCGGATCATAAATCTCGGAGTAATCGGCATACACACATAAAAAACATACCGGCCAAGTTGAGAACCTCCTCCTTTTGGAAGTCGATTAAAATATAGTGATAGTATGAAAATCATGTTCTACTTCGCACCAACTTCAAGTAGTAAAACATATTATAGTTCTCTGAAAGTCGTTTTTCTATCTGCTAGATTTTATTTTTATAAAATTTCGATTTTATAGAACATATTTCAAGTAAAAGCGTTGCTTGTCATGAATATGTAATTAAAGCTACAAAATACTTTCCAATTTCTTATGTTTAACCCTTAATAAAGTTATTGATTTATACCCGCGTTACCTGAGACGCAACCATTAAGCTGCCATGGCAATGAGCTTATAATATGGTAAATATGAGGGTATCCTAAAATATTGCTAGATGTAATATTATAATTTTATTCACAAATAATGTTACCTGTGAGACGAGAGATAAATTGTATTATGTTTAACGTTCGTAACAATTTGAAAACACCTATTTTTATTATTTGGACAGCGAACAATGTTTCATATTTCTGGGAAAGATATCGAGGGAATTTGGAGCACTCAAATGAGTTTAAAACGTTTAGCCGAACCGTATACAATTTAATAATATTTGTAAAAGCAATATTCAGATCAAAATATTCTGTGAAAGAGCTAGAAGACAGTAGAAGATGAAAATAAATAATGAACTATTTATTTTTGCATAAATGTTGATAAATACAGATGTTCTTCTTAAAAATATAAGGCCTATAAGTAAGGCCCTAATAATAATCTCATTGAGAAAGGATTAGCCATCTCTTAAGTAAGTAATTTAATAATACCCTAGTGATTTTATATGGTTTGATTTTATAATACTTTTAGCATTTCCTTTAAAAATTAGCACTTTGGCTACGGTAGCGCCACCAATTTTTTTTTTTTTTTTTTGTTATTGGTCCTTTTATCTGCGATCGGAAGATTGTTCCATAAGCAGATGATTTGGTTGTCATGATGATGTGTAAGAAAGCAACATCCAATGATTTGCTTTCTTTAATTTAATTGGAGCTATATTTTGCATCCAGGTCAAGAATGTGCACTCGTTTTAGGCGCCTTTGTGGGATGCTATGCAATAGCTTCTGGGCAAGCTCATTTGGGTGAACCATTAAACGTTTCTTATATCGGAGGCAGGTGTTGGCAATCTCCTCCCTTATTGTGGGAACTGCAGAGTACTTGTGTGCTTCGGCATTGGTTGTAAACCAGGGTGCTTTTATTATTGACTTTAATATGGTACTCTGGAACCGTTGGAGGATTTCTATATTGGAGTGGCTCGCACTCCCCCAAAGTTGTATGCCATAAGTCCAAATTGGCTTTATAGCTACTTTATAAACGAGTAGCTTATTTTCCATCGATAGCTTGGATGATCTTCCTAGGAGCCAGGACAGATTCCTATATCTGTTGTTCATTTCATCTCTTTTTGCTTGGATATGTTTCTTCCAGATGAGCCGTCGATCTAGGTGAAGGCCCAAATACTTGATCGAGTCTGCGTGAGGTAGAGTATCATTGCCTAGTATGACTGGAGGACAGTTTCCCTGGCGGAGGGTGAAAGTGACCTGTGTTGATTTTGAAGTGCTGGCTTTTATTCTCCATTTCTTTAGCCACAAATCGACTTTGTTCAGCTGTGTCTGTACCATTGCTGAGGCAACTTCAGGGTGTTTGTTGTTTGCAAGGATGGCTGTATCATCAGCAAAGGTGGCTGTTGTTACAAAATCGGTTTCAGGTAGGTCGGCAGTAAACAACGTATATAGATATGGGCCTAGTACTGATCCTTGTGGGACCCCTGCTTTTATATCGAGTAATTCGGACCTAGCGTCCTCTTCCTTTACTTGAAATATTCTGCCCTTGAGATAAGATTTCAAGATTTCAAAGAAGGAATGTGGGAGGTACGTTTTGATTTTGCAGAGCAATCCTTTGTGCCACACCCTGTCAAATGCCTGTTCAACATCTAGGAATACCGAAGAACAGTATTCTTTAAGTTCTAGGGCGTTACGAATCTTGTCGCAAACTCTATGGACCTGCTCAATGGTAGAGTGACATTGGCGGAACCCAAACTGGTGGTCTGGAATAACTTTTAGCTCCTCAAGTACGGGTACTAATCTAGCCAGGAGAATTTTTTCACACACCTTAGATATGACTGGCAGCAAACTTATTGGTCGGTATGAAGATGCCAAGTTAGACGGTTTACCTGGTTTGTAGATCATTACAATCTGGGACACTTTCCAGTGGTCTGGATAGTAAGATATTCTTATAACCGCGTTGATCAGCATGGTGATGAGAACAATTGCTTTTCTAGGAAGTTCCTTTAGCAATCTCGGAGTGATGAGATCATATCCTGGAGCAGATTTTTCCTTGAGATTGGTTATAACTCTTTTCACTTCAGCTGGAGTTGTAAGCTTCATTGGAAATGCCAACTGAAAGTCTTGGTTTAATGTGAAGTCTATCGAATTCTCATCAGAATTTGGATCAGCAGGATTTGGAGTAAAGACTTTTTCAAGGTGTTTAGCAAATGTATCTGCTTTCTCTTTACATGTACGAGCCCATTTATTGTCTATTGTTTTAATGGGTGGTTTAGGGACTTGTGGCTGGTTGTAGTGTTTAGTTGCCTTCCACAAATAGTAATTTGATACTTTGGTTGCACTTAGGGACTCTACATACTGCTGAAATTTTTCCTCCTGTGATTGTTTCATGGAATCTTTCAGTACTAAACTGGCTTTGTTAAAAGCTCTTTTGTCAGCAGGATGTCTGGTGGTATGCCAGATTCGCCTCAGCCGCCTTTTTTCTTCAATTTGAGTTTTCAAAGCAGTCGTTGGGACATTAGCGCCCGTTTTTCTGGCTATAATGTCCGGGGTAGAGTTCCAGGCTGCTTCTTGGATCAACCACGATAAGTTTTTAGCAGTTTCTTCAACATCCTGGTTTGTTTTGAGAGATATTTTCAGATTAATTTTTTCGTCTATATAATCTCTAAAGTTGTTCCAGTCAGTTTTATAATTATGTAGGGATAAACTGCATGGTCTGGTAAGAACAGTTGTTGATATAGTTAAGAGAACAGGTGAGTGATCAGAACTGCTATCAAGGCATGAGCTGATGTTGAGGTAGCTTGAGGATATACCTTTAATAACGAAGAAGTCAAGCAGATCAGGTATTTTGGTGGGGTCGGTCGGCCAGTAGGTGGGTTCGCCTGAAGATATGGTAGTGAGATTTAACTTGTCGAGGCTCTTTTTCAGTTCCCTTCCTCTGGTTGAGGTTAGTCGAGATCCCCAATGTGTGTGTTTAGCATTCCAGTCTCCGCCAGACACAAATCGATTTCCAAGTGTTCGGAAGTATGTGGAGAACTTTTCCTCTGATATTATGTGTTTTGGGGGACAGTATATAGCTGAGATAGAAAAGTTTCCCATTTTACCTTCGATAGCTATTGCTGTAGCTTGTATGAAATCCGATTTGAATTCTGGTTCTTGGTGGTGTCTAATTGAGCGTTTTATGAAAATTGCTGTACCACCATGGGCTTTGCCATCGGGATGATTTGTTGAGTAAGCCACAAATCCTGGAATGTTCACTCGGCTTCTTTCGGTATAGTGTGTTTCAGATATTAGAACAACGTCTAGTTTGTGTAGGTTGATGAGTAGCTCAAGTTCATGCTTGTTGGGAGGTAATCCATTTATGTTCCATATAGCTAAGCGTAGGATGTCTATATTATGGAAGAGTTAGTCTATCAAGGAGTTTTACTATAAGACTCATGATTGAGTTTATTTGTTGTAGGAGGGATTCTATCTTTTCAGATTGTTTGATAAGCAGATCTTCAACTGACTTATTGACAGTTGATTGTTGAGAGTCAATTCCCTTTACAATACCTGCATAGGAATTGGGGTAGTTTGATTTGGTTGGTTTTGGTGTCTTTGGAGCATTTAGTTCACATGTGTTCATTAATGGTTTATTGGGTAATCTTGGGGTCTGTCTAGGTCCTTTGTTGAATTTTCTGTCTTGGATTTCCTTATATACTTGGCATCCTTTGAAATTTGCTGGGTGGTTACCATGACAAAGAGCACATTTGGCTGGTGTGTTGCGATCTGTCTTTGGACAATCGCTGGTCTTGTGAGGAGGTGCACATTTCACGCAACGGTAGGGTCTAGTGCAGTTGTTTTTTGTGTGGCCATATTGTTGGCATCTTGTGCATTGTGGTATGGTTTTGCGTTTCTTAGGATCTTCAATTATTACTGCTGTACGAAAGATGAATTTGATATCCTTTGCCTTTTTGTTGTTGGGATTTGGTTCCAAGTTTACAAAGAAAGTGGTTGTTGGTCTCTTCTCAGGGCCTATTCGAGCATTAATTATTTCTCCTGTCACTCTATTTCCCGTGGCTTCTATTTCCTTTATTATCTCTTCGTGGGGAGTTGTATGATGAAGATTTCGTATGACAATCCTGCAGGGTCTTGTTTCCTTTTGTGTAAATGTGTGGCCTATAAGTCCTTTTTCTCTGACTAGACTCATAAGTTTTCTGTAAGGGTCAGCAGTTTTGCAGTTTACTCTAAGTTGATTTCTTGTGACGATTTTGAAGCTATAGTCTGAGGGTTCTAGGACATCTTCTATTGTTTCTTTAAGTTTGGTAACATCATCTATCCCATATAGAATTAGTGGTGGAGGTTTATTGCGAGGTGCTGCCGGAGCAACATTTTCCGGTGCATCCAGGGGAAGAACATCATATCTGTTGTTTGTTGAAGGAGTTTTACCAGGAGGCGGAGAATTAGAGAGCCTGGGCCTTTTGTTATTTCTCATTGTTGGCACCCTTTGCCATTCCGGGTTAACTTTCAGGGGAGAAGTCATTGGGCATGATACATCTCCTTGAGAGGAGCTATGCTTCTTATTAAGGAACATACTCCTGTGGAAAGCTTGCTGGACTAGCTTTGCTTTCGATTTTTCACCAGTAACATTAACCAGCACAGAAGCCTGGACAGCCGCAACTGTGGGGCCACCAATTTAATGCTTTTTACCATTACTTTACTACCTCTTATTCTTAAGAGGAGTTTATGGGTAAGATTTTCACAAATCAGTTGCTGAGCAGTTTCTTAAAATTTAACAAACGATTATAAGTAAGGCCAATATAGTCCATCATATTTAACCATAGTTGTAAGCTATCATTTTAATAATTCTAATTTCGTTATATATTATACTATAATACAAAACGTCTGCGATATTATTTTTTTCATCAAACTATTAACAAGCTACATATGCTTGTTAATAATTTGACAAAAAAAATATGTGGATACAAGAAATATAAATCTATTATTTATATTTATTATTCATACAATATATATTATATGAAATATTATAATTAATGTTTATTGATATTAGACAAAGTCATTACCTCTGGAACGAAGGTTTTCTTTTTAGTAAAATGAGGTAAACAAGAAAAAAAAAACATTTGAATTTTTTGAAATGTTCTTTATTACATTTCACACAAAACGTAACCAGTGACTAATTTCGGGATCTTACCATTGTACAACAGTGGTGCACGCGATATGACGGTGGTAGCTAAAAAATTCACGTCTCAACAGTTGAGATGCCGCCATATTAAATTAATTAAGTAACAATTCGAAACGCTATGCTTCCAATGGAACTCTTTACCGTCGTCTGTTTTTCCCGAAAAATACAATCTAGTCTCGCGTGAACAGGTATCTTCTAGGTAAGCGCGCTCCACCTTAGACTGCATTTCCGCCTGACATCGGGCGCAATGTCGGTCAAACGCGAACCTATTCATTATATAAAAAAAAATATATATCTAGAGTACAACACTCGTCATCATATTTTGTACTCCCTACAATAGAGGTTGACCCTAGCACCCGCACGGTGCGAGCTTTCTGGTGGTAGACTGGTAGACTTACCAGATGCGTCACCCACCACCGAAACCCCACACATATTAGGTATGACACCCACACTGATTAATATGATTTATCTGTAGTTCTTAAATATATTATTAATTATTTAAATTTTATTTTCAAGAAAAGAAGATTTAATTATAAAGATGACATTTTGCAGCCGTTATTTCATAACTTTTTAACATAATATAAATGGGATTGGAATTTTGTTTGACATAGACAAATAAGTTACTTTGTAAATACTTAGACCATTAAGTGTAAATACAAATAAAGATTTATTTTGTAAATATAAATTTATTTTGTACCTTTTCCATGACCTTGAAAGTGAACCGATTGTTCTAAAATGCCAGCGAAACTAGGCATGCGTTGCCGTGTCGACGTATGTGTATATGTACGTTTCGACTTAATGAATTACGAAAGCGGCACCAAACACGTGTCCGCAGTGCCATCTTTTTAGTTACATCGTCTATCTCACGTAAAGGACGTCATTTATCTTAATAAATAGCATCCTAAGGCTGGTGTGCACCGAAATTTAACCGACGGTTAACCAAAATAATCACTGTTTTCCCATACATTTTCGGCGATTATCTTATTTTAAACACCGGTTAAAAGTACATAATAATATATATAATAAAAGCACACCAACCTAAGTGTTGATTCCGGATATAAGCTAGCTCTGTGTCGAGTTTCATTTCATCCCGTTTACTAGTTTTCACTTTATGCGTGAACATACAGACAGAACTCGACTACTTTACATATTTATTACAGACTAGCTGCTCCGAAATCGGAAGAATATCGAAATCGTCAGCTGTTTGTGAGAAAGTGTATAGGTGTATAGGTATCTATCATATCTTTATAATGCCACACTCACCGCATGTGTGCCCCGTAAGTATATATGTAGGTATATATGTGTATACATATATACCTACATATATACTTACGGCGGGGTACACCTATGTATATAGGTGTACCTATGTACAACAGTGAATAGCAGTTGCTGGTGAATAGCTGTACGCGTAAAATTTGTTGCATTTATTAATGAAGAAAGTGATGAAAAAATTGTGAAAGAAAATCAGTGATAGCTTAAAAATACTGTGTGCCACAAGGAGTTTAATATTATACATTATTATTATATTATACATTATTATTATATTATACATTATTATTATATTATACATTATTATTATTATATTATACATGTATGTCTCTGCAGACCACTAATATGTCCATTTCCTCATAATTACATGTTATGTGGTATAGCTATATAACATGTAATTAGATAGATAGATAGATAGGCTTCAGCAATAAATAAAATTTTGCATATCTAATCCGTCATTCAAAACTTCGTAGACGTTATATTCCAACCGCAACTGTTATATAGAAGTCCATTTTTACGAAAATTGCGTGGACGGAGGAGTATAAAATTTCGCACAATTATAGTTTATATAGAGAGGAAGCGACGAATGCTAATATTTTTTTAAATAATTATGCATAAATATTAAATCTATAAAAAACATCAGAGACACTAACATGTATTTGACTCACACACGCATAACTCTTTTGTTCATTGTTGAAGTCAAATTTCCAGTATAGCCATGGCGAAATCTGTGATTATAGAAGTATAGTCTTTGACATTAATTGTTATGGTCGAATTTCGACCATGGGCGAACAATAGTCTCCTAAAATGGACATAAACATAATGGGCCTGAAAGGCACATTTACAAGGCTGGAACATTTTCATTAGCCAGCATTACATTTAGGCAAGGACCGTTAAATTTTCTCGGCCCATGTAGTCCTAGTAATCACCAGCCCAATCGATGTCAATGTTAATTCAATGAAGGATTGTCAAACGATCGTCTGGTCCCAGTTTGAATATATTAGACGACAAAGGGCAAAATTTGGCCTATAATTTTAGTCTAGCGTGACATACTTTAGATAGCAGTTAAATATATTAATGCGAAAGGAGACGGATACGCTTTCATACATTGCTGGGCCCAGATTTAAAAAAAGATTGTAACATTTATTTTTACTGTGTTGATATTTTGTTTAGCTTTTAGTAGCGAAAAGGAAGTTTTACGTAAGATTCTGGGTCCAACAAAGAGAGAGGATGGTAGCTGGAGGGTCTAAATCAACCTCGAAATTGAGAATATCGTGGCCGAGCCTAACATAATAGGAGAAATAAAAGCTCACCGCCTCTGCTGACTCGGTCACGTAGAACGGATGGGAGAGGATAGCAGCGTTAGGAAAGCATATTTAGGACGGCCAGTAGGTCGGCGTCTGGTCGGCCGTCCCAAATATCGCTGGAAGGACAGAGTGGAGGCCGACCTTTTGTACCTACGAGCCAATAATTGGCAATTATTGGCTCGTAGATACTGCGCAGGACAGAGAAAAGTGGCATGCTCTCGTTTCGGAAACCAAGAACCACTTTGGGTTGCTAAGCCAACAGAGTAAATAAGAAAGTGTTGATATTTTTTACATTCATGTCGCAACTATTTTCATATTATTAATTGTTAATGGTTAATAATATTAATGGTTAATGTAAGTGATATGATAAGAAACAATGTGATAAGGGAGCGTTGTGGATTGAAAGAAGATGTAGTGACAAGAGTTGAAAAAGGAATGTTAAGGTGGCTTGGGCATGTAGAGAGAATGAATGAAAGCAGAATACCAAAACAAGTATATGACAGCAATGTGACTGGTAGAGTTGGTGCCGGTAGACTGAGACGTACTCACCATGATCAAATTTAAGATATTTTGAAGAAAGGTCAGATAAAAAGCAGTTTAAATAAGAGTGTACATATGAAAAGATTAATGAAAGTTGAAGCAAAAAAAAAGTGTTTGTCAGGATCCTAGTAGGTGGAGATCTATCATCTCTGCCTACCCCAATAGGAAACAGGCGTGACAATATGTATGTATGTAATTGTTGTAATTTATTCACATAAATCGGTTATGGTAATCGATAATTTAGTTGCGACCTAATATTTAAGATTTTTCGTCTTCCAAATATAAGTCTGATGGTTTTTGATTGGTGGTATTAGCATCCCTGCACGGCTAATATATGTTGAAGATATCCCTCATAATAAAAATCACTTTCTCTTTTTTAGTCTCGCTAAAACTATGAAACGGCTTGATCAATTTATTTTCGTTGTTTTGTTCGCTCTAATACAGGGATGGTTTAAAAATAATAATTGAAAATGTTGAGTAATAAACATATTGTCAGCTACTCTCACCGCCCGTTCACAATTGTCGGGTGTCGACAATAAATTAGTTGCTCTAGTGGCAGAATAATTAGTAAGAAACTGTTCACAATTACCCGACACCGTTTCTGTTTATCGGCGCCGACAAGAAATGTTGGGTATTTTGCCAGCCCTCTAAGTCAGTAAAAAAATATCGTGTCGAATCTAGCTCGTCTATGAGTAAGTTTGACGCTGTTCACTTGTCGCATGTCGGGCCCGACAAGAACGAACGAGAAAGAGAGGTGCGCATGCGTCTCGCGAGTACCGACGTCAGTCGAGGTCCCGGAGAATTCCTCCCATAAATACCGCTGCAGGAGCCCTCCAGCATCTAGGGGGCGGAGGAGTCTTCACCTCTGTCGACGAAGTGAGTTTGCCCTGATTTCCGGGACAATCTCAAGGATTAATTCTTGGATCACCGTGGGCGTGACTACATTCTAAGTCTCACGCTTTTCCTACCATGAGCGCGGGGCACACGGGAGGAGGGTTTAGTGATGAGTATTCGTGGCTACACCTCTCATCGCTTTGGTCCAATCCCTAGCAAACGACCCAGTAGTGTGCGAAATTAATTTCCCCCGCCTTAACAAAAAAATGTCGGGCCCGGCATTACTATCCATGCTCCCCTTCTTCCGCCCGTCGCTAGCAGCTCTCTGCCGCAAACCGCGCACATGGCTCCAATCTCGATCGGGTTCGATCATCGACAAGTGGGAGCAAGCTGCCATTCTTTCGGTGCGATTGTGTAAAATTCGTTTTGTATGGTTTTTGTGCGCGTTTGGGTGGACTCCGGGATAGTTCAGATTTACAATTGGATCCGGTAGCTGGCGCTGAAATCCGATTTAAGATTTTAATTTTTCAGGGCAGAACAATGACTGCCGGACCCGCTAGTTTTGAAATAAAATTTGAGAACGGTGCACACAAGGCGACGACTTCAATTTAATTTTTGCGATCCATTCGACGTGGACGAAGTCGCTGGCCGATGTTATTAAAACTTTGCTTAAACTGAATACATAAAATTCAAATATAGCTGGAAATTACGTTCCCTTTGTTTTTATGAAAATATTTTGTTTTTATATTAGATGAATCATCAGCCAGTTTGCTTTCTATTCTACTTCAGAGAATAAAATTCTCTGAAACAGGCAAGCGTGGTTACCACTTCACATGGATGTTTGTAATACCAGAGGCGTTTTCAACATATCCTTGTCCTCGAAGGTATTCAATGAAGCTTTCTTGAACATATATGCATATCTATACAAATAAATAAAATTGAAGTGTCTGTTTGTAATGTGAACATAATAGCTTTTACAAAATTCATATGAAGGTCTATATGGTACTAATATCAAAAAAACCATTTTTGTCTGTCTGTTTGTCCAGCTAATCTCTGAGACAGCTCGACTGATTTTAACAGGACTTTACTGGCAGATAGCAGATGTTATAAGGCTCCTCTTAAAATAAGGGTTCCATGAAAAAAAAGTCGTTAAAAACTATTTAACTATATAATATTAACTCACAAAATCAAGAGGTTGAGTAATTAATCTATCTATATTCCGTAAAGTTAATAAAAAAATGCTTCCCTATAAAATATATATTATAACAAACTTACACACTTAAAATAACTGCCATAAAAAAATATACACGAGATAGCAGAGAACAGTACATCGTATTATATAAACATTTATTATTTTGAAGTTAAACGCTGTCAATCTCAGATCAATTGTAAAGTAGAAGCCAATACAAGTTAGTTATTAGCTTTACTGCGGTTGAGAAATGCTATCGGACATTGGAATGTGCTACCGTAAAACCCTACTAGTAAATACCGAGCTATCCTAACAAAGCTTTGGAATTTCGTATATTCAGAATTTGGCTTAACGATTTTCGCTCAAGGTCTTTGGTTGATATCGTTAAATCTAGAATGCTTCACATTCAATTACAGTGTTATTGTTGACATAGGTGTGTCACATAGCAATGCATAAAATTTTAGTTGAATTGTGTGTTTAGATGATGAATATAAAATATTTTTTAATGTAATATTTAAGTTTATACGTGAGTTAAGTTGTATGTAAGACATTTAAACATTATATAATAATGTAATTCAATGTAAAAATCCCGTTTTTATATATATATATATATATGTCGGAGGGAAGTTATAGTTGAATGGATTATTATTTGGATGTATAACGCACAATATCATTTGTTTACATTTTAATTACTTCTAAAGTTCTTAATGTAATTTAATTAGATTTGTTAAATGTTTCTATAACTTAAAGATCCTTCTAACCTAATAAAAGTTATGAATATTGTAATTTAATAAACGACCAATGAGAGCAGAGCATGTCTTGAGCGGGGTCAGCGCCCTCTATACTTTGAGTAATATCTACTTGGGTAGACTGAGGAGTTTTTGTGGCGCATTTGGTTGGTGGCTACAGTTCGAGTTGGACCTTTGAGAGTTTTAAAGAAAGTATTGAAGTTGAAAGTATGAGCGGGTGCCCTGAACCCGCTGCTCGGTCTAAACTATGTCATAATGTTGATCAAATCTAAATTAAAAGTGTATAAACCGTGGCTATTGTGTTTTATGCTCGCATTTTATCCTGATGACGCCCACTAAACCTGCAATAACTAAAGATGATGTCGTGAGAACGAGGCCGTTCTGCGACATATATATATATATATATATATATATATATATATATATATATACATATTCTGGGTTTTTTTCACAGAACCCTAATTTTACAAAACTTGTTTTTTTTTTAAGTTTTTGAGATCCCGGATATCATGTAGGTAAGACAAGTAAATCGA
The DNA here is from genome assembly GCA_949752895.1 of Dendrolimus pini. Taxonomy (NCBI): domain Eukaryota; kingdom Metazoa; phylum Arthropoda; class Insecta; order Lepidoptera; family Lasiocampidae; genus Dendrolimus; species Dendrolimus pini. Next base: position 5,041,751 of record OX457130.1, on the reverse strand, counting down.
GCCCAAACACGACGGGTCTATTCTGCTTAGTACAGGAGTTCCTATGGTCACCTTCCGACTCCAGCATCAGATCAGCTCCATGGTACCATATTAGTAGATTGTCACGTGATATACATATGCGTACAAAATTTCAGCTCAATCGGAAACCGGGAAGTTGATCAAATTTAACTTGCAAGATTCCATCCGAACTTACTTACACATAACTAAAACTACATAGATGTATAGACATCCATTGCAAGTTAAATAAAAGCTTATAAAATAGCCAAAGCGACTCTTTGTAACATCAGCTATCTTCCTGTGAAAGCCCCGTTAAAATCTGTCCAGCTGTTTCAGTCACTAACCGTAACATCCAGAAAGATAGATAGACAAAAAATCCAAAAATTGTAGTTTCAGAATCTACTGATCCGAATTATCCCCCCCTCAATTTTTTTCACATTTTTATTTTGACAGTACATACATACACTTTAATTTTATTTATTTGTGTAGATAAACTTTTATATTCAGTTTATGTACGTTGATTTCAAGAAGTATTTGTGTGATCAGAACAATTCTTAACCTTTCTGCACTAGATTATAACAACAGTATCTATCTAAACTTAGCTAAGTTTTACAACAATACAAAAACACTACCCAACAAACTGAGTAATTACGAAATCTTTCTTATGTCAGTTTTGAAATCAAACTTTTAATTAGATTTTTAATAATGCTGATATCTGATGAATTAGCAAATTGAAACTATTTTGTTGAAAGTACAGCATTGAAGGGCAAGACTTATATTCAATGATGTTGAATAATTGAAATTCGTCTTTATTTGGATCACTTTGGTTGATTTATCTAAATAGTTCTATCCCAAGGAACGAAGAATGAATACAAATTCCTGCTGTCGAGTGGTCTGTCGCAAAAGGCGTCAAAACAACTCACAGCAGGTCATTTGCCCGTCTGAATGACTGCAACTCCCGATCTAGAGTATATCGCCATAACAACCTTGAGTCGTGCTCCGGCATTTGTGGCCAGGTTTCAGTATCCATTCAGAGAGCGGCAGCACCTTTGATGTTACGAATGTCCATATGCGACAGTAACCGCTTTCCATCAGTGGGCCTGTATGTTGAACTTATATGATAAAAAAAATACTAGACAGAAATGAACCGTCGTATATCGGTTTAAGTAACATTTTATAATTTACTATAAGATAACCTTGAAGCAACAAGTACAGTATATTGTACTGAGATTGTTGCTTCAAGAGCCCTAATCACAATCGTTTTCTAACGTTTTTTGTTTCTTAAATATGTTCTAAATTAATACAGCTCACTATAGAATAGTATAAGAAATTATTAATAGACAAATCATATTATTCCACAAACTAATTCCTTAATGATAAATTTGAAAGATAATATCAATAGATAATTAATAAAAATATTTTAATTAAAGACATTAAATAATAATATGTTTATTTGTGATATATTTAATGATCTGCACCACCTACATCGCCAGATTAGGTTAAATTATTCCTTAAGTTAGGTTGCCTGGAAGAGATTGCTTTTTGATTGATAAGGCCGCCTATTGTTTCTACCATGACAAGATTGTAATTGTGTCTTTTGAAATTGTATATTTGGTGAGCAATAAAGTGTTATGTATCTATCTAAATAATTGACATACACAGATTGAAATAATATATTTTTTAAATAGTCATCTATATAATTAATAAATGAAGGTAATAAATATAATTCAAGTATGATAAAAGGTTCATAATAAAACTAAATAGGAACTAACTAATTAAATAATGACGATTAAGATCCTGTTTACTTGTACACCATTACAACTTGTAAAATATACTGAACCATGTATTTCTAGGAATAACACCTGTATACAACTACATTTATGCAAGACAGCAACAAAACAAACGGACGGCTGGCATTGACCTCATACCGGGAGAGCTGATAAAATACGGCGGAGATGAGTTGCATACGTTGGTATGGGAACTGTTTGTTCGTATGTGGGAGCAGGAACGCGTCCCGGATACATTTAAATTATCGCGCATAACTGCTATCTACAAGAAAAAGGGTGACCGATCTGACTGCAGCTCGTACCGCGGTATTTCGCTCCTTTCAGCTCCCGGAAAGGTCTTTGCTAGAGTTCTCCTAAACCGCCTAAAGAAATTGTCTGAAAAGATTTTGCCTGAAACCCAGTTTGGCTTCCGACCGGACCGAGGCACATGCGACGCCATATTCTCTGTGCGTCAACTGCAGGAAAAGAGCAGAGAACAGAGTTGTCAACTATACCTTTGCTTTGTTGACCTAGAGCAGGCTTTGGACAGCGTACCTCGGGAAGCCCTATGGTTGGTGCTACGTAAGCTCGGGTGCACGGAAAGGTTTGTGAGACTTCTTAGACTCCTGCATGACGACATGCAATGCTGCGTTGCCGTAGATCGTGAACAGACATACTTCTTCCCCGTTACCTGTGGGGTGAAGCAAGGATGCGTTTTAGCGCCTACTCTGTTCACGTTATACTTTGCGGTAGTAGTTAGAGAGGTCTTACAAACTGTTTCTCAGTCTCATACGCTCTGATCACTGAGATCATGTATGCTGATGACTTGTGCTTCCTGGCAGAATCCCTAGATGGCCTGCAACAGCTGATGTCCGCATTCCACCAAGCCTACCGTAAGTACGGCTTGAAGATCAGTGTCAATAAGACGGAGGTGATGTCCCTGGACATACACGGTCACGAGACACTGACCATAAAAGTTGGTGAGGATGTGCTGAAGCAGGTAGATAAATTTCGTTATCTAGGGAACACTGTAACATCCAAGTGGGACCTTGATGCTGAGATCAATAGCAGGGTAGGTGCCGCAGCTACGGCATTCGGCAAGTTATCTCCCAAGGTCTTCTGCTCGCATGACCTTAAGTTGGCCACTAAGATATCAGTGTATATGACAGTCGTGCTGCCAAACCGCTTATACTCCTCTGAGACATGGTGTGCATACCGCCGCCACATCCACACTCTGGACCGCTTCCACCTTAAATGCCTTCGTACCATCATGAAGATCAGATGGTCCGATAGAGTGCGAAATACCGAAGTTCTTCGGCGAGCCAATGTTGGTGGCATTGAAGCCTACTTAATGCGTCGACAGCTTCGGTGGTGCGGTCACGTATCTCGTATGGCGGAGGAAAGAGTGGCCAAGCGCATCTTCTTCTCTGAACTGGAGGAAGGAAAGCGGAATCAAGGCGGTCCCCTCCTCCGGTACAAGGATGTCCAAAAGCGACACATGAAAAGGTGCAATATAGAGCCCTCTCGATGGGAAAGTTTGGCAGCACAGCGGCCAGAATGGCGCAGGATGGTGAACAGCCAAGTACGTGAGTTCGAGGTGCAGCGTAAAGCTGACCTTGATACTAAACGCGACCAGTTAAAGGCTCGCCCACCTGCTGCCATTACATATAACTATGACAACGGCGTTCTCACGTGCCCTCAGTGTGCACGGAGTTTCGCCGCCAAGATAGGTTATATAAGCCATCTTCGCGTGCACCAGCGCCAATTATCAGACTAGGGGTCAAAGTGGTCGCCATGGCCGAAAACGGTCGGAACAATCATCATCATCATCATATGCAAGAATAAATATTTCATAAATATTTCATTTCATTTCATATATACCTAAGCCAGTTTGCGTTCGTAATGTTAAATACATCGGTAACAAATAATTAAATTATGCAACATGCCATTATTGTTGACAAAATTCTTAACTGTTCAAAGATTGGCGTTTTTTTTATCCAGGGGAAATCCGCTAGAGGACCATAAGCCGCGTCAAGGGCAGACCCTTGGGGGATAATTCGCGACCCGTGTGTGGGATTCGCCAGATCGAGGTTGGCACCAGCATGCCCAGTCAGAACTGATGCCATGTTGTTGCCACCCCCGGATACGCATACCCGCTAAAACCCGTTGGTGTTCCGTCCTTCGCCTTATACCAGGGCTACGGGTATATGACCTAGCCTCTTTGTAGCCCTGGCAGGCGTGGGCCCCCCTCATCCTCCTCTTCCATTGCCGGTGGACTCATCTCACGGCATCATCATGCTCTCTATTCAAAGATTGGCTGGAAGAACTCGCTAATGGTTATAAGACCACACATTATTTTGTTACCTATCATTTCTCTTAATTTTATCTTTTAACAATATTCAATCATTCTTTTGTGCCGTGGTAATACAGTGGACACTTATTTATAATAACCACCTTTGTCATGCGGTGAATTGTATTACCTATATACAAAGGAATGATCACGATAAATATTTCTTAATAAAAGTACAAAAATTAGTTTGCCATAAATTAGTATATAACAATTTGCCATTACACAAATGAATATTCAAGCAACAAACTTCTGTGAAATTACTTACTATTTATAGTTAGTTGTTCAACGCCGCGGAAAATCGCTCTGTGTTGCGTGTTACGAAATAAAAGCACTCAATGTAATAATCATTGTTGGGGAGGAAGGAAAGCGTTTTGTGTTGAAAAATTATAGGATTACAATCATTTTAAGCTTATTAATAAAAAATCCATTTTTAGTATCTACTAGCTGTACCAGTCACTTCGCTTGTGTTAGACTTGAAGTTAATATTGATATCTCCTGAACCCTGTAATATTGAAGATTAAGATGACTCGTAAACAAAAAAATAAAATTATATCGCTGTTTTAATCCTAATCATTTGCAATGATAGATATATTCAGAGACAAAAGTTATGTAGAAGGTGGTTTTTTTATTATGTATTATATATGTAATAGTTTTCACTTCAATGTTGGTATTTATTTTGAAATTCCAAAGAGATGACTTATTTTATTTATTGATAAAATAAGAACGTATAAATTTCCATCCATTTATTTTTTCATTTATCATTTAAGAGCATGCTCTTGACGGTAGAGCCTCTTCCAATCTTCTCTATTATGGAACAGTTGTTTTTCCTCTGGATGCACCTGCGCAGTAATAATAAGTAATAAGAGGAACAGACCTAAGAATGCATAGCAAGCAACACTGCTTTTTATTAAATTTTCGTCAACCATCCCGCAATGCCTGAAGACAAAAGTCTTCGAGCAGTCCGTCCCCCTGTACTTACCTACGGGGCCGAGATGTGAATAGTGACGGTAGGACTGGTCCACAGATTCCAAGTCACTCAACAGACTATGGAGCGAGCTATTTTGGGTGTTTCTCTTAGAAATGAGGATATCCGTAAGAGAATCGAGGTAATCGACATAGATCGTAAAATTTGTAAGATCAACTGGTAATGGGCTAGTCGCGTCTGTTGCGGGACCGATAGCCGATGGAGCAAACTAGTCCTGGAGTAGATACCGCGTCTCGGTAAATATAGAGTCGGTGCTCTCCAGCCCGATGGACCGACGATCTGCCCAAGGTGGCCGATAGCCGCTCGAGGAGAAAGGCGGTGGACCGTGATAAGTGCCACCGACTTGGGGAGGCCTACGTCTAGCAGTGGACCGTGATTGTCTGAAGATGACATGTCAAAATTCAAGCTGCGTTATCTGCACAAACAAACTGCCTATTGGAATGATCATTTGTGCACTACTATAACTGCGCAATAATTACATTATTTAGCTAAAATGTACCCAAATATCATCTGACCGGTAAAATTAAATAATATAATGAAGCAGCATTTAAATTAATTTAAATTCTTCTTTAAAAATCATATTCACTTGTTATCCACCATTTTCAGTACTATTTTATGGACAGTTTTGCGCAGACAGTGGTTTATTTGTATAAATTATCGTGCGCTGTTCGACCGACACACACTCAGAAAAGCGCAGCGTAATTTAGGATAAAAGAAAAGTCACTTAATTTCTCTACATAGGTATAGATGACCACCTAAATATTGCTACAACTTAGCCCCCCGACAAAGACAAATTACACGTATAAGCACATTTTATTACCTGTCGGCATTTGAACTGATTGTAATCCTTTTCTGATCGTCTTCTTTTGTTCACTTATTTATTGTCATACGTTTCTAGTGGAGAACAACCCATTGTCCTATTACACTCGCTCATTAGCATCATTAGCCAGGTGTTACAAGCTAATTCTAGGAAACTGTGGCGACGTTGCCGGACGAACATACATTTGCATTTTCATTTGTGGAGCATAAAACGACGGCCTGATGGAGAGAGGAGGGCAGTCAAGCTACAGCTACGATACAAGCGTGACTTGTGGACATTCGGGAATCTAATAGTGACGGACTTTGCGCGTTTTATGGAATTACGACCTTCTGCATTACGTTTGGATTTGTTGTGTTCGGTTATATTTGTGTCTGTTTTAGACGTGTTTTTATAGTTCTAATAAACTCTATAGTAATTCTAACGGAATTTGAATTTGAGTCGCGCTAAACTTTAACAATATGTTCATTCCTAAGGACGTGAAGAAAAAACAAGCATTCAAACACAACTTTTACATTTATAAACTATTGTAGATTACACTACTATGCAATCACCTTATATTCTTTGCCGGTTGCACCGATACCGCGAAAATGCAAGGTTGCAAGGAAATCCAATACAGTGATAAGTTAGAGTCCATTGAATAGCGTAATGTATTGGAAGATCTTTTAAAGTATTGTATTCAATTGACATTTTGTGTACTGGAATTGTATAGGTTCTTCCTTATCCATATTGTAATATTGTTAACAATGTGATGTACTATGTTTTATACAGGCAATTGATTTAAAAGGCAATAACAAAATATCGGGCTAATATGTGGTTATCCAAAAGCTGAAGGGTTCTTACAAGACAAACCGTGTACGTCATTTCTCTACGGAACCACAAAAAAGTATTTAGTTGAAGATATATGGAGCCTTTTCGAATAAATATAACAACAAACTACTCAAGGGATATTGATCAAACGAGTTTTTATTGAAAGCATCCTTGAAAGTACAACCTTGATCTTTTCGGACGAGAAGTTTTGTTTTCAACTTTATATGAACATAGTAGGCTTGTTAATAATATATAACCAATAGATAGCTTTATAGCAATAAAGTAAACATAAATGATAATAGAAGTAATAAAAATTGTATTAAACATAAATCCCTTTTTGTAAAAGAATAAATAAGAAAATAAAAACATGGTCCAAAAAATATAAAAAATAAATATATCTGAAAAATCTCATCAAGGAGGCTAAACATAAAAAACAGAATATTTTTGAAGATGATATTTCATTACTTACTTCTTTTTAAAAATAAATAAGAGACATTGTTAGGCTTTTTTAGGAGCTGGCTCACAAAACCCCAAACGATTATGTACACTGAAAAAGAGTTCCACCCCTGGGTGTATGTATTACATACATACATACATACATAACTTCACGCCAGGTCCCTTGCGGGGTAGGCACGAACAACAGAGCGCCATACAGGCTTATTCTTACACACCTCACTTGCTTCTTTGACATTCATAGCTCTTGTCATGCACGCTCGTCTGTTCTTAAGGCTCCTGACATCACCTTCTGCTAATACACGATCAATTTGATCATGGAAGGTGTGTCGTGGCCTTCCGCGACTTCTGCATCCATCCACTTTTGCATTGTATATCTGTTTAGTCATTCTTTCATCATACATTCTTTCCACATGCCCGAACCACCGGAGCATTCCTTTCCTTACCTTCACCCCGACACTCTCTTTCAGACCAACTCTCTTTCTTACTTCGGTATTACGAACGCGGTCCGCGAGCGTCACTCCGCAGATTTTGCGCAGTGCTCGCATCTCGACCGCGTTTACTCTACTTTCATGCTCTCTGTTCCATACCCAACTCTCGCTTCCATACGTGAGCGTAGGTACCAGCACCGCGTTGTGTATGGCAAGCTGGGCTTTCTGGCTGAGGTTCTTAGCGCCTAGAAGTTTACCTAAAGCTCCATTCACACTATTCCCCAAATTTACTCTTCTTTCTATGTCAGCGGTGTACCTGTTAAAGTAAATATTATTTTGGTAATGTATAAACAAAATATCTGTTAATTATTACGTTACAACTGGTATCACTTTTTAGTGTACATACTGGCAACATTGTCTTCTGTCACTCTCTCATTCCGTGCTCTCTAAATGTTAATTGTGCTCTGTAATATATTTCTAAATAATACGAATAAATCTACTTTAATCTTGTGCTTCGTGCTTATTTTTGCCCACTACGTTATCAGGTTACGGGCACAGTGTATCGAAATAATACGAAAATCACAATATTTCGAGTTTTATGCAAAAATAAGAATAACCTCGACGCCACGCAACATGGCCAACAGTGTTACAAATTCCATAATCGAAAAACTCAAAGGTTTAGAAAACTATTCATCTTGGAAATTCATGATGAAAATGATATTAATACACGATGAATTATGGAAATGCATCGAGCCAGGAGATAACGACGTCATTAAACAAGAAAAGGCGCTCGCAAAGATAGCGTTGGCAGTCACACCTGCAATAATTCCACATATAAGGAATGCCAAAACAGCAAAGGAAGCATGGTGTAGTCTTCAGAAAGCATATGAAGATAGAGGTTTGTGTCGAAGGCTGGGTTTGTTAAGAGCATTGTTCTCAATAAAACTAAATGAGAGCGGAAGCATGGAGCTATATTTGAACAAAATCACGGATATTTCACAACAGCTCAGTGAAATAGAATCAAAGCTGGAAGATGATTTCATCGCTGTAATAATGTTAAGTGGATTATCATCTGACTATGACCCTCTTATCATGGCAATGGAGAATTCTAATACAAAACTATCCAGTGAAGTAGTCAAAGCAAAGTTACTACAGGAAAACATTCGCAGAAGTGAAACCAGAGAAAGTACATCTGCTCTAGTCGCTCAGAAACAACCACGATGCTTTAAGTGTAAGAAAACTGGTCATTTCTTTAAAGATTGTCATAAAGTTACTAAGAAGAACAAACCTAAGAAGGATTCATCTCAAGTACTATTGACAGCACTTTCAACACACATCAAAAGAGACTATTGGTATATAGACAGTGGTGCGACGGGACATATGTGTGGTAACAAAGATTATATAAGTGATTATGTAAATATAGAACCAAATGAAGTTATTTTAGCGGACGGTAACAAGCTGTACACAGCTGGTAAGGGCTCTGTGCATGTTAAATTGAAGGATAATGTAATTAAAACAATAAAAGATGTTTTTTATGTTCCTAATTTATCAACAAACTTGTTATCTGTGAATGCTATGGTTCAAAGGGGATATAAAGTTGTATTTAGTTCTGATGGTTGTCAAATATTGGACAACAGTGTGGTCTTGGCTACAGCCACACTAAGAAATGGTATCTTTCAATTAGATACTATGGTATATGACCCCGTTCAATGTAATTTGGTAGGGAATACGCATAATTTAAGACTTACAGGTTCAGATAGTGCCGGTTCAAGCTCGCTACCTGCAGAAAGCGGTGACCAATCAAAGCAGAGGTGCCCTGACACAGCTACAAAGGGGTTCCTGCCTGCTGCTGCTTCAAAGGGGGATGCTGTCATAACACAAGGAGTTTGGCATCGTCGCTTGGCACATCTCAACCATCGTAGTATGGAACTACTGAGGAAAGGTATGGTCGATGGTATATCTTATGATATAGGTGACTTTCAGCAATGTATTGCTTGTATCGAGGGAAAGCAAACTCGTAAACCATTTCCAAAGAAATCTGTTAATAGATCTACAGATATATTGCAATTAGTTCATAGTGACTTATGTGGCCCTATGCCCTGTACATCATTTAGCGGATATAAATACTTTGTGACTTTTATAGATGATTTTACAAGAAAAACTTTTGTATATTTTTTGAAATTTAAAAGTGAAGTTTTTGACAAGTTCAAAACTTGGAAAGCACTTGTAGAAAATCAAACAAATAAAAGAATAAAAGCAATTCGCACTGATAATGGTGGTGAATATGTATGTTCAAAGTTCCAGAACTTTCTACAACAGTGTGGCATTGAACATCAAACAACAGTGCCATATTCACCGCAGCAGAATGGTGTTGCTGAGCGTGCGAACAGGAGCATCATGGAGAAGGCTCGCTGCATGCTTCAGGAAGCTGGTCTGGATAAGAAATACTGGGCAGAGGCTGTAAACACAGCTGTTTACCTGAAGAACCGCTCACCAACTATAGCCTTAAAGGGCTGTACTCCGGAACATAGCTGGACTAATAAAAAGATAAGTATATCACATTTACGTATATTTGGTTGTGTTGCCTATGTCCAACAAAACAAACGGACAAAGTTAGATCCAAAGGCAAAGCCATATATATTTATAGGTTATTGTGATAATACCAAAGGATACAGATTAATTAATCCTGAGAATAGAAAATGTATTATTGGACGAAATGTAACTTTCTTGGAGAATTTGTTTTTAAAAGATATTGTGTCACATGATGATAACATTGTTGTACATACACCTTGTTTTCAGGTGAATAATACTCAACCTCCAATAGAATCATCTGCTGAGGAAAGTTTCTCAGTTAGTACACATTCTGATGACACAACTATAATTCAGAATATTGATAATTCAGAAATACAAAGACAAAGCATAATTTCAGTAAATGATTCTGAGAGTGAGGAAGAGGATTATAATTCAAATGTTTCAATAGATAACACATACATTCCAGATGAAACCCTGGAAGAAGAAAGTTCAGACATTTCAATGACATTTTCGGATTGCGATGACTCCATGCTGGCTAACCTAGCAAGAGGACTTGACATCAACGCTGATGAGCCTCAGACAGTGCAGGAAGCATTGAGTGGTGCAGATGCAGACAACTGGAGGATAGCTATGAAAGATGAGTATAAATCATTTATTACAAATAAATGCTGGACCCTTACAGACAGAATTAAGGAACAAAAGCCTATAAAATGCAAATGGGTTTTCAAGAAAAAGTATGATGCTAATGGAAAGCTTTTGAAATATAAAGCTAGATTGGTAGCCAAAGGGTTTAACCAACGAAAAGGCATCGATTATCATGAAACTTTTTCACCTGTAGTTAGATACTCAAGTATTCGAACATTACTAGCTATTGCTGCTGAGTATGACATGGATATTGATCAACTAGATGTGAAAACTGCGTTCCTTAATGGTGACCTCAATGAGACTGTCTATATGGAACAACCGGAAGGTTTTATAATTAAAGGCTCAGAAAATAAAATATATAGACTTAATAAAGCTATATATGGTTTAAAACAAGCAGCTAAAGCTTGGTATGAGAAAATCAGTAAAGTATTATGTGACTTGGGATTCACAAAACTTTCATCTGAACCATGTGTTTATTATAAATCCAGTAGTGAAGGATTATTGATAATAGCACTGTATGTAGATGATATCTTATTATTCTCTCCTCACAACTCAGTTGAGAAAAATAAAATTAAGCAAAAACTACAAGTTGAGTTTGATATAACAGATTTAGGGCCAGCACATTATATTTTGGGAATAGATATATGTAAAACTAAAGATAGTAAAACCCTAAATCAGTCTAGTTATATTCAAAAGGTATTAATTAAATACAAAATGGAAGAATGTAAAGCTTCTCCTACACCTATGGAAACTGGTATTAAATTGAAAAAGGGAGATAAAAATAATAAAAATTGTAGCAAGTATGACTACAGAGGTTTGATAGGATCATTGATGTATATAGCAGTAGGAACACGACCTGATATTGCACATGCAGTTGGTTATTTAAGTCAGTTCAATGACTGTTATGAGGAAAACCACTGGAAGAGTGCAAAACGGGTTCTTCGCTATCTGAAAGGTACCAAGGATATGAGTTTGACCTTTGTGAAAGGTGGCTTAGAGTTAAGTGCCTATGCTGATGCAGATTGGGGAAGATGTGAGACCGATCGACGATCCTATACCGGCTATGTGTTTAAAATTGGAAAGTCAGTAGTGTCCTGGGAAAGCAGGAAACAACGAACTGTTGCTTTGTCAAGTACAGAAGCAGAGTATATGGCACTATCTGATACCTGCAAAGAGGCTATGTTTTTACGTCAATTTTTATGTGAACTTTTAGGTAAATTATATACTGTAACTATATATAATGATAACCTGTCTGCTCAAAAATTGTGTAAAAATTCGATGTTCCATTCTAGAACAAAACACATAGATATAAGACATCATTTTATTAGGGAACAGATAAATAACAAAACTGTTGATGTAAAATATGTATGTACTTCAGAAATGATAGCTGATGTTTTTACAAAACCTTTATGTAAAGATGTACATTGTAAATTTGTCAGAGAGCTAATGCTAAAATAACATAGCATGAAAAGTTGTATTTAATATATGTATAAGGTACATTGTTCAGTTTACTTTTGATTGTATCTTTTATTACATAGTATGACGATTGTTATTTTGTTTAAGGGCCAGTGTTAAAGTAAATATTATTTTGGTAATGTATAAACAAAATATCTGTTAATTATTACGTTACAACTGGTATCACTTTTTAGTGTACATACTGGCAACATTGTCTTCTGTCACTCTCTCATTCCGTGCTCTCTAAATGTTAATTGTGCTCTGTAATATATTTCTAAATAATACGAATAAATCTACTTTAATCTTGTGCTTCGTGCTTATTTTTGCCCACTACGTTATCATTCCATCCCTGCTAAAAGCACATCCAAGATATACAAACTCATTCACTTGTTCCAGCATAACATCATCGACCATTATCCTTGCATTCGTTCTGGTTTCTTCTCTTTCAAACACCATAACCTTTGTTTTCTTCGAATTCAAATGTAAGCCTCTCGCCTGACAGTCATCTTTCATCATCGTGACTAGTGTTTGCAGTTCTGATGGCGATTCGGCTAAAAGCACGGCATCATCCGCATAAAACAAAGTGCTAACAACTAGATCACCCATCCGCACCCCAACATCCATCAATCTTAATCTCTGGAGACAGTTGTCCAGATATAGGATGAACAGCAAAGCCGACAGCACGCAGCCCTGCCGGACGCCAATATTGACGTCAAACCAGGGCGACAGGCTGCCGTCCACCCGCACGCATGCCATACAGTCCTCGTAAGTGGACTGCACAGCACGCAGCAATTGGCCATTGATCCCATATCCGGGCAATATGTCCCAGAGGTCCTTCCGCACAACCCTGTCAAATGCTTTCTCTAGATCCACAAAACCGCAGAAAACCTTCCGGCCCATAGCCAGCTGCTTCTCCACAATATTGCGGAGCGAGAAAACTTGATCCATACATCCCCTTTCATTTCTGAAGCCCCCTTGTGCATCCCACAGTAATCCATCGGATACCACTCTCACTCTCCTTTCAACAATTTTCGCATACACTTTAGATGCTGTGCTGATCAAACTGATGGCCCTGTAGCTGGCGCACTCCATACGTGACCCCTTGCCTTTATACAAGGGCACGATGACAGCGCGCCTCCAGTCCTTGGGAACCTTTCCCGTCCTCCAGCACAAGTTGCATAAGGACAGGAAAGCGTCCCGGACGCAGGTTCCACCATATTTGATCATCTCAGCAGACACACTATCGATTCCTGCTGCCTTTCCATTTTTCAGACTTCTTATCGACCATTCGATCTCTTCCAAAGTGATCTCGGATGCTGACTCCTCGAAGTCGGTCACAGACTCAGTCGTTGTGCCAGCATCCGAGATATTATCATACATTTCTCTAAAATATTCACTCCATCGCGCTAAAACCTCTTGTGGGTTAGCAAGAATGTCCCCTGCTTTAGATTTTATTCTTTCCATTCTGGAAGCTGACGAACAACCCCGAGACTTCTTAACCTCTCTCCAAAAGAGTTTGGTATTCGCCTCGAAGTTCTCCGTCAGCTTCTCTTCTTCTTTCAATTTTATTCTTTCACGCTTCTCTTTCACTAAAGCTTTGGTTTCATTCTTGCAGAGGCGATAAATTTCTTTCTTCATCTCTTTCATACTGTCATTCTGATGCAAAGATGCAATATAATCCAGCCAGGCTTTTCTCTTTCTCTCTACGCTAGATTTAACATCTGCGTCCCACCATTCGTCACCTTTCGTTGTTATATGCCTCTTTGCGGATCCACATGCTTCTTTTGCGCTTTCCACTATACTTTCTTTCATACTATCCCAGTCATTATCCACATCTAAGTCGAAGAAGTCCGCCTTTGCAAGCCTTTCTTCGACTAGGCGCGCATACATACTCCTTATACTAACATCTTCCAATTTTTCACATTTTATTCTTTCAAGCTCCCCGAAATTGGTACGCTCTCGCCAGTGCCTCCACTTCTTGAAAAGGCCCACAAACCGGCTTATCACCAGGTAGTGGTCCGTTCCAAGAGTGGGGCCTCTGTAGGCTCTTGTATCCGTTATTGTGTTTCGGAGGCGACTATCTATTAAAATCAGATCAATCATACTTTTCTGTTCATTCATTCTCCATGTATACGTGTGAATATCCTTATGATGGAATAAGGTGTTCGACACAAGCAAGTTTCTTTCCATGCATACGTCTATGATTGGCTTACCAGCCTCGTTCGCTCTCTTGTCGCCATAGGGTCCAAGGACAGCCTCAAAGCCGTCTCGTTTGGTCCCCACCCAGCCATTAAGATCACCACACATAATTAGTCTTTCGTTCCCTTCAGCCAGATCCAGAATTTCTCTCACAGACTCCCAAAACTTCTCGAGTTCTTGGGGATCCGCTGAGCTTACGGGAGCATAAGCTGCGACCAGAAAAACTCGCGTGATCCCCAGCTTTAGACGGACCCAAAGAAGTCTCGGGTTCACCAGACAATAGTCTTTCACTCCAGACACAAAGCGGGATGAGAGTACGACGCCTACCCCCCCACTTGCACGCTCGTCCAGGTCCACGCCGGACCACAGAGCAAGCATGCCACCGGGGAGGTCATCAACGTGACACCCCTTCCACTTTGTCTCTGTCAGACATAAGGCATCCAGGCTTCTCTCATTCATTATATCAATCATTTCGTCCATCTTATCTTTCATTCCACCTCTCACATTCCACGTGCCTATACGGCACTCTGCTCCTCTCGACCCGCCAGGTTTGACGCTGCGTGAAGGGTGGCGGCCCCCTTCGCCGCATGCGCGAGAGTTCACACCGACGGGGGCGCATCGGTGAGCGTCGCCTGCGGGGGACGCCCTATCATGCACTGCACTCGGGTGAATCTCGGTCAGAATTGTGGCCCTCTGGGCCAGCGGGGATCGCGACGTGCACGCTTCTGACATGACCCCTAATGTATTACGCCCCTGTCTAAAATATATTTTTTATTGTGATTTCAATACATACATTTGTATTGCTATACTGCACAATTACGTCACATCAAACAGTTAAAAACAACTTGTTATATAAACTTAATTTTCTTTGACTTTTTTCTTAAGCGTATTACAACTATAACAAAAGACTAATCCCCTAGCTCTAAGTCTTAATCTGTCCCAAAACTTATATCGAAGTTATATTGAGAAGTTTATTTTCCGAACTACCTATGAACCCGGTTATCGTCTAAACTTTAAAATTTTATATTTCCTTTGCGTTATGTGAGTTTGAGTTAGAAGAATATTAAAGTATAAGCAGCACTCTTATCTTAAACTTAAAGAAGAACATTCATTTTTGTCAAATTTACTGCTTTTTATTATTCAGCCTCCACTATCACTGGTCGCGGCAGTCTTTAGATATATTTATCTTTCCTGTTTTTGGGTTAGGTTTTTTTGTTTTATTAACTTTTTCAATGTCTCTTTTTAAAGAAAGAAATAAATATTTTTCAGGACAAAAACAATACAGAGGATTATCAAACCGTAAAACAATAGAAAAATAATAAGTCCTAAAATTGGAAGCAGTATTAGCATATGCTAGTCAATGAAAACAAGGCCTGTTCTTCCCCCTGGAACCAACAAATGTAACGAAGGACAATACAACTCAAATAATAATACACAATGAACAATGTAGTTAAATATATATAAAATTTTAACATTTTAAAGACAACTTAAATTAATAATATAATTGAAAAATATACATAATCAAAACAAAAAGATAGATAAATAATCATTACATCGATCACATACATACCAAAACACAACGAGAACAATATACAAAATAAACAAATCATAATGTAATTAAAATATTATTTTTTTGCAGGAGTTCAGCAGACAGGCATTCATAATATGATATATAATATGAAATGTTAATATACTTGTCCCATTTGAAAACCTGCCAGTAAAACTTAAAATGTTGTTGCCATTCGTTTTTTCACTTGTCCGTTTCGATTCGTTTTTCCACTTGTCCGTTGAAGTTTACTATGTGTCCCAGCACAGATTTCGTGTTTTCGCAGGTTTACTGCAAATTATAATTTGGTTAGGTTAGGTACATTGTAATGAATGCATTTTTTATTTAAACATATTTTATTTAATGAAACCAAAAAAGTTGAATTCGTCCCGGAACCAATAAAAACATCGATAGTCTACTCTAACATTATGCCGCCTCTCACCACGTCTACTCTAAAATTATGCCGCCTTTCACCACGGCCGTGACGCTTTTTCGTGAGAGAAAATATCCTAATACGTTGGTATTAGGATATTTTTTATATTATATTAGTCTATATAGAAGTTTCACTTCAAAAAAATCATACCAGAGCGTAATGGTGTGTACTATTAAAGATCCTAATTGTAAATAAATATAGTCCTTAAGAGCTAAAGTCACCTGTACTTTATACCAAATATGATTGTCTTAAATTAATTCCAAATTCCATAATATACGGAGTAACATGTGGGTGTACTATGTCATTACAAGTTGGCGGCGTTATCTTGTTACGTAAAATTCAGACACCCTATTCCGAAAATTGTTGGTAACTTTCATAGATGTCATGCGTCCCTCTCTTAAGTGTAGGCAAGGAAAGAGAGAATGCATACTCAAGATACGCATTCTGAAATTAGATGAATACGAGTTACGCGGAGTTGCCAATTACATATTCGGTGACATACGCAAGCCTGCGATAAAGTTATGTGTGCTACGTTGCGTTTATAAGTATGGTACGTTTTGTGATTTTATCCGATATATACGAATAAAATAGTTTTTGACGTGATTTTTGGAACGAAGTTCCTCATTCAGGTAGTTTTTAAGACTTGTATTTCAGCAGACTGTAACTTACTTAGCTGGTGTATGCGCGTAAATATTTTAAAAATGATAACTGCTCTTCACTTGGACTATTTATATTTTGTATTAATTAAATACAGATATAGAATATTATATATAAATATATATGTATAAAATAATTAGTTATGGTTTTATTATAAAATAATTAGGCCCCCATACAGCCTATCTACATCTACATAGGTTTCCTACAGGTAGGATACAGAAAATAAAAGTATGTTACAATTAAATCACCAGATGATCAATTGTGTATATGCTTACTAATAAATCAAAATGATGAAATGTAAATAATAATGATGCCAAGAAATTTCGTTTATTTCGCTGGTAAACAACTTATGTGTAACTTGTGTGATTTTTACACGCTTTATACTATGTTGTGTTTATTGACCATTAGTTAATTTATGTAACTATATAATTATGGTACAAAACCATAACTATATAGTTACAGTCAAGGTAATCACATTAACAAATAAAATTGTGATAGATTTACTGCTTGTTATAAAATAATCAATTAAAGAAAAGAAAAATTACATCAGTATATAATTTCTGAATTTTCATTATCGCAAATAGTTTTTGTGCGCAGCTCGTCGCACATATAACTATATATTTAGTACACGCTGATGGTGGTGGGCCTAGGATACTCAGGTCGATGTAGATATCGAAGTTAAAATACTGTTAGTTGGTAACGACATGTAATAAACACTTTACAAACGAAAGCGTCTGCGTTCGGCTACAACCCAAATGTTACTTCCATTTGGAAAGGAATTTGGAAAAAGTGCAACGACAATGCTGCCACTTTAAAAACTAAAATTATTTTGTATAATAAAACTACTTTTTAACGGTAAATAAATTACCGCGCTTACCGTTAAAACGTAATTTTATTATGTATACAAGTAGCGAAAACTTAAGAAAATATTAAAATTATTTTATGTTGGTGTTGCCAACAGTTTTTACTAAGTTGAAATATCTTTAATATTTATATTACTTGAAAAACCATGTTATCCAAAAAATGTTATTGTTTAGAGAAACAGGAACGGTAGAAAAATAAAAATAATTATATGTCATTGTAGTGTTTATTGTTTTCCAATTATACTGGTTTAAATATTTCCCTATGAAAATCGAAATAATTACAATGATGCTCTTTTTATATATCTAATTAGCTACAAAGCATTTTCATGTTGCAATTATATTCCATATGTACCTTATCTTACACGAATATCTGTTAGCACGCGATACCTTATAAAATATCCGCGTCATTCATATCCGCATTACGCTAGTGTCACATCCCTTTAGATCTTACTGTTCAAATAAACTGACGTTTAATTACGATGTTATGTGGAAAAGTGAATCTGAAATAAAGCTAACAAGAAGAAAAGCTTGTTGGAATTTTGTAATAGCTTCATCGAGAGCACGTTCATGTTTCCATTTTAGGATTCTTAGAAGTGAATTCAAATACTACAGTATACACATATATATTATTCATTGTTTTTCCTTAGATCATTTCATACATTCGCAAGTAATTTTTTGCAATGAATTACTTACTATTGCGAATTTGCGATCTTGTAATTTGGCTATATATATATATATATATATATATATATATATATATATATATATATATATATACATAAACAGAACAATTATAAAATCTATATATATATATATATAATGAAAATGGTGTTCGTTTGAGGCTCAATCACGCTTAAACCACTGATCGTATCGACATGAAACTACCACCATTCGATGCGAAATTTTTCCTAGATGGTTTATGGCTATCTATCTATCTATATATATATAAGCAAAGTTTGTTTTCTTTGTCCGAGGTAAACTCGAAAACTACTGGACCGATCAGCATGAAACCACAACCATTCGACGTGGAATTAATCGTAGATGGTTATAGGCTATATATATTTTTCAAATTCTATGAGCCCTTTGCCATGTTTTCTCGATTTGTTTGTTTATTAATTTATTTGAATAAGGCGGTACGAAGTTCGCCGAGTCAGCTAGTTATATATAATCGAATACAATGCAAGAAAACTTAACTTATTTGTATTGTATTCTACCCATAGTCCCTCAAGACTATAAGTAGAATACTGAGACCAGATCACCGTCTTCTATGGGTAAGGTGCCCAGAAGGCTGGCTACGTTTCATTGCTGGATCGCCATACTAATCCGTTGGCCGAGGTAAGCACCAGCCTTCTGATCAAAGGCTGATGGCTGTGTGGCTTTGATCTCATTACTATTTAATAATGTTTATATATCTTAGACAACTTAAGCAACATATTAAGTAAGATACTACAGTAGAAAATGTATATTAATTATTAAAAGACATAATTTAACTAAAATTTTATGCAAAAAATTATCTTTTAAGAAAAACAAGTTATACGCACACTTGCTTATACCTTATAAATTCTTCCTACCCATCCACGCAATCAAGAAAAGAATAAACTTTCAAATGAAGAATGCGCAATACGAGACAAATATTCATCTTCTGTCAGTGCTGTCACCGCAGAATAATATAGCTGGAACAGAAAAAAAACTTAATTTAATTTAATTTAAATAACTTTAATTCTTCTAAGCAAATCTTAGTGAAGTATGTGAAATTCTCAGGGGACGAGTGTAGTATGGGCGTGCACTGGGTGCGAGGTAAATCACTCTTCCTTTGGTTCTTCTTCCAAGTCCTTTTGCCTGCCAGCCATCGCATGGCGCCTGCACACACTTTTAAATAATTATTATAACTGTTAACAATAGTTTCGCGGACATTATTGTACCGATTAGGAGTCCCCAAGGTATAGGTCGACCTAGTTTGGTGACCAATGTACTTAAATAATGTGAATTATGTTTTAACCAATTAATGTCATTGTTATTATTTTCAAAATACTCAGCCACGTAACGATAGCTTTTAATACACTGAAAGTAAAATTTATTTTACCTTTACCGCCTAGAAAAAATAAAATAAAAACCCATTGAGGAGATTCAATTTTACACATAACGTAAAGTTGTTTATTTCCTTTAACCAGTGAACAGACAAACGGCATTCCCCTCATTTGCTATAAAAATAGTTAAGCGGCTCAACCCTCGCAAATGTGTCTTATAGGTCCATCCGACCCAATCGACGAAATCTGCAGCGTAACAACACTGGAATACAGAACGAGGTGAAATAAAAGAGAGGACCTTTCAGTAAATTGAAAAAACCGAGGAAAGAGACTCTTTAGGGTTCCCACACGTGAAGGTACAAAAACAAACCTTTATTGGTTTTTTTTGTACCTTCACTCTATTGTCTGTCTGTGTTTCCTAGCTGATAGATGTAGAAACTTTTAAGGATGGATGTATTTTATACTCGTAAATGTAGAAAGTGCTAAAATAGGTATAAAAGGAACTGCTTACAATATTTTTCAGTCATACCTAGAAAATCGAAAACAGATAGTAAAAATTAACCAGTCTCAAAGTCAACCTGAAACAGTGGCTTGTGGAGTGCCGCAAGGATCTATTCTAGGACCTCTGCTGTTTCTTGTCTACATAAACGATATACACGACATAGGTTTAAATGGTGACATCACGTTATACGCTGATGACACGACTTTATTTTATTTTGGTGATAATATTAATACGCTAATAGACGATGCACAAAGGGATCTTAACTTACTTAATGACTGGTTTCAGTATAATCTGTTAACAATAAATACAGCAAAAACAAACTATATGATTTTTACGGCAAAAAATAAACACCTTAATAACTATATTCCTTTAACTATAAATAACCAAACTATTAATAAAGTAGACAATGAAAAATATTTAGGCCTTATTTTAGACACTAATTTAACATGGAAAATACATATAGATAAAATAAAAAATAAATTGAGATCTCTAACAGGTAGACTAAAAATTTTTGCAAGATGTGTGCCGCGTCAAGTACGTTATACAATTTACAACAGTCTGGTTAAGCCGCATATTGATTACCTGATAGAAATTTGGGGCTCATCAGCTAAAACAAACCTTCAACGATTACAAGTAACACAAAATAAACTAATAAAAGCATTATTTAATTTTGACTTTCTAACACCTACACATCAAATTTACAAAAACACCAAAATAATGAACATTAAACAACAGTATACTCTTAACATATGTACATTAATTTATAAAATCTTAAACAAAAAAGTTCATTCCGACATAAAATTTATCAAAAGGCACGAAATACAAAAAATTCTTCTAAGAAATAAAGATAATTTAGTTCTCCCGACTCCCCGAACGAATTACGGTAAAAGCAGTATATTATTTGAAGGAGCCCAAACATATAATCAACTTCCAAAAACCATAAAAGAAGCAAAATCTATAAACGTGTTTAAAAAATGCCTAAAAAATCACGTGTTACAAAATATTTAAATTATCAAAATTAATATACAAACTTGTCTCAATACTAAATATATATAAATACAATAACTGCAAATATTATTATATAAATCACTACTCATATAAAAATAAATACATTATAAAAATTAAATAAATTACACAATGACACTTCCACGGAATCTTTATCCTTGTTGCTTTTGGTTCGAAGGAACTTGTAACTTGCATGTACAAAAAATAAATCAAAACTACCTGCAATTTTAGTATTTGTGCTTTCTATCTCGAAACAAATTACAACTTATTTTTAACAACTTATATTGTAAATGTTCTCATAGTTTAAGTGAATTGTAAAATTCTTTTATGAGAAATAAAGTTCTTTAACCCGAAATACATCAAAAAGTGCGTTATAAAATAAAAATATAAACTCATTACACAGACACATTTCAATTTTTTTTAAATTTATATTTTTAAGTTTATGTTTTCAAATAGTAATTAAAAATTTAATAAGTATAAACTATCTACAAAATTTACCAGACGAAATAAAAAGTTAAATTAATTTAAAAATTAATATGAATGAATTTCAAAAGAACCTAAAGTATCATCTACTAGATTTATATTTTGAACGAAACATAAATTTTGAACGATTTGATAATACGCAAAAAAGTTACTGAATATGGTCTGTAAGCAGCGCGCAGAAAGGTTACCGATGACTACTTACTATAATTGTATTGTATTACTTACTCTTATTGTATTTACTTATGTAAAGTATATACAATAATAAGTTTATTGCAACAACTATTTATGTAACCTTTTTTGTCAACCCTATTGACAATCGACGCGTGACATCATGAGGCTATCGGCAAACCTTCTGCGCACGGGTAGTACGTAATTATATTGAAACAGTTCTAAGTAACTTCACGTATATTATTTTAATTTTACAAAGTTTTGAAAGACTATAGTTATTTTCAAAATTTAGATAAAGCTGTAACGTCCAATATATATAGGTATTTAGTCTCTAGTAGGTACTAAGTACTTAACTTACTAATGACCAAGTAGTAATTATTGTAGGAATGCGAGTTATTACAGTGGTAGCAGTCGTTGAATATAAGACCCGACTCGTAATTGTTTAGAGTTAAACGAAATAAATCTTTTACGATGAGTATTGTATTTATAGTAGAACCCTCTCAGTGCGAGTGCAATTCGCACACGATCACGTGTTTTGTAAATAAATAAAATACTAATAGTAATTGTTTCGAGTTGAACCAAATAAAACTTTTAATATGAGTATTGTATTTATAGTAGAACCCTCTTAGTGCGAGTACAATTCGCACACGACCACGTGTTTTGTAAATAAATAAAATACCCAAATCACCTGCTAAAGCCGTTGGATGATAGGCTATTTAAATCTGGATTGTTTGATGTATGATATAAATTTTGTATGCAATAGTCGGGTAGATTTTACTTGATTTCATCTTTATCTTATGTGTATGTTTTTATTTATGAAAATTGATGCACGGAATATAATGAATGGATGGTATTTATTTGATAATGGGTATTTGCTAGTTCATATGCATTAAATAATTTTGTTTATCTATTACAAATACATAAATTAAATTGTCTGTTTGTAATGTGAAAATAACAAGTTTTTATTAAATACGTATGAAATATATACGGTAGGTTTCGTAGGTTCCGGATTATCTCTGGAACGGCTGAAATGGTTTTGACAGAACTTTCACTGGCAGATAGCTGATGTTATAAGAAGTCACTTTGGCTACATTTTTAGGGTTATGCGAAAACAAAAATCTACGCGAACGAAGTCGCGAGCACAGCTAGGCAACTGATAAACGTCCCGTTGCTGGACTCGGCCCTCCCACTATAGGGAAACGGACATTATGCCGGCCACGTTTGGCCAAGGCGACTTGGCAGGTTTGCCACATAGGTTATCTCGAAGTGCATGTTTCACCACGATGTTTTCCTTCACCGTTATTAGTACGTAGTAATTGCAAAAATGTACATTAGATCAGAAAACTGCCTAAATGCTGCATGCGTTCCGGCTAGGATTCGTAGCCGCGCCCTTAGACTTTGTGACGCGTGAGCTAGCCATACTTAGTTATCACGACTTTCATAACTCATTATTGATAGAACTAAATCAAGCCGCATAAAAAGATAACCCAATTTTTGAGACCTGTGAAATGCAATATCCCACTCCAGGATGCAGGTGTTTACAAGCTCGATTGTGAGTGTGGATTATCATACATTGGGCAAACAAAGAGGAGCATAAAAACACGGGTAAAAGAACACATTGCTGACATGAAACACACAAGGTCTACGAAGTCTGCGATCAGTGAACACACGCTGGATAAACCCAACCATTACATCAGATTCGATAACCCACAAATCCTCGCGAAAGAGAATCGTTTCATACCAAGAATGATGCGTGAGGCCATTGAAATCAAAAAACACCCAAATTTCAATAGAGAAGATGGTTGGCAGGTACCACCTGTTTGGGATCCGATCATCAAAACTATTAAGACCCAAACCCAGCAAAAACCAACTGCCAGACCTCAAGACACTGTGAGCTCTTTCTGCGTGCAACGAAACACAAACCAACTCGACTGATAATTTCTTTTATTTTTCCTTCCACCCATTTTAATATTATATAAACTTTTTAGAACTAGGCATGTTTGCTGAAGAGTTTCTTGCGCCGCTTCTTCTCTTTAAGCCACAACATGTTGTGAAGCGGTGGTAAATTAGTTTAGGCTCCCATAGAGTAAATATTATCCATAAACACAATTAAAACTAAATAATTAAAATGAACAAGTTGGCGGTAGGCTAAATAAAACTTTGACAATACACGTTAGACAAATGTCATCTTTGTCGTCCGTGACCACGGCCACTGAAAAGCGGCCGAAACGTCGGATAAACCAAAATCAAATAAATTGCCGCGCTTAAAACCGTTAAAACGTAGTTTTATTATGTATTCAAGTCGCGAAAACTTAAGAAAATATTATATTAAAAAAAATACCTTAATTATATTGTATTATATCTATAATCCCTTAAGACTACAAGTAGAATACTGAGTTTAGGTCACCGTGTTCTATTGGTCATAAATTATCAACACGCCAAGCATTCTCGACTATTCCGTGCACAGCTCAAGATCCGTGCCGGAAACTGTTGTGTATATGCGAACGTTTTCCGCCTTCCCATATGATGCCCGCTTGATAGCATGAAAGCAGTAGCGGCCTGACGGTGCCGCGGCGACGATGCCGTAGTGATATCACGAGTTATGTAAGATATTTTGAAAAAAAAAAAACTCCTAACAAAAAAAAAACAGGCAAGTGTAGCCTGACATTTTACCGAGTCAATTTATATACCAAAAGAAATTATATTTAACAATCGTCTGTAGTTAATTATTATACACAATTTTCACAACTCAATGTATAGAACAACAAAAGTTGGTAAACAATATACGTAGTCCCAATTAGGCTATCGTTATGGGGGCTTAACTTGAGCCCCTAGACGTAATAATGCCGCACGCAACACTCATTCTACGCACGGTTTTCTATTCTATATAATACACTTGAACATAATGACATTGTTGTACTTGTATGGAATAAAAGGTAAATCTTCAAGACCTCTATAACTTTAACTTAACTGTCTAGGCTTCGTAGGAAATTATTGTCATAATTATTCAGTCTACCTGTTAGGGTTTCGTTTTGATTTTTTTACACATGTTTTAATTTTGTTTTTCAAACACATCTTATACATACAAATAAATAAAATTGCAGTGTCTATTTGTAATGCCAAAATAACAGCTTTTTATTAAATTCATAGAAAAGTACCTATACTTTGTACCGTATATACTTTCATATGATTGAATTTTTAAATTTGATTTTTTTGATATAAATCAAAGAATCAATTTTAAAAGAAATGTTGTCTGTTTATTCCGGCTTATCTCTGAAACGACTCGACCGATTTTGATGAGACTTCAAACTTGTAACAGAAAGCTGATATTATAAGGGGTAATTTAAGCTACTATTAAAATGAGCTCTTTTCTTAAGGAATGTTTCAACTTCCTTTATACTTCACATACCCTCAATTTGCACTCCATTAATAATTTCTGGTTAACGGCACCTGCACCCTCTTCAACAGATTAATCCAACTTCTTTACCACGTAGGCTGGAAGTTCCTTTGGAACTCTTCGCCCATCAGAAGAGCTAAAACCTTTGCTTTATTTAAAAATACATTCAGGAAACATTACGTTTACCTTACACAACAATGTATGTCTTAAATTGTAATCTGCTGTCCATGTGTCATTAATTTTTTTCCATGTTCTTTTTTTTCATTACTTTGTAATAATTAGATAAGTTAAGAATTTCCTTTGAGTGCATCAAGGTGCCTGGAAGAGATCGCTTTTAGCGATAAGCCTGCCTTTTGTTTACCAAGTACGTAACTACTACCTTGTGGTGTGTTGTATTGTATTGTCATTCGTGTTTTGGTAAACAATAAAGTTTTATATCTTTGTCACCTAATTCTGACTTGAGATTCGCGTTCAGCTAGAAATAATTGAAAAGTGATATTTATGTAGTCCTCTTCTTCTTCAGACAATCTCAGTCCACTGCTGAACGTAGGCCTCCCCAAGTATGCGCCACATTACCCGGTCTCCTGTTTTCCTCATCCAGCCCCTACCGGCGATCTTGCGCAGGTCCTCAGGCCACCGGGCTGGCGGGCATCCTAGACGCCTTGCTGAGACGCGGTCTCCACTCCAGGACTCGTTTGCTCCATCGGCCGTCGGTCCTGCGACATACGTGACCGGCCCACTGCTACTTCAACTTGCTGATTTTGCGAGTTTATCGGTTACCTTTGTTCTCTTACGGTTGACCTCATTTCTGATTTTATCCATTAGTGAAACACCTAACATAGCTCGCTCCATAGCTCATTGAGCGACTTTGAATTTGTGGACCAGTCCCGCTGTCAGTGTCCATGTCTCGGCACTATGTCATGATGGATAGGATTTATGTAATATGATAACAAAAAGAAACTTTCTTGCCCATTTTTTTAATGTTCACTAGTCGTAACATGTCTCATTCATCCACTCATGTCTTTGAATGTTCTCAGAATACACCACGATTATCCACGTTAGCGGTACATAGGCCGTCGTGTCACGGCCTCTCGTCCAATTTACGTAACACCTGAAACGCACGCAATCAACATTCAGACCTCCGGCTTAATTGGCACTTACTTTATGAGGGGTTGCAATCTTTATTTCGTTTATTGTAAACGGAGGTTGACTTGAATTGTGCGAATCAAAGTTTTCGGTTGTCCCGGAAAGCTGATGATTGTTTTTATCGCAAAAAAACTATACAAAAAGTAGTACTCATGTATAAAGGCGAGGTTATTCTTAAAACAATTTTCTTCCAGATAATCTGGATTTAGGGTAAGGGCTTAAAAAAATCAGGGTGGTGTAGTACACTAATTTATTTAAATATGTCTATTGTATTGGGTAAGAAAGTACCAAATGTACCAAATATTGACTATTTGGGCAGGGTTTCAGGGTTTCAGGGTTCCATTTATTGTTCAGCCTTTGATGTAATATTCACACCGCGCAGTAAGCAATTAACCCCGTCTACACGCCACTACGCATTTTATACGAAAATGCTACCCTACAAAACAATAACATTGCATCATTGCTAAAAATAGCAATTACATCATAGTGTTGCCAGGATCAGGAACCTCATTAAATGCTTTTGGTGTGCAATTTCTTTTTTTTTATTGTAGTATAAATGCGCGTTTGACCACAATCTCGCCCTATGTGCAGCGAAGATGTGATCTAGGGTGGAGCACGCTTAGCTAGAAGGTACCTATTCACACGAGGCTTGAAGACACCTGAGTTTTTTTTAATGGCCCTTTGTTCATACGTTCCAGTGCGGTGTTTTCTCTATTCTCTGACAGGACGATAAAACTACCCATCACTTCGTCTTATTGCGTTCTATGGCCTCCGCAACCAGCCGCATGCAGAACCTCTTCAGGTACGGCCTTGAGTCCTTGCCCGAGATCAAATTTAAAATAGTCTCCTCTGTGATCTTAATACGCGTGGCCGTCTCGAGACTGCACCTGAGTCGATCATACATGGTGCACTCGAACATGAGGTGTTGGATCGTCTCATCGCCTCCACTGTCACACACATATTTTTTATTTGACCAAAAAAGAAATGTTAGTGCAGGCGGGAGCGGAGATAACAAGAAGGAAAGGACTTACAGGATAAGGTCGCCGCACCAGACACGCTACGAACAATGCGAGCTTCGCAGCGGTTGGCAATTCTTTGTCGTGATCCTTTCTTCTCGTCTTACGGTTCCTTCGACTTAGTGGACCAGCTGGAACGGTACAGCGCGCGGGTTGATGAAGTTTACAGAATAGCGGGCTATTTTTTAATTTAAAACGGTATAAGTAGGCCACGAACCCTCCGTGTCCGGTATAGACGTTTTGGGAAAGACAGACTCCGGCAATGAGTTCCATTCCTTTGCGGTGCGTATGATGAAGCTAGATGCAAAATTAAAACGTACTATTACACTTACAATATTTTTCCAATCTCTCTATAAACGCGAATGTGTTTATTTAAATAGCCCTCGCCTTGTCGGGGAATAATCTGTTACGCCATAAAACTTTGTGTCAAAATAATTTTGTACCCTCATAAAACTTTATCGCGTCATTACGAGTTGCGGTTATTGTGCGCAGCGAATTCGTAGACGTATCTTGTTCAAAAGTTAGTGTGTGCGGGCCTTTATGGCCGCATGTACGCCAAATTCGACACGTTACACGTTTTACATCCTGTGTTTGTTTAATTGAAATTCATCGGTTTCTTTCAATTGAAAGGGATGTACATTATTCATAATACTTATATGTAAGTCTAATATTGCCAAAGGCGTTGGATTGTAAGGATTTATAACATTATAAACTTCTTAGCATCCTGTGTCGGTACATTGAAGCTGTTTTAAAAAACAGCAACTGGAGTGCACTACATAAACAATGTAGAACAAGATGCAGTTTTTTAGATTTCTTGTCTGTTTGTTCTGAATTCACGTGAAAACTGCTGTGTCGATTTCGATGCGGTTTGCGCTGATCGATAGCAAGTTTTATGCAATAAAACGTGTGACCTTTTTTATATCGGGTATACGGCGGGAATTTTCCCGGGAGCGGTTTGAAGTTGTTCGTATGCATAAAGATTAGCTTTTTTTTTTCATTTAAACAATAGCTTACAATCTTTTTTAACACGCTTTTATTAGCTTTACCTATATGTATGTATGTATGTATGTTTGTAACCGACCCCTTTGAGCTCGATTTTGTCCTACTTTGAACGATCAGATTTAATTCAAACTTTGCACACCTGTCAAAGGTCGATGACAATGCAATAATATAGTACCATGGAGCTGATCTGATGATGGAGTGGGAAGGTGGCCATAGCAACTCCTGTATTAACAAGATATACCCTTCGTGTTTAGGCTCGTATGTTTATATCGCGTGATAATGCAATAATATGGTACCATGGAGCTGATCTGATGATGAAGTCGGAAGGTGGCCATAGGAACTCCTGTACTAAACAAGATAGACCCGTCGTGTTTGGGCTCGTATGTTTATATCGCGTGACAGTGCAATAATATGGTACCATGGAGCTGATCTTATGATGGAGTCGGAAGGTGGCCATAGGAACTCCTATACTAAACAAGATAGATCCGTCGTGTTTGGGCTGGTTTTACTTGTCTTAGCTAGCACTCTGCTGCTACATGATATGCAGGATCTCAAAAGCTTGTATTTAAAAACATTAAAAAAAACAACTAAAAAATGAAAAATAAATAAAGCGCTCATCTTCTTCTTTGATATCTTGAAAAAGCGCTTTGAATACACCCCACGCTTTTTTTTAAGACCCCATTCATCAGAAACCAAATTTATTAAAATTTATTTTCTGTTTTTTAGTTGGATTTTTTTATGAAAGCGTGTTTTTTTAGTTTTTTTTTAACTATTATTTATTAAATGCTGTGATACTTTATGTCACGGGAATCTCGCAGGACTTTCAAATCAAGCATGGCCGAGGTCGCAGGCATATCGTGTTTAAAAACAAAATGTTTATTGACACACGATAAATTAGTTTTATACTACGACTTTATTTATTACGATTTCATATTTTTTTTCTTTTTACTAGCATTACCTCTAGTAGTTATGGTCTGTGAAACAAATATACAAAGAAAATGAGTCTCATAATTTAACAATATTATTACGAGTGCAGGACTCGAATAAAAATGTTGTTGGAATTAATATAGAATTTATTAGAACTATACAAACACGTATATCACAGGTACAAATATAACTGGACACAGCCAGTACAAACTGCACGATTAAATAACACGTGCAAAGTCCGTCACTATATCGCTCATCGAACGTACGTCTTACTCGTATCGTAATCCTAGCTTGACTCCCTCACCTCCATTCGGGCATCGTTTTATACTAAACTGTACAATACAACAAAGAACCACGTCGACTGAGGTTTCCGAGAAACCGTAATCTGCACACCTGCGACGGGTAAACAAGTACAATAACAATAGGCTATTGTCTAATTGTAAATTTTAAACACAAAGTAAACAAAAAATTCCAAATGCGGGAAAGGTAATAAACCAGGGTATAAACCATATAACAATATATTTGTCAAATTTATATATATTTCTTTCTTCTTTATCTCGTCAGCAATGGCGAGATAAAGGTTCTATGCACGTTTAACAACCTCTTTCTTTCCCTTGTTAACCGACTTCGAAAAAAGGAGGAGGTTCTCAATTCGTCGGGATCTTTTTTTTTTTTTTTTTGTCGTTATTTTTTTATGTATGTTCGCTGATTACTCCGTCATTTATAATCCGATTTACGTGATTCTTTTTTTGTTCGACGCGGAATAGCTTCCAATTGGTCCCCTATAAATTTTACATAGTTTGGCCCAGTAGTTTTCATTTTATGAATATTTTTTATGAAAAAAGTTTCCTTTTCGTTCCATATGTACACCGATTACTCTGAGATTTATGATTCGATTTACGTGATTCTTTTTTTGTTCGACGCGGAATAGCTGCCTTGTAGTCCCCTAAAAATGTGACATAGTTTGGCCCCGAAGTTTTCATTTTACGATCATTTTTTTGCTCTCGTTTCTTGGGACCTAAATTTTTTTAGAAGCGCGGCACCATTCGTATGTCCACCCATACATAGCTAGACACTAAAAAGTAACAAATAAAATTTAAAAACTTCGTTTAAAAAAACCGACTTCAAAAACTAAAAAACTAAAATGTATAAAATAACTTATTTCTATAGCTCTTATTATTAATATATATTACCTAAAACATCTTGAAGTCGGTGCAAAGTAAAACATAATAAAAATTACTATATTTTGCAAATTACTAAGCACCGACTTTAAGATGTTTTAGGTAATATATATTAATAATAATAGCTATAGAAATAAGGTATTTTATACATTTTAGTTTTTTAGTTTTTGAAGTCGGTTTTTTTAAACGAAGTTTTTAAATTTTATTGATATGTCTACATCTAATTTATAGCATATATTATAAAGACCATAGAAACTCAACGTTAACAAGTTTCAGAATACCTTCTGTAGTTCACAGATGAATCCAATTTCACAGGTATGAATGGTACAATCGGTCAAATATTTGATATTTAATCACAAGTCAATTATGAATCGCTGCTGAAGCGTGGATTCCGTAAAATTATGATCTCAACGAGGAAACTGGTTATCGATTGCGTTCGTCGTACCAAAAGGTTTATTTTATTCCTAGCAACGATATCTAAGAACGACACAAATTGCTAAATTAATGGACTTGAAAATTATTATTTGACACTGGCAGTTTCTAAGCTGGCTTTAAAACTCTTCTCTCTCATATATAGGGTATCAGTGGCGTATAGTTAATGCAACTCGATTCCTCATAGCCTACCTTTAAAAAACTAGCGAAGCAAACAATAGTTCGAAAGCGCCATGCATTCATAGGCGTTTACGCGTTCTGTTCAAACATATTATTACTAGTCTCTATTTAATTTTTAGGGAACTACATGGCAGCTATTCCGCGTCGAACAAAAAAAATAATCACGTAAATCGGATCATAAATCACGGAGTTATCGGCGAACATATGGAACGGAGTGAAAATTATTTCCATGAAAAATGTTCATAAAATGAAAACTACTGGGCCAAACTATGTAAAAATTTTTAGGGGACCAACTGAAAGCTATTCCGCGTCGAACAAAAAAAGAATCACGTAAATCGGGTCATAAATCACGGCGTTATCGGCGAACATACATAAAAAAAAGCAAAAAAAAAAAAAGATCCCGACGAATTGAGAACCTCCTCCTTTTTCGAAGTCGGTTAAAAATAGAAATGTATAAACTCTTTTATAGAAATAGTTAAAAGGGAACACGAAACAATAAACAATATGAAGAATACTACAATCATCCTTTACAATTGTTGCATAGTAAATGTCGTCGTTTTTGAATAAATAAAAGAAATTGAATTAGCTACAAAGATAATTAGACTATAGTTTTTTTTATAAAACTATATGCGCTATAGAAACTATTGAAGTGATAACTGCTTATGGGAGGGTAAATCGCTTCGTTACGTAATGCGTTACGGCGCCAGTCTATCTGGTTTCCCTATCTCTCACGCATACGGCAGCGGTAGGCAGGCTCTTCCTCTCTCACTCTAACCCACAGCGCTAGCCGTATTTCTTGTAATGAACATATTCAAGAATTGTAACTGAGAATAAAATCTATTTTATAATCAATAAAAGATTTTATTAATAAATAACCTTTCTTTACATTGTCATAACATGTAATTACCTAACACTTACTTAACATTGTAATAACCTAAGCTTTTCTCAAGTTAAACAATTTCAATATTTAATAGTTTAACTTATATTATTTTAAGTTTTCACTTCTGTCGGGCGTCCCGAGACGCACGTTTTTTTATTTATTTTTTTGTTCCTATTGACATGATTATACGAAAATGCCTTGTTATTGACATAATCTACATATATATATATATATATATATATATATATATATATATATATATATATATAAAACAAAGTCGTGTTGGTTACACCATTTATAACTCGAGAACGGCTGGACAACTTTTATGATTTTTGTGTTTTTGGAATTGTCTTCGTCTGGAATAGGATAATAAGTATTAAAATAATATTAATTAATAAAAAAAATATCATTAAAAAACATTAGTCACAAAATCAGTCTTGCTATTAGATCATTTGTTATGATCTTTCCCGACAGATTTCGGCAATGGTGACTGCATATAAACTCGTTTATCTGATTTAGTTGAATTATTTTGTGTGTGGTCAAGTGGGTCCCGGGATAGTTTAGATTCACCATTGGACCCGGTAGGTGGCGCCGCTGAACGCCCCTTTAACAGTGGAACCGATTTTGATGATTTTTTTTATGTTTTTTCAAGGAGATTTGTGAATGGTTTAGATTAACGGTCCCGGGTGATGGCACTGCTATCAGTTTCAAGATTTTTATTTATTAAGAGCAAGACAACGTCTGCCGGGTACAGCTAGTACTTAAAAAATGAATAAATAATAGTTATTGTATATTTGATATTTTTACATTGGCAAGTATGGACATTTTTAAATAATTATTTAAAAAAAATGTTAATGAATTAATATAAATAAATAAATACGTAGAGAAGGTAGCTACATTTACGATGTATCAAAGGATATCCCACTGAAAGCTGTAAGATAGTTGCACTGTGGTAAAACATTTATTGCCTTGAGTTTAGAACGCAGGTGCACCCACACAGCCAGCAAACTCATCGCTCAATGCAATTATTCCTGAGTATTCACGTGGTGCAAACTTGGAACAACTTCGATCACGTTTGACGTTCCAAGTCTTGCAAGCTCGTACTTGCATTCTTGTGAACTTGTGCAAAGTGCAGAGAGCAAATTGAATGTGGTTGAATTCGTACAATGAACATTGTATCAATGTGTTGTGTAACCTCTCTTCGAAGTGTGCATGTTTGTGAAAAATCGAGATGAAAGAAGATGAATTGATTATAATAACAATTGACATAGATGTTCCTTAATGACAGAAATAAATGCGTACTTATTATTTTTATCTTTGAAGTGACTTTTTTTTTAATAGCGGATAAAATCATACTTTTACACGTCATATTATTACACTTATTTGGTCCTTCATTAAGAGGACTAAATCTGTGCTAGTCATTAATTACTAACATAGACATAAGTTTTTTTTTTTACTAATAACATTATTGTGCTAATTTTGTAAAAAATGTATCGGACTGTGTTGTGTTTAAATAACTAAATTATTATTATTATTACAGGTAAGCTTAGTAAAGTACAATTTTGTTATGGCTAAAGCCATGGTAACACAATGGCTAGCGTCTAGCGTGTCTCAAACTGAAAGGGCGTAGGTTCGAATCCTGACCGGAAAGCATGCACCATTTACTCAGTTTTCTGACTTAATACGTAACCTAAACATCGAGATAAACGATGTGTGAAACCTACAATCTGCCTTGGACAATCTTATTTAAAAAGAATAAGTCATTTCAAAGTAACTAAAAGTACAGGTAAATTAAGTTAAAGTAATATTTTTTATATTATTTATAGGTAGATACTTAGTATGAAACTAGTAATATTAAACGATATAAAAATAATTAATATTAATACCAAACATTATTTTTAATGCTAAATTTCAAGGAAAATTAAATTTAAATTTAAGAAGTCCTGCCAACATACATATACTATATACAGACGCATAAAATGTCTTGATAGCTAATTTATCTATGTCCATACTAAAGTTAATATTGATACTAAAATCTTTTTGCATTAAACTGTTTCTTTTTTGGCGACGGTTATAGGCAATTGATTTTCTATTAAAGTTTTCCTGAGTTTTTTTTTCATTTAGTATTACTTATAAAGCACTTCATAAACTTCAGTGAAATCATAAAAGTATTTAGGTATATTTTTATGCTTCTTTCGCTACTTTTTATTATAGTGATATATCCAAACATATTGTCCCAATAACAAACAGTGTCAAGGACAGACGCGCGGGCGTTATCTAATAAAAGTTAGCTTAGACTATTGTCATAAATTTGGAACATGTATCCAGGAAAGATCACGCACCTTTTTTGTCTACCCCGGGTAAGTGGCGCTTTCTCATGCAAAATATTCACAGGGCTGTCCTTTGTAGTGGACAAAAGGAAATAATATGAAGAGACGAATGTAAATATGTTCACGATATCAAAGATTTATGTCTTATATTTATTGACTGAAAGCAATAAAGAAAATTTTACGTACTTTTACCTACATAATAATAATACAACATTAATTTGTCTTTTATTATTTACTAGCTGTCCCCAGCAGACGTTGGCTTGGCCTTAAAAAAATAAAAACTTCGTTTAAAAAACCGACTTCAAAAACTAAAATGTATAAAATAACTTATTTCTAAAGCTATTATTATTAATATATATTATCTAAAACATCTTAAAGTCGGTGCTTAGTAATTTGCAAAATATAGTAATTTTTATTATGTTTTACTTTGCACCGACTTCAAGATGTTTTAGATAATATATATTAATAATTTAATAATAGCTTTAGAAATAAGTTATTTTATACATTTTAGTTTTTGAAGTCGGTTTTTTTAAACGAAGTTTTTATTTTTTATTTGTTACTTTTTAGTGTCTAGCTATGTATGGGTGGGCTTACGAATGGTGCCGCGCTTCTTAAAAAATATAGCTCCCAAGAAACGAGAACAAAAAATGTTCGTAAAATAAAAACTACTAAGCCAAACTATGTCAAATTTTTAGGGGACCAATTGGAAGCTATTCCGCGTCGAACAAAAGAATCACGTAAATCGGATCATAAATCACGGAGTAATCGGCGAATATACATAAAAAAGCAACAAAAAAAAAGATCCCGACGAATGGACGAAGAACCTCCTCTTTTTTTCAAAGTCGGTTAAAAAAATAAAAACCAATCTAAAAACCGATTGCAGCGCCATCTACCTGGTCCAAATTTGAATTTTAATAATTCCGGGACCCACTTCAACACACATAATATAAATCACCTAAATCCGACAATTGAAAATGAGTTCAGCCGCAATTGGCCGGGAAAGATCATAACAAATGAA
Source organism: Dendrolimus pini (assembly GCA_949752895.1). NCBI lineage: Eukaryota > Metazoa > Arthropoda > Insecta > Lepidoptera > Lasiocampidae > Dendrolimus > Dendrolimus pini. Next base: position 5,006,118 of record OX457130.1, on the reverse strand, counting down.
TGGCTAAACTGATCTTGTGAGTGATGTTTTTCAATGATATTTTTTTTTATTGATAAAGATCTTATTTCAATATTTATTATCCTATTCCGAAAGGAAGGAGGACGAAGTCAATTGCAAAGACACAAAAATCATAAAAATTGGTCCAGCCGTTGAGTTATAAATGATGTAACTAACACGACTTTGTTTTACATATAAAGGTGATGTCTTTTATGACTACCAGTAGAATAGTAGGCTTAAGCGTTTTTTTCTACATAAGTTCACCAGACAGGCATACGGCCTACCTTGTGGAAAGCGGTTACCATCGCCTATAAACATTTGCAACACCAAAGGTGTTACCAATGCGCTGCTGCTTTCATAAGGGAGACAGGAACCTGGCCACTAATACCGGAACATAACTAAAGGTTGTTATGGCGGTATACACTAAACCAGGGGTGGTAACCAACCAGACGGGCAAATACCCTACCACCGGGCCTTGGGTTGTTTTGTTGCCTCTTACGACAGGCCTCCCGGCCATAGGAAATTGTATCCTTTCTCCGTTTCTGCAGGGATATATTTCTTTTTTAAATAATCCAAAACACCATACTTAATTTTGTTATACAAAATGTAGTAGAGTGAAACATAACTAATCTATCTAGAAGTGAATGGGTCCAAAAACTGTAATTTTTATTTATATCTGTTTACGCCCTGCCCTTGTTAAAGCACTCTATATTGTAGTTTTGGAAAACCCGCAAGAAAGAGTTTACTCCACAGCTTGCTCACGTACGATATCAAGGCGCCAGAACAACAACTTCAAAGTGCTGAGAAAGTGTCTCTGAACCCTCAGTAGCAAGCGATTGGTGCGATAGTAGACTAGCAATGCAAACACCAAATCAAATAATCCATCAAATCACTCCTCGTTATATAGACGGTAGAATACACTGATAGCGCTAACGTTTGTTCTAATGCCCCTGCTCTCTCCTTTCTTTCACCATATACTAATTAATTGGGGTCAGTACAATATATCTTCTCCTTCCACACTCCTCTATTCTGACATACATCTTCTGTCACACCACAAATCATCCTTCACACAATCCATCCATCCTTTTTTGGTCTACGTTTACATTTGCACCCAACCAACTTGTAGCTTAACATTATTTTTGTCACGTGGCCTTCATCCCTCCTCATTATATGCCCGTATCACAACTTAATCTTCTTCCTCTCCATTTTTCAGTCACAGGTGCAACTTTCAAAGATCCCCTTCTGTACTCATTTCTCACCTTTTTATGCCCCGTTACTATACCTGCAATAATGTTAGTGTGACACAATGCCTATGTTAAAAAATTACGCCGCTAATGATAGCTATTACCGTACGTAGGTTATCTGTCAATTTTTAACGTCAAGAACAATGATGCATCTTAAATAACTCTCATAATAATGAAGTTTAGTGCTATGTGCTAAACATTAACAAAGAACACATGAACAAAGTGTCTTCTCCTTAATAAAGACAATAGGAAACGTGTTATTGGACACATTCTTAGTTTAAGTTATATGTTGTTATTTTAGGTCATATTTAAATTACTCATTAGTCTTATTTCCTAGATTAGATTGTAATTTTAATGTTGTACCACTAAGATGCATCATTTATGTTTTTTTTTCTTAAATAACGCATAAAACTCTTGGCTATCTCAGCGCGACAGTGGCGTACTTTTACTAACATTATCTCAGGTGTAGCAGGATCTTAATGGTTTAAATGAAATAATTTACAACTTTGTTAACTGGCAGTGGTGTGTTTAATAATATCTGGAGCAGGCAACAACGGCAGCCCTGTTTATAGGTGGCCCTCACGCAACGCTTACAGCGCCGATTTATTTTCAAAAGGAACAATGCGATACAATAAAAAGTGTGGAACGTGTAAGCTCGCGTTGGGCACGTATCGCGTGCCCTTCGGCTAGGGTCTCGGCTGGGTCACAGCCAGCATTTATTGTACGCCTCCGATGTTTTTCGACTAAATCGTTCTCATAATATTGATATTCTTTTGTTATGATAGTGTTAGTGAAAAGCTTTCAAAGTAAAACCTTTCCAAGTACCAGATTAGTAGTTTTATTTTAAAGAGATATTTAATTTAAAGAGGATTTACTGGAGTATTCTTCATTTCTTTACCATTAGATAATATAATTATTTTCTTTATGTTTGCTTATAGGAAAACTGACAGACGGGACCATTTGATGGCAAGTGACTACCGTCTCCCATGGACATCTGCAACACATTATTACGGCTAAAAGCGAAAATTTGATTGGATTTTTCACTTGATTTTTCAGTAACAGTAATTATTTTTCTAGATACTTCTACTACTAACATTCTTCTTTTATGTTTATATACTTTGAAATTTACTTAAATATTGTTGGTAAAGCTTTTAAATGAAACACATACACTTATTATAAGCCTAAGCTTGTATTAAATTGGTCTAAAATTTCACAAGTTCCTAAAAGCGACATACTACAAATGCAAAAATAAATACATAATTTTCATGTAACCAAAAGTGCTATGCTCGTGAATGGCTACGCTCATACCTACTACACTTGTAGCTTCTACACTTGTAGCTACTACGCTCGTAGCTATCTAAAGAAGCATTTTCGGTTGTGATTGGTATTACAAGTTCTTGAGCTAAGTATGTAAAAAAATGTTAAATATTCGATATCTACAAAAAACTTAACTGCAGTGGCTGTCTGTGAATTCAAAATGAATACCAATATTTTGGTGAAATCTATCATTTCTAACCGACTTCAATAATAAAGCTTTCTATAAGGTTTATTAAAAATGATAAATTTTAGAATTTACTGATAAAAATTCTAAATTCTATCATTTTTAATTTCGGTCTGAAAGATTTTCTCGAATAAGCTTTGAAATGCCTTAACGTATTTCAATGGAAATGATAGGAGTTAAAACGGGCTTCAATCTTAATATTAGGTGTTTGTTTTATTTCAATACCTAGCAGGGTACAGAAGAAATAAACAGATCGTGGAAACCGAAAACTTCGAACCGGTTGTAACCCGAAAACAAAATCAAAACCGTGGAAAACGAAAACAAAAGGTTTATAACAACTGAAGACCGTATAATCGCTGAAAAAACTGCAAATACTTTAGAAACAGTTGTCATACAGAGCAAGCAATTCACGTGGAACAAATCAGTTAATGGAGGGTTATTCCGAAAGTAATAGTTTACTTAAACCGATTATAACGTTTAAAATGCGGTTATTTTTAAACCGGTTTTAAGCCGTAAGTATAAGAATTCCCAAAAGTCCCGCGCGAACAATATAGCGGGCACAGCTGATATGAATAAATATTAGAATTTAAACTCAAAAACAAGCTTGAAAATATTTCTAAAAGCCATTTTTTACTCAGAAGTATACCGCAGTATGTTTCCACTCTTACTTTGGTGTATATATACTATATATACACCAAGCAAAAATCAGCCTTAGCTCTTGCCTTAAAAGTTCAAAATTCTTCGCCCACACCATCCAATGTCGTAAGACCTGTTCTTCCAGATAGCAGAATGACTAATCCCAATATATCTTTAGGAAGCCAACAGTTAAATTTATAGTGGTGTGATACTGCAGTAAATGCGGCTTTACCGTGTCAGAAATAAATAACGTTTCGCTAATAAAATGTATCTATATGTATTTTATTTGTGCGAGATATATTCGGTTTTCTTAGAACTTTAACGTTTGGGGCTCATTAATATAGGCTTTTTTACAGAAATGAGGTCATTTATCGGGATTAAAATTATCTTAAGGGTAGAGTCGGGATATGAGATAGGTTCGGGGCGAGTTTCATTTAAATCCGTTTAGTAGTTTTCACGTGACGAAGTATCGACGTCAAATGGTTAACCTTCAGCTAATCGAGTTTTGTGCGGGAGTGAGAGTTCCAATGGTCTACTACCTCCTCCCCTTTCTTTATTGCCTGAAGTACTCAAACAGGCAAACGGCCCACCAGATGAATAGTGGTTACCGTCTTTTGGACGTTTAGGCAACACTAGAGAGTTGCCTACTTCTAAGAAACTTTATAACGCCCTTCTTGAAACACCCCCCTATTACGATAGCCTGTTTTTTGATGATGCAGAGGGAATTTCTTTTCTTGGAACACCATCCTCGGGCCTGGGGGAAAGGCTTTACTAACTTTAGTTTTAAATAGATAGATAGAGGAACAAAAACGTTAGAAGTTGCATTTTTGGAATCTGCTGGTCTGAATTGTCTCCTCTGATACTTTCTCATTACAAGCTTTTAATTAACTTGCAGTGTTTGTATGTGTGTATGTATGTTCGGGTTAAATCTTGCAACTGAATTTCAAAGCAGTTATTATCAACTGACTGGGAAGATATTTTGCATACAAATTTAGTTTGGATGACAATGCATGGTTAGCTGACTTCATTCTAAATCCAATAGCTATGGTGGACGGCTGAAGATGGCGGACTAGTTATTTTTTACGTACTCATATAATATTAGTATCAAATTAAAGGGTTTGCTGAGAAGAATACTAATAAAATGATGTCTGCGTTGAAAGCTTCGAGAAGATGTACTGCTGCTTAGCTAAATGATCACATTCATCGAGTCGTGTTTTAACTATTCAAACTCCTTGTATATATAAACTCAACAATTAATATGTAAAGGCATATTAATTGTAATAGTATAGATATAATAACTTACCCTATGTCTTTCTGTACCTCTGACAATGTGTATACGAAATTTCGTGACGATCTGTAGCGTGAAAACGCATAAATAACCAAACTCACATTCGTATTGTAAGCGTCATCGAAAACTTCGTATAACAAATCAACAACATCATAGCAACAAAAACAATAGAAAGAATAACTATTCAAACATTTGAGAGCAACACATTTGCATATTCACTAACAGGACATAAAGAATGGGCCGGTGACCTCCAAACTTCCCTTCTAGTCACCCCAAGCCTCGCAATCAGAATCTTCATATCATCTCAATTCTACACATTTAAACACTTTCATCAAATAGTCATACAAGGACATTCACATAAATAAACATTTAACTTAGTTTACCGAAGAGCGCAGTGCCTGGCAAATGGTAGAACAACTGTCTCTGACTAGCTTCACCCCCCTATGAATTTATTGAAAGTACCATCATTTAAATGTTCGCAATCTAAAATGTCCAGCAACTTGTTTATACCTGTTACAAATGTCACCAAAATATCTAGTAAATATAAGAGTATCGTACTCACTAACTAATCCTTGTTATTCACTGCAACAGATTCATAAACATTTGCCTTGAAATATCTTATTCGTAATATCTAAGAAAATCTATTCAATAATGACCATAACATCTCCTATCATATATTAGTTACTATACATTTATGTTGCCAACAGTATTTATATTTATTCACATTCTTATCCGTGTAGAAACGGAGAAAGAATACAATTTCCTGCGGCCGGGCGGCCTGCCGTAAGAAGCAATAAAACAGCCAGGCAGTATATATTTGCCCGTCTGAATGGCTTCCAACCCTAGACTAGAACATGCTGCCATAACAATCTTTAGTTGTGTTCCGGCATTAGTGGCCCGGTTCAAGTCTCCATTTAGAGAGCGGCAGCACATTGGTAAGCACCTAACACCTTTGGTGTTACTAATGTCCACAGTCGACGGTAACCGCTTTCCATCGGGTGGCTAATTTGCCTGTCTGCTGAACTCATGCAATAATAAATATTAGTTAGGATATTCAACTTTAAGCTTAGATAAATAAAACAAAAACACAGCAAATTAAATTAAATATAGAATATAAAAAATACAAAACGATTCTAGCACCGTTCGCAGCTATTTTAAACACAACCCAGACTAGTTGGTTAAATAATTTCCTAATCAAAGAGAATTAGAACATACAACATTAACCCAATTAACATTTGAAAGCGTATAGCCTAATTTGAATTCTAAATTAAGAATTTATAGTGTTTTCAGATAGGATCAATCTACTATCTACATATATAAACGAAGGGGAATATATTTAACCATTTTTAAATATATTATATTTTATAAATAAATTTTTAAACACGCACTCCTTAAATACTCATTTATGGAGATGGTGTGAAGAAAGCGATCTTTTTTATATATTTTACAGATACTTAAAGCTATAATATATAGTGTTGATAACCCAAAATATATGGCAGCTGATAGCTATTTATAGGATTTATCATAAAACTATAGTTCTAATAATTATTCAATTTATAATACTATTACGAGTTTAGCAGGACTCGAATTTAAATGCCGTTGGAATTATTATAGAGTTTATTAGAACTATACAAACACGTATGACACAGGTACAATAAATATAACCGAACACAACAAATCCAAACGTAATGCAGAAGGTCGTAATTCAATAAAACGCGCAAAGTCCGTCACTGTTAGATCTCCGATACACACGCCACGCCATGATCGTGGTTCTCGCTTGACTGCCCCGTCCCTCAATCAGGCCATCGTTCTATACTGCACAAATGCAGTGTGCACGTATCGTAGTTGACGTAATACGAAACACCTGATTAATGAGTCGGCCGCAAGAGGCCATAAATGACTACAATAAAACAATGGGCTGTTCTCTAGAAACGTATGCCAATAAATAAGTAAACAAAAGAAGACGATCATAAAAGAATTACAATTAGTTCAAATGCCGATAGATAATAAAATGTGTTTTTTTCAGACATGCAGGTGGATTTTGTTTTTTTGTCGGGACCTGTGTTGTAACAATACCATAATTAAATAGATCGTAGAAAGTATATAAGTAATTGTACATGATGTATAACTTTGACAGTGTGGAAATAAGTAGTTGTATTGTTATGAAAATCTTATTCCCACGAACATTCGCTGTTTAAAGATGGCGCCACTTTGATACCGACCGTTTACGGAAATTGGTGAGTTCTAGCGCAAGACAATAAAAACGGCTAGTGTTTGTTGGAAACGATTATTCGGCCGTAGTTTATGTACCTGTAAATGTTGAAGTGAAGTGTAAACTTGGTGATTGACATTGTGTTTAGAGGTTGAAATTGAAACGTGTTGATATCGTGCAATGTATTTATCTGTAGTTCTATGTGCCATAATAGATATCGAGGGCTTCATAACAAATGGACCTATACGCAAAAATGCCAATTTTATGTTGTTGACTAAAATCTATGCATTTTACAATTAAGAAAGTCTCACCAGTATGCAAGTGTACCTAAATAGAAGGCTATTCCAAATTTCAGCCTATTACAATCAACTAGTTTTGTTTTATTCACAATTTTGTCCCTTTTGTAAAAGTGCACTTTTGTCTGTACGCCCATTTGTTATGAAGCCCGCGATATAATTGTTTACGCTTAGTTTGGTAATGCGAAAGAATTAGAGCATAGTTTTTTATTGCGAATTCTTTTATGTTATTTTATTGCAAATCTGTCAAACGGACAGATGGCCCAGTTAGTTGATAGTGGTTACCTATTGCGACGCCAATGGAAGCCAACGCGTTGGCAGCCTCTAAGATAGGATAATGAGAGAATTAGAATGTGGTGAGTGGATAAAATAAAGGCATCAGACAGGCAGAATAGAATACGTGGGATGGGCTATGATATCGGGATAGGATGGGATAGGAGATGGAGAAAGTAGAGAATCAGAACTCTTACTCCCACGCGAAACAGGATTAGCTCAAGATTACCATTTAACGCCCATAGTCTATGGTAGAATGGTATCACACCGATCACGCCGGCCCAAGAAAGTCACAATGATTATTTTTGCAATAGTTAGTTAGGGAACGTATTTCAACTATTTTGTATATCTATAATCTATGTTCGTGCCTACCCTGCAAGGGACCTGGCGTGAAGTTATGTATGTATAATCTATGATATTATAATATTCTAAGCATGCCGTATAGACTATATAAACGATGGAGAACACTATACAATTTTTTTCAATATTTTTTGTCGTTGTTTGTTCGGGAATCACGTAAAAACTGAGCTGATTTCGATACGGTTTTTGCTGATCGACAGAAAATTCTTGCACTTAAAATCGGCGCTACTTTTTATCTCGAGAATCGAGCGGGAATATTTGTAGAAATAATTTTAAATGACCAGATAAAAAAAAATCGGAAACCAATATGGTTTATTGACTGTTCGATAGATAATTTAATGTAATCAAATGTGTGATATCTTTTATCCCGGCAATCTATCGGGAATTTTCTCGGGAGCGGTTTGAAGTTATTCGGGTGCATGAAAATTAGCTTATTTCAGCACAGTTTTCACGTAACTTACATTGTTTTTAAGCTATTGCATAGCTTTTATCCCGGGCTTTGAGCGCGGCGACCGAATCAAGAAATTCCGTAACGAAAATAAAACCGAACACCCCACACTCCGCCTACCACGTAGCTCGGCCGAGCGTTCGGTCAACGTGTATGTATATGGTACGACTGTACGAAGCTCGCACGGATCGAGACGAGTTGCTCCGAAATCGGACGAACACGTAAGCAGCTGTTTGTTAGAAAATATAGATGTATAGGTATCTATCATATCTTTATAATGCCACACTCAACGCATGTGCGCCCCGTAAGTGTACATGTAGGTATATCTGTATACATAGGTGTTCCCATATACAACAGTGAATAGCAGTTGCTGGTGAATAGCTGTACGCGTAAAATTTGTGTATAAAGTGTTTTAAATATGAATAAACAAAGTGCATTTATTAATGAAGAAAGTGATGAAAAAATGGTGAAAGAAAATGAGTGATAGCTTAAAAATGCTGCATAAATAAAAAATAAATAAATAATTATAATTGCGTAAGTAGATAAAAAATGCAATGCAAATAGCTTTACCGCGGCAGTCCCCGAGTGCCACAAGGAGTATTTTAAATATTGTGGTACTTTATGTCCCGGGAATCCCGCGGGAATTTCAAGTTAAGCGTGGATGAAGTCGCGGGCATATCTTAGTTGTTGATAATAATAATTAAAAAGTATTCTTAAACACAGAATTTCTTTCATTAATAAAAACAATTAAATAATGTGAGTAATGGTATATGCATTTTGATAAACAAACCGTGCAAAAATAGACATTGGTACATTAATAAAACTACGTTTTAACGGTTTTAAGGGCGGTAATTTATTTGATTTAGGTTTATCCGACGTTTTCGTTTCCGACAAGCTCGATTGTGAATGTGGATTATCATACATTGGGCAAACAAAGAGGAGCATAAAAACACGGGTAAAAGAACACATTGCTGACATGAAACACACAAGGTCTACGAAGTCTGCGATCAGTGAACACACACTGGATAAACCCAACCATTACATCAGATTCGATAACCCACAAATCCTCGCGAAAGAGAATCGTTTCATACCAAGAATGATGCGTGAGGCTATTGAAATCAAAAAACACCCAAATTTCAATAGAGAAGATGGTTGGCAGGTACCACCTGTTTGGGATCCAATCATCAAAACTATTAAGACCCAAACCCAGCAAAAACCAACTGCCAGACCTCAAGACACTGTGAGCTCTTTCTGCGTGCAACGAAACAAACCAACTTGACTGATAATTTCTTTTATTTTTTCCTTCCACTCATTTTAATATTATATAAAAAAAAAAAATTTTGAACTAGGCATGTTTGCTGAAGAGTTTCTTGCGCCGCTTCTTCTCTTCAAGCCACAACATGTTGTGAAGCGGTGGTAAATAAGATTAGGCTCCCATAGAGTAAATAATATCCATAAACAAAATTTAAAACTAAATAATTAAAATGAACAAGTTGGCGGTAGGCTGAATAAAAACTTTGACAATACACGTTTGACAAATGTCATCTTTGTCTTCCGTGACCACGGCCACTGAAAAGCGGCCGAAACGTCGGATAAACCTAAATCAAATAAATTACCGCGCTTAAAACCGTTAAAACGTAGTTTTATTATGTGTACAAGTCGCGAAAACTTAAGAAAATATTGGTACATTAACATAAGGTCGAAATTAATTTTTGAAATCTCTGTTACTAATAATGATAATTTGGTGGTAGATTATAATCAACAACAAAATTATGTCCCAAAACTCTCCTTCATAAACCCATGACACTAATTTCGACGATGGAAGGCTCGCTTTAATTAAAGTCGGGTTAATTTTCATAGGTCATTATGAGAAACGTATAGGAGGAGCTAAGGGTCAATTATTGCCTTACCCTTTTCAAGGTAGTTACTTAACTGATAAACGGAGCGTTAGCGTTTTACAATAATTTGATGTCAGCAGTCAGGACGTAGCATAAAAAAGATAGTCAAATCTCTAATATTATAAAATTCTAAACATGCCGTGTCTGTGCATTGAAAATATAAAAAAAACATCTATAAAATATATAATATATAATATTTTTTTTATAGAATAGACTATTTAAAGGTCTGGTCAAACAGCGGACGGGACAAGACGGCAAAGCGACGCTAGCGGGACGGCATCGCGGCGTGGATGTCACACTGCGAGCGTGATGATCGCGCTAGCATCGCGTCAGCCGACTCGTCACGATTTCTGGAGCATTCGATTAATTTTTCCACTTTCTCCACGTTCATTTTGTAAATAGATACAAAATTGGCGTCACGACAACGCGACGTGCTCCCAAAAAGATCATCGCGCTCACCCGCCGCTTTCGTATTGCATTCCTGCCGAACGCGGCGGCGACGTGACGCGACCGCTAGTCGAGCGCCGAGCGCGACGGCTCTATGTGACATATTCTACATTAACTAATATATTACAACTCTTCACGTCCCGCCAGCGTCGCGTCGCCGTCCCGTCCCATCCGCTGTTTGACCAGACCTTAAACGTTGCAAAACACGATATATTTTTTAATTTCTTGTCTATTTTTTTGTTCGGTATTCAAGTAAAAACTACTGGGCTGATTTCGGACAGCAAATTCTTTTTATCCTTTGTGTCTCAGAAATCCGGCGAGAAGTTCAAGTCAAGGGTGGACGAAGTCACAAGCATATTGTAGTATTTAAATATAACTGTCAATAAAAAAGTATATGAAAAAATGCCTTCGTCTTCTCTCTCTTTGATCTCACACGAGACAATAAAAAAGGACTAAATAGACAACTTTTTAGTATGAATACTTTTGGTTAATTTAGGTTATTTTTAAATTACTTCTTAGTCTTTTTAAACTAGATTATAATATTAATATGGTTTTTAAACACTTCATTTGTTTAAAATAAAATATTTATAAATAATATGATACTTCAATGAATACCGTGGCAACACGGCAACATCAATCTTTTAATTTACATTGCTTAAAATAGTGATAAAATTAGTAGATAGTAGTGAGTGAGCTAATGTATTTAAGTTCTCATTTTATCAAACGCTTTCTCTTAGTTTGACATTTGTCATTCCTTCACAAAAATTTATACTTACAAGTTATACTATGTCTTGGTATATGTTTTCTTAATTTTTCGATTCACTTCCTGACTACGCTAATAGATTTTTCAAAAAATCTACTGACACCAATTTAATTTTGTTCAATATTAAACTAAGTAATTTATAATAATAATATAGAATTAATTATGGAATCATGCCTTTTTTTGTAACTTTGAAAGTAATAGACATTGATAAAACAATAGAAATGATAAAAGTGAAATAAAATTTATTTTACTATTTAAATTTTCAAAACGCTTCCGCTTATCACAGTCGTCAGTTTAACCCGTCAATCACCACCCTTGCTGCTCTGAGTGCTGAATTCATTATTCAAAGCAGCATTCGACAAACGCAACTCTGTCTAAACAGGATTTAAATATGAAGAATGACCTACTTCTCGTGGCGATTTCCTATTGACTCTCTGATGAATAAATAAATATACGAGTTTTTATTATTTAATGGACTTTGATTTTGTTTTTGGTTTTCAAGTCATGGTTCAAGTCTTGTGTACTACTTGCAACAACTCAGAAGGACTTATGGTAATAAAAGAATAGCAACTGGTCATATATTTATAATCAGAGAATCATACGGTTTGAACATAATACAATATACTGACTTTTTACACTTGACGGCCTCTGCGGTTGAGCGTTCTAAGCCTTTGCCGGCTTACCTCATTGTAACGCAGAGGCTCCGGGTTCGATTCTTGGTATGATAAATTTCGGAAACAATTTTCTCCGATATTTTTTATGGTCTGTGTGTCTAGGATCGGCCCCAGAGTGGTCCGTTGTATATTACCCATAACACAAGCGTATCTTGCTTAATTTGGGGATATACAGTGTGTGTTTGTCTGCCGATTTATTATTATATATGTATTACTCTCAAGACCAGGGCCCATAAAAATGGCCCGGACTTTTGGAGGGCTTCCGGGGGCCATAGGAAGGCCAACACGTGGAGGCCCCTTGACAAATTTAATTTAAATGTGGTGTGACACTGACTGGCGATTATCCCTGTCTACACTATATACTAATGCACCCAAGGACAAGCTACGGCCAGTGTAGCACTATTGTGGGAAATGCGAAATATTATTACACTTGACAAGCATTTTTGGAACACCTCGCCATCCCTCTAACAATTTCACTTTTGTATTGTATTGCATTGGAAAGTAATAGTCAAAGCTTATTAGAGCTGCGTTGTAAATAAATGTTTGCGTGGTCAACTCATAAACTTCTCGGGATCCACGAGTTGCCGAGTAGTCTGTCAGCAATTTCATCCGTGCAGGAACGGAGAAAGAATACAATTTCCTGCGGCCGGGCGGCCTGTCGTAAGAGGCGACAAAAGCAACCCACAGCCAGGTGGTAGGGCATTTGCCCGACTGAATGGCTACCACCCCTGGTCGAAAGCATGTCGCCATAACAACCTTGGGTTGTGTTCCGGCATTAGTGACCAAGTTCCAGTCGCCCTTAAGAGAGCAACAGCGCATTTGTAGCACCTCTGGTGTTGCAAATGTCCATAGGCGATGGTAGCCGCTTTCCATCAAGTGGGCCGTCTGCCTGTCTGCTGAACTCCTGCAATAAAAAAAATTGTTATGACTATACGTGAACCACTCCGAGCAGCGGGTGGTCACCGAGTGGTTCAGTCGCCATCCGAGTGGCTTGTCCGCTGGCGAGGCGTTCCGATGCTGGTTAGATTCCGGGTGGCTCTTGTGAGCTTAAGTAAAGGCGACACGTATGAGTGGACAACGATTTGCTCGCAATTCTTAATCCCGTCTATCGCCAGGATCTGAACTTTGACTCACTTTACCTTAAACGAGTATTATTTTAATAGGAATAGGTAGTCTATGAAACGCTACGTCTGTTTATCTCTCAAACAATAGAACATATATATTTATATATAGTTTTAAAGCAACCACAGTTTCAGTGGATCATTATGTAGATTTAAAAAAGTTTCCTATAAAACCCTAATTATAATTTCCAGTCCATAATATGTGAAAACTTAAAGCTAAGAATATTGTAAAAAAGTTTACACACGACTAAATTTGCTTTTTAAGGTTTCGTAGCAATTCTGCAAAACCAGAACCCTTATAAAATCCTCTTATCTATTCATTCTTCTCTTTATCTTCTTATGTTTTTGTATATCAATTTCACAAGAAGACATCACGCTGCTCTAGCCTTTGTTTTTTTTTCTAGCCTTTGTGCCATATCTCTCTCTCTATCCCAAGGTTGTTTTACTGTTATCAGTATTAAATAAGACTGCTATTTGTACCTAATTCTACGCTATTTTTGTGTATTGTTTTATTAATTTTATTGTACAATAAAGTATATACTATTCTATTCTATAACGTATATGCAATACTGGTATGCAATAATGTAGTAAAATCACGAAAATAATTTTGCGAAATCTGGTATTTTGGTATTGTGAGGTTTATACATTACACGACGATACATTATACGTTACACGATTATTGCACACCTGCAGTATATTACCTTTCCCGCATTTTGACTTCTTTTGTTTCCTTTGTGTTTAAAATTGGTATTTAAGAAAAACATCCATTATTATTGTACTCGTTTATGGCCGCAGGTGTGCAGATTACGTTTTCTTGGAAAATTCAGTCCTAGCGGTCGATTGTTATATTATATAGTTTAGTATAAAACAATGCTCGAACGGAGGGGTGAGTCAGTCAAGCGAGGATTACGATACGAGCAGGACGCGTACATTCGATAACCTATATAGTGACGGACTTTGCGCATTTTATTGAATTGTGCATTACATTTGAACTTATTGCGTCCGGTTACATTTGTACCTGTGTTATACGTGTTTTTATAGTTCTAATAAAATCTATAGTAATTGCAACGGCATTTGAATTCGAGTCCCGGACTCATAACAATATTTTCGATTAAATATGTTTTAAGCATAAGTACCGAAATCAATGAAAAAGAGACGTGTTGGCAGTCATCACTATATGTAAATTCAATCGCTCTTGGTCGATTTTGTTGTTTTTCAATTTGTTTACGAATATAGGTACATATTCACTAGTTTTTACAATTGGTTATATTTGAACGTTGTGTAGGTTCCGGTTCGAAATACTAACTGGTCATAAAAACATGCTCAAAGTGGTTGATTATAAATAATGAAAGTAATATGGACACGAAACTACTCCCCTGTGTTTACTTTTATTTATGGCATTTGGTTTTTGATATAATAAGCTTTTTTATTGTTCCTAATTACAACAAAATGGAAAATCATCGTTTGTTATTTTAGGCGTATTGTAATACTTGCAACAACTCAGGGTTTATAGTAGTAAAAGAGCAGCAACTGGTCACAATATTTTAAAATCAGAGAATCTTACGGTTTTAACACATATTTTACACTGACTATTCACACTCTATAATCATTTTTAGAACACCTCGCCATCCCTCCAACAATTTTACAGTACGTGAAACTTAGCAATTAGCACAACTGATAGCGGATTGAGTCATTGATAAACTATTTTAATTAAAGTGTTGTTATATTAAAATGAGAATGTTATGTTATATTATGGGGAGAGCCCTAACGGTGGGATTGATGGAAGTAATAGTCAACAAACCAGTCAATACACAATTTATTGAAATATAATAAAGGTCCAGGTAACAAGGCACACTTGATAAAACTGCCATAGAGCTTATATCCAAATATAACATCAATACATAAATGCTCTGTCCTCTCAGAGCTTCCTTGTTACACCATTACAAAGGTGGTTTGCTACATACACAGCATCATTCCCAAGACCCTCTCGGCTAGCTAATTTCAGGGCATGAAGTTCGGCTAGGAGCTAACGTAACGTATATAGGTATAGTGAGTAAAACTTGTCGACTAGATTGTTACCGAATGATAATTAAAATAAATTAAATGGACGCCACCTGCTGGATCCTTCGGGGAAGGTCTTGCAACAGGACAAGATAAACGAAGAGTAGAGAAAGAAGTTGTGTATCAACTGGACCTCATCGGCTCGCTCTGGGGGAACTCCATCCACCACGAGCAGCCAGATAGGAGGGTGTCTCGCGTTCACCCCCTACCCGCCTCACACACCTCACTGGAAAATCACCAGTGGACAAATTAATCTACAGCTCTAATAAGAAGGTAAAGCACTTGATGAGAAACGTTCACTGAGAAGGTAAGTTTAGGATAAAAGAATCTTATTTGACGCTGGTTAGGGAACAATGCCCTCTAAACATATATTGGGTAATAATTAACCACTTATTATTTCCTCTGTATGTAACAACAACTGAATCGCATTGCTAATGCACAGTATTGAAATATGACATTAATTTGAATTCCAAAGTACCGGCGTTCGCGGACCAAAATGGTTAACTAAATAAAAATATAACAATTTGGAATAGAATTTAAACTGATATAAAAGTAGGTAGATTTACTGACCGAGGAGGCTAATAAAAGGAGCCTAGCCGAGGTCCTGGACAACCCGTGTTGGCTCCAAGGACGGCGCGAGGTATCTACCTGTCTACTACACCCATTCTGGAATTATTTATTTCGCCTGATCAGTTTGAAATAAAATCTAATATGCTAACTGGTAACTTGATGTCGGATGCTACTTACATGTCTACAAGATGTCCGCTACGCACGTGTAAACTGGATAGTAATCACCAAACGATACTGGGCACACGTTAGACAGCAAAGGGGTCTAGTCATCCGCTGATTTTACTTTTATATTCATAATCCCCACAATGAAAAGTCTATTCCACGCATATAGGAAGGTTCGGCCGTGACCGATGACAGTACAAAAACGTAGCTGTCAATGTGACAGCTAGCTACGAAGGCCGAAACTGCGAGGCGCTGGTGACCTCAGTCCTTTGGGTCGGTTTAGTTTAGTGTACCATAAGGGTTACTTGATTTCCTATTGGCCAATGGCTAACCGTTTGTACACAGCCTTCATGCTACTCCACTGTCTTGTTTAAGAAATAACGTACGCCGCCATTTTTGGTTAGTTAGCTGTGACTCACAACGTTATTCTAATCTCGGCTATGGGTTGATTCGCGCATTACGATAGCTCTGGGACACGTTAATCAACACTTCGCCACTGGAGGCGCTGATTGCCTGGACGACTAAAATTTGGTATTTAACGATATTATTTAATTAAAAGTAATTTAAAGTTATTCGCAACGCCGACTTATTATTTTACCTAATTTTCGAATGATGTCGCTAATAGACCATAGACTATTTAACCATAACTAATACCGACTCTAGGCCGCTTTCATCCGCGCTCTCCTAGATGTCGCTATTAGTCTCGAAATTTCATGTTACAGTGTAATGAATGAAAATAATTGAATACATTATGTTTGGAAATACCCTAAAATATTTTATACAAGATATTATATGAAACATTATACTTAAAGTTTTACATGTAATAAAACAAACCGAACACAGTACGAATCTATCGCGTCTGCCAACATAAAAATGAAATGTAATGACTACCGTCTACATACAATTGAGAGACCTTGAATTATAACCTACAGAATTGCCACAGTATATTATTGATATATATTTATTATTCCATTACGGAAATGGCCGATTGTATCGTTTAGAAATAAGAGGGTACATAACAAAATTAATTATCAACTTTAAACGGAAACATGTCAAGAACAACTACGCTACTAAATAACTGTAAAAGTATGTGGTGTTTAATCTGTAACCCGCGACTTTTTCGGTATTTATTTATTACATATTAATAACAAATGTAATTATTATTCTCTCAGTAAAAAAAGTCGTTACAGTAGTACAATAATCTAACAATATTATATATAATAATTAATTGAAAACGTAACTGCAGTGCAGAAACACCTCAGCCTTGACAAAATGTAGCAAGTGTAGTGCAAAAAATTTTAACACAAGCAGCAAAGCTTTATGCTTATTGAGAGCATTATTGTCTGTTATTTAACTGCTGAACAATGGTTTTTGAATCATGATAACCCCATTTCATGTTCAAACTTCAGTGCACATTCTTAATACATGCATATTTCTTTCTTTTTTTGTGTACTGATATGTTTGTATATCTATCTCTGTCCCCCCCAATTATGGCTCACTTCAAGAGGATGCCGCCATTGTGCCGTCGGATTCGTTTGCGGTGTTAAGACAACAGACATATAACATTTAATCGATTTTTGCCAAATGCAGGGAGTTGGTGAACTTATTAAATGGCCACCCTAAAAAGTAGCGAATTGGGTGAGAGTGATTGATTGAGCTGGTTTCAAGATATGTACAAGATGTAAATACTTCTGAAGCCCAAGGCGGACAGTGTTTGGACATAAGTTTGATTAAGCCTATTTAATTTGTACTTATTTATTGTTATATAACAAAAATTTACACAAAAACTAAAAGCAACAAAATTATATGTATACTATTACCTTCAGGGGTTTCGTGTGTACGAAATATCCGGGGTTTTTTAACTTCGGATCTGCGCGCAGTCGGCATTGGAACTATTAACATTTAAAATATTTTATGGTCGTCTTTCTTTGTTTACGTTGTGTTTAAAATTTGTGATTAGAAAACAGCCCATTGTTGTATTGTAATCTTTTATGGGGGTCATAAGCTAGGTGTGTCAGCTAAAGTCGACTTAGATATGGGGACATTGCAGTTGCGGAGTATAAAACAATGACCTGATGGAGGGGGGAGGCAGTCGAGCGAGAACCATGAACGAAGCGAGACGTGGGTACAATCAGGAAACTTTTAGTGACGGCCTTTGCGCGTTTTATGGAATACCGACCTTCTGCATTACGTTTGGACTTGTTGTGTTCAGTTATATTTGTGTTACGTGTTTATAGAATAGCATAGAATATACTTTATTGTACAAAAATGCTACATAAAATCAAGAACATTAAATACAAGTACAATCGGCGGTGTTATGCCCATGGCGATTTCTTCCAGACAACCTTTGGATGGAGTATAGGAAGGACAACAAAAGTCGGTAGTTGCTAAACCAGCACTCGTACAATAATTTCGTGTATTAATTTAAAAAAAAATGTAATATATATGATAATATATATACTAAAATAAATACACATATTATATTGTATACATACAAAAGTAAACATTAACACTATAGCTTGACGTAGTAATCTTTAACTAATCTGTTATAAGAAGGTAATGATCATGTCTGCTTGATGTTTAGTGGTATTGCATTCCATAGTTGAATGGCCTGGATGGTAAAAGACTTGTTGTAAAAACTTGTCCTGTTTACAGGCGTTTTCAGTTTCAAATTCTCTGACAATCTTAAGAATCTTGAATAACTGTAATTAAGGAACTGAAAGCGTTCCTTGAGATAAGCTAGGGACTTAGGATTAAACAAAATGTTGTGAAGAAGAGATAGGATATGTGCATTCCGGCGAACGCGGATAGGAACCCACTTGAGTTTAATGCGAAATTAAGATATATGATCATATTTGCGTAGCCCAAATATGAAACGTATGCAAAAGTTTTAAAGCCGCTCAAGTTTATAAAGTTGATATTCTGCGAGATCAAGATAGCTGACATCAGCATAGTCGAGGATGTGAAGGAGAAGAGACTGAGCAAGTGAGATCTTGGTGGTACACGGTAAAAAGTTCCGTAAGCGCCGCAAACTAGCAGCCGATGCAAACACTTTCCGACTGACCTCTTGCACCTGTGGTCCCCATGATAAAAATTTATCTAAATAAATACCCAAGTTTTTTACAGTGTCGCTAAAAGGAATTGAGACCCCATCAAACACAACAGAGGGTAATGTAGGCCATTGGATTTTCGACATCATTCGAGAGCTCCATACAATAATAGCTTGCGTCTTTATGGATTGACGGTTAATCCATAAGATCTACTCCAATCAGCTATAGATGACAAATTTGTATTTGTTGTGTCTATGGCACTAACAAGTCCCTCGATGTTGGTATGAGTGTAGATTTGTAGTATATTATTATTTATATAGTTCTAATAAACTCTATAGTCATTCTAATGACATTTTAAATCGAGTCTCGCGGCTAGTAACAATATTTTTACTTCAATTCATTGTCTAATATCCCATCATATTATATTTCTTTAGCATCAAAGAAAGCTAAGCTGATTTACTCAAGTTATTTTTCGTCTTCAAACGACTTAATTTTGTTAATCACACTGCCGTTCCTGTAACTTCGTGTACGTGATGTAATAAAATTACACAACTCAAATACTGGGTAACGTCATTCACTTAAGCAATTTGGAGGGATGAATAAAGATAAGATAAACAATTAAAAAGGAACGTCCCTTGTTCTGAGGTGGTGGTTAATACGAGTACATTGATGCGGCGATATAAATATTCATGGTGGTGCCGCGAATACGCGCTGCCGCGGCATGTTAACGTGACGGCTTAAACGTTTAGGTGCTGGCTCAACTTAGAAGCAGCGAGCGATTACACATTTTGGGGATTTATTATATAGTCATGATATTAGTTCTAAATTTTTGAAGTGATAACTTCTTCTGGGAAGGTAAAGCGCGTCGTTACGTAACGCGTTATGGCGCCAGTCTGTCTGGCTTCCCTTTCTCTCACGTTAGATTAGTTTAAGTTATCACTTCTATCGAGTGTCCCGAGACTCACACCGTGTGTTTTTTCTTCTTGCTTTTGTCGGCCAAATGTAATCCGCTACTGGACGTAAGTTCCTGCAAAATTACGCAAGATATCCCGAAGACGTATTAGAGTTCTAAATAATTTACAAAAATTGTCTTTCGGGATGTACATAGTAATTCAATTATTTATTAAAATTTCCAAGTGTTCTTAACAAAATATTCTAAATATGTTTATTTTAGCTTTATATTGTTTGATGTTCATTTAAACAATTAATATTGATCACATAATTTATATCAATTTATGATGGGGCTTTCTCGTCGTTAATGATGTAACTATCCCAGTAGTAAAGCATTCGCTTTTTTCGATCCACGTTAATGTTGATAACGTATTTTAAAGTAAGCTATTTCATATAAAAAATTAAGTCAGAATCTAGTCGGATCAGAGTCTCCGCAGTCCGACTAGAATCCCCCCACATTAAATTACTCCGTATACAACCGCACTGTATATTAACGCTGAACATCACTGATGGCGTAGAATGGTTCAATAAAATGTACTAGGGAAAGCTCACGGACCCTCCGTAATGAGAAATACGACTTAAGAAGTACAATTCTCCGCTACGCCTTATATCTTGTACCGCTGTATATAATAAGGTTGGAATAATACGCCGTGTATTCCACTCGTGCTGTACCGGCTGTTTGGCACAACGTACATTTATATACAAGCTGTATATAGATAGGGGTTTGTATCTAATTGTGTGGAAACACTGCTCTACTATTTATTCTGTTAAATACATTTTTCATGAGGAGGATGGGTTAGGTTGTTGAGAACAGTGTTCGGTGTTTCTGACTATTATTTTATACGGCCGATATACATATTAAATGCCGAAAATGGCTTTAACTATTCCAATCGATATTATGTTTTTTATTAATGGAAACAAAATATTGTTCATAGTGTAGGTAGTAAGTATTTTTTTTATAATATTTTCTTAAGTTTTCGCGACCTGTACACATAATAAAACTACGTTTTAACGGTTTTAAGCGCGGTAATTTATTTGATTTAGGTTTATCCGACGTTTCGGCCGCTTTTCAGTGGCCGTGGTCACGGAAGACAAAGATGACATTTGTCCAACGTGTATTGTCAAAGTTTTTATTCAGCCTACCGCCAACTTGTTCATTTTAATTATTTAGTTTTAAATTTTGTTTATGGATATTATTTACTCTATGGGAGCCTAATCTAATTTACCACCGCTTCACAACATGTTGTGGCTTGAAAAGAAGAAGCGGCGCAAGAAACTCTTCAGCAAACAAGGAGTTCCTTCCACTCATTTTAATATTATATTTAAAAAAATTTAGAACTAGGCATGGACATAGACTAGGTTTCTGAGATTAGCGCATTCAATTCAATCAATCAAACCAACTATTCAGTTTTATATATTAGTATAATATTTGCATTCTATTCTATATGTTTTATAAAAAAATATCATCTTAATAAATTATTTATTAATTTATAAATAATTTATTATTATGTGTCTCAGTGACTTTTTATTTTATTCAATTAGTTGCGGTATCATGACCTAGCAAAACTTTAAAAAGTAAGTTCCCCATTTATAGTCATTACCTTTTATTATAATAAACGCAATACTTTTGAGATTAAAATAGTTGTTTCTGAGAATAACTCACGCAGGTAGGTATATACAGCGCTTTTCATACCTCAGTTTCATGTATGGCGGGTTTCTCTATTTTTTACTTTTTTGTGATTTTAACATACCACTGTATAGTGTCATACAAATTCGACCATATATTTATATCACGTAGTTTTTGAGAAATATTTGTCTAAATAAAAATATTTTCATTTAAGAATTCTGATTTTTCGAAACCGTGAAAATCCCTACGGAACTTGAATGAGGCAATAATACAAGAAGAATATATAATAGATACTCGAAAAAGGCGAAATACCTAAACTCTATAGAACCAAGATAGGAAATTCTTTTTAGATTGTCAACACGTATAGAATCTTGGATTAGATTTCGCTATCTTGATTTTTATAAGAATAATGCTCATTCAAGCGAAAATATTTCGTTAACATAATGGTTCTTAAAGAGGTATTTTGTCCTCCATATGAGTATTTGGAATAATCGAGTGGAATATAAATAACTACCTACTTATATTATTAAGCTACTCCCGTTCAAACCGCCTTCTTTTTCATATTGGTTTTTATTTTATTGCTGTAGTAGAAGTAGATGGGCTGGCCTACCTTATGGAAAGTGCAACACCAAAGCTGCTGATCTTGGAGATTTTTTCTTCTTGCTGATTTTGAAACCTGGCCACTGATTCAGGAATGCAACTCAAGGTTATAATGCCGGCATACTCTATACCACGGATGGTTGCCAGCCAGATGGGCAATGTTCTACCACCTGGCTGAAGGTAGTTTTGTTTTGTATTATGTAGTTTAAGTAGGTATGGTTGTTTAAAATCTACCTAATAACCTGCATCACCTACATCGCCAGATTAGTTTGAAATATTCTTTAGGTTACCTGGAAAACATTGCTTCGGCGGCACCACCTACCGGGTCCAATCGTGAATCTAAACCATCCCGGGATCCACTTAAACAAACACTAAAATAATTCACCTAAATGAGACAAATGAAAATGATATTTTCTTAGGTTTTCGAGACTTATATACATTAGAAAACTACGTTTTAACGGTTTAAGCGCGATAATTTATTTGATTTTTGTTATTCCGACGTATCGGCCATTTTTCAGTCTTATGTGATCACGGCCACTGAAAAGTGGTCGAAACGTCGGAATAACAAAAATCAGAAAAAAAACGGTCAACACGTAGTTTTATTAAATGAAAATGAGTTTAAATGCAGTCACCATTGCCGAAATCGGCCGGGAAAGATCATAACAAATGAATGGCTAGACTGATGTGGCGACTGAGGTTTTTCAATATATATTTTTTATTGATTAATATTTTATTTTAATACCTATTGTTCTATTCCGGACGAAGACAAACCCAAAAACATGAATATCATAAAAATTGGTCCAGCGGCTTTTGAGTTATAAATGGTGTAACTAACACGACTTGGTTTTACATATATAGATAGAAGTAGACTTCTACTGGATATAGATGTCCAGCACACGTTTTTACTTTCATATAAATTATTATGTCAACCTAAAAACGTCCCACTGTTAACATGTGATATAGTTATGGATAAGTTATTTTACATGTTTGGTATTGTTTATAGTGCAATCTATTGAAATACATAAACTCATGCAGTTCCAGAAATACACTCACAAATAAATAATGAATTTCGTATAATTGAACTAAACCTCGGTCCAGCAAAACTCGAGTCGCAATGGAGCAAAATCTGATATTTTCAACTCGGTGCACAAACGACACTGTGTCGCATTGTGTTACAGAACGCAGCCAAACCTTTCAATATTGTACTAGGATTATAGCACAGTTGGAAACCGTCCAGACAGGATGACCGAGCAAAAAACCCACGAGCCATTCTGGCCTCTAAGGACAAGGACGGAGTTAATAGATTTCATTAATTAACCTGTTCAGTGGACCGAGTGATTGCACCACTGTGTTCGCAGATAAAAAGTGACAATTCGTTCACGCCCGGGATTTTAGGGCACATTCTTTACGTATGTGCTCCGACACGTGTAAGCCGCTTTGGGTTCTCTACGCTAAAAAGCTTCTTATAACAAAAAACTAGGCTAGCAAATATTTACTTACATGTCATTTAGAAATTTACTGTTTATATGTATGTATATATTCTACTATATTATATAAGTGTGAAAATGACTTTGTTAGTATGTTATTTTCTGTGTTAATGGCTTTGGGGTACGATCCCATAAAGTCTGTTATGATTTCACGGAAAAACCATTGTACTGATTTTGCTGATTGATATATGCATGGAAAATAGAATATTTTGTTCAAAAACAACCCTTTCCTTTAGATTGAGGTTTGACAATCCTTCACAAAAATTGATTCTTACAAGGTACACTTTGTATTGGTGTCCCTTGTAATAATTAGAGGTCTGATTTTAAAAAAATGTAATGATACCACTTTGGTTTTCATCAAATCAAATTATAGGAGTCTCGAAGTCTATACCGCGAGACTCCTTAGAGTATTTATCACTATTTCAGTATATTTTAGAATTTGACCCTGAAGGCCACTTGAACAATTAACCCTGTATACATAAACATATAGTCTCAATACAACGAATGGAGATAGTAAAAAATATTCCGGAAAAGATAAAGTCACAAGAAACTTATTTTTAAAAGACTGATGTGGTGTAAATTATACTTAAATTATAAATATCAGTCAACCCCGAAACGAGACCTACTGCTAACGCCAGCGTTACGTTTTTAGCACACAAATCTGATTTGTTAAATCAGCTGAAATACTTTTTACCGTGTTAAAAACGCCGATTTTTGCTTAGAAAATTATAACGTCATATTTTTAGGTCTTTATATATTCAATGTACTCTTTGTTTTTAGCAATCAAATCTTTATTCCGGTCTAAAAATTTAATTTAAAATGAAAATTAAAATCAAACCGTCAAACAGATGAACACGCAAAAAAAATGCATCCTGTTCTCCATAGTTTATATAGTCTATTCCAGTTGTATTTTTTTTAAATAGTTTCAATATACACGGCATGTTTAGAAATGTATAATATTATTATAGATTATTTTAGATTTTATTCTAAAATATATCACTTACGCAATTTATTATTATAGCTTTATACCTACTACTTGCATATTTTTGGACGCAACCCAAAAAATTAACATTTTCAGTTCTTAGTTTGGCGGTTCCATTACAATTTTACTAAAGCATAAATTTTAATAAAAGTCATGTAGGGACGACAAATCACTGTGTTTTTGCTATGTCGAAAAGTTAATGTTACCAACGGAATGGTTAAGTTAAAAGTGCACTTTTTCGAGTTTGTTGACAGCGCTTGTTTATTGTAGTGCGGTTTTTGTGTGATATCAAGTTGGTTAACATGTTAATATACTTATAACACGTTGCTATCTGAAAGCAACGTTCACAATTATTATAATTGTAAAATTTTGTGTTTATTAGTAGTTTTTAATTAGACTTACATGATTTTATCCGTGCAGGAACGGAGAAATAATACAATTTCCTGCGGCCGGGCGGCCTGTCGTAAGAGGCGACAAAAAAACTCACAGCCAGGTGGTAGGGCATTTACTCGACTGGATAGCTACCACCCCAGGTCTAGAGTATGCCACCATAACAACCATAGGTTGTGTTCCGGCATTAGTGACCAGGTTCCAGTCTCCCTTAAGAGAGCAGAAGCGCATTTGTAGCACCTTTCGTGTTGCAAATGTCCATGGGCGATTGTAACCGTTTTCCATCTATTGGGCCGTCTGCCTGTCTGCTGAACTCCTGCAATAAAAATAAATAAAAATATGGTCGCAATTTTCGTAATTTATAAATATCTATCTGTTATAAGGGATAATAATGCTTCTCGCAAGTGGCTTGATATAATATTATAGTCAAACGTCGAATATCCACGTCTGTTTAAATTAGTCGATTGATGTCGTTGAGGTTAGGTTCGGGCGTTTCCATTTTTGGGAGTAATGGATAAACGGTGTATCCGTCATGTTCGTTCAGGTTTTATTTCACCAATCTAGATTTAATATATCATCGGCGTTAATTATTTTTATCTTCAAAATTGTGATATAAATGTATAATAATATGTAGTCCGAGGCGTTGGTCCGGCAAGGTCCATATCACCCTTCACGACTTCGCATACGACGCTCTGCATATTGCCGCTGATCATTTCTTATGGCGAAAAGTAGTCCAAGAAAAAGTATTAGGTAAATGTCACGACCCTCACGAATGAGGAACACGACTGAAGAATGCAATGGGTAGTAATAAAACGAAGCGACTATCAATATACCGCACACATTTATTACATTTAAAAAAACTGTGAGAGAGCGGGGTGTGTTTTTTTTTTGCTTTGGCAGTCGTTTTACTTTTTTTTGGTAACGGTACCGCCCTGAAGTGTCCGCAGGTCCAGGGGTCGTGCTGACGATGCTAAGCTCAGTATGTTGGACAGGCAGGGATAACCTTACAGGCGCACTTTTCTACGAGTCGCCTGGATCTCCTTGCCACAAAACTCCAGATTCCAAGATAAGGATTAAAAACCTGGAAAATACGTCCTGCATGTTAGTGTTACGCGCAAAGCTCTTCCAAACGTCGGCCACCTCGGCAACACGGCAAAACAGGGCGAAAGACCATAGCTGGTGAGGTGGCCCAACGGAAGGCAGAGGGAGTTACAAAAAGATTCAAAATGAGTAAAATGATTTTGAAATTAATGAAATTAGATTAAGGCTTTAACAATATGAATGTGAATGAAAACAAGATAATTAAAATATATTAAATAGAAATAAAAGTGAGCATACCCATATGCACGTTTTAATGAGGTATTTGTAATATTTTAAACTAAATATTTATTTTTAAATATTTATGTAATATTACGTTACCAGAAGGAGGAACATATAACAATTTTAACAAAAAAATACACGCACAACAATATAGTTACAAGATGTTACACTGACGCCGACGATATATCGGCTATCTGTTATCGATGTGCAGGTATCATCACAATGTTTTCCTTAGTCACTAACTATAGCCCGTGATTAAGTTCGTAGGTAGGTTCCATCGTATTCATTGTTTCTCTGGTCTCTTTTACCACTCAATTTTCTTTTGCGTGGTTCTTGTGGTTTTTTAATTTTATGAGTTCAGCAGACAGACTCCACCTGATGGAAAGTGGCTACCATCGCCAATGGATATTTGTAAAACCAACAGTGTTATCAATGTGCTGGCACTCTCTAAAGTGGGACCTGGCCGCTAATGCCAGAACACAACTCCAGGGTGTTAGGGCGGAATATTTTAGACCAGGGCTGATAGCCATTCAGACGGGCAAATACCGCACCACCTGGCTTTGGATTGTTTTGACGCCTCTTAAGACAGACCGCCCGACCGTAGATAATTGTATTATTTCTCCGGTCTTGCACGATTAGATTGTGTGGAGTTTCACCAAAACCGACTTGATATCATGGATCCATTGTAAAATGGGTTTTCCATGACTGGTTTTATAATATCTGGGCTACTAGATGAGAATTATCTACTCTGTCTACTACATCTAGCCCTCACAGTATGTCATGCTCTCTGCACTTTAAATATGCTGTTATTGGTACTACGTCTGCGCTTATTACAAGATCCCTTAGTTTAATAATACCGGTTGGTTTTACTGTTTATAAAATATTTTATTTAGCGAATACATAACCGTCTCATCTCTCCATGCAGGAACGGAAAATGAATACTTATTCCTGCGGTTGGGAGTCCTGCTGTAAGAGGCAATAAAACAACCCACAGCCAGGTCGTAGGGCAACTGCCTGACTGGATGGCTACCAACCCTAGTCTAGAGTATGCCGTCATAACAACTTTAAGTTGTATACCAGCTTCAGTGGCCAGGTTCCACTCTTCTCACCTTCTCATTCAAGGCCTTTGGGCCGTCAGCCTGTCTGCTGTGCTTCAACAATAATATTCAACAAATTAGTGTTTCTAAGACTTAATAAACCACCTTAACCTGCTAAGCCGCCTTTAACAAGCGTGGCGTCCGTTCCCCGTATACTGTCAGTTCCCCCTACAATGAAAGGCTTGAGCCCAGCAGTGGGACATTTATGGGCTGATATTATTAAGACTTAATACGAACAACCGTTTCCACTCCGTCCCCTACTAATCACGTTATCTGAGGTGACGGAATCGATTTGTTTTCCATCTTAAAAATATACAGAGTTTGTGCTAGACGTTTATTTCCGTTTTCATTTAACGAAACAAGAGGATGGCATTGTTTTACCTTAGTTTCTGAAGAGCTTTCTTTAGTAAAGAGAACAGTTTTGTCATTCGAGTCAAACGAGTAGTTTTTTTATGATTATGAAAGTCGAAAACGGGTGTTTATAATTATCTATTAAAAATCCTACAAAACTAGATAGTTAGTTATACGATCAATTCTTCTCCCTCTTTTGAAGTTTTGTATATTTTAAATCACCTTACTCATAAGTCAAGTCTTGTTATTTTAATTTTTGACTGATTTCATTACAATTATTTTATTATTGTCATTTCTAGTAACTTTTCCGAGAATAAAATACTCTAATCGATACAGACCTTACTACTCTGGAACAGTAAATTCACTCAATATTTCCTTACTTTCACTAACTACTATTATTAATAGTACCTACATTTGTTTTATTATTAGAATCAAAGTTTCGCTTGTCACTGGGAAAGTCAGTTATGCTTAAACATTTGTACTTAGAATATGGTGTACAAATAGTAAAAAATTGATGAAGATTGACAGTATATTTTGAGTCGAGTCATTCGAGTGACAAGATTTTGTGTCATCACTAACCGAGGGATGATTTGTGCAATAAAAAAATGTACTGAGTTTGCGCCTTTTGTCCGGACGCGCTCGTTTTATATCCCCCTAGCGACCGATTGTGCCCACCCCTGGATTGGCAACCCCTAGTCCCTTAGTGTCATTTTTAATGAAAAAGCCTCTAGTTGTTACTTACTTTTTTTATAATAGGGATGTTAGGGCGAGGACTCTTCAAAGATAAGTGAGATTGGACTTGCAAAGAATGAATGTTTCAGCTAGACGCTGCTAATCTTTGGATTTACTTTTGTTCTTGTTTGAGTATCGAAGATGATACTATGAAACGGTTGTATTGTTTTTTGAATGATTTTAGTTTTTTATTGTGGAAGTGAAACTTCTTTAGAATCGTTGTGATTTGAACCTCGATGAAACGAAAAAGTGACACTAAAAATAAATAAACACATGAATCTATAGAACTAAAGCCTGCGACAGACTGAGATAGAATACATTGTATTTAATAATATAAACAATATGCTCATACAGATAGAGTTAGAAATGTTTTGAAGTTTTTCGTGCATACTTCAAATTTCATGTTTTAAAACTTAAATATATTGTGACGACATAATATTTGAAATGTGACTTCACGAAATTTGGAATCCCTCCCATCCCTTGTCACACTTCTGCTGCATGTGAACTGCACACACATGCATTTCTTTTAAGGATACATTTTTAATTGGATAAGACATTGGTTAATCACTGCTGAAAACAGCATCTAGCAACAATTAACGTTATGTCCCTGCCCCACCTGGAATAATATTGGTGTTAGCGACCATTTTACGAAGATATAGCGCGGGTTTAATGTGTGATTTGCGATGCAACAATGTCATTAATTGTTAATGACTTTAAACATTGACAGATATCGTATGTACCCTAATGTAATTAATCAATAATGGCGTTATTTTTAATGCTTAAATAAGACGCATTTGACCCCAGTTACTAACACTGACATTATCCCAGATGGAGCAGATATATTAGGTGATGATAATGGACACTGCATTCGGTTTCGGATTGTTGTTATATCGATGGTCACTATAGAAATGTCTAAATGTTTATCAATTTTACCCCAGCACTTTATATGATTGGACAAATTGTTTGTTTATTGACCCTTAAAACACTATTTGTATTTGCTTGAATGTTCAAGAATAACTAAGGACCGTACGACGTATAGACGCCAGTGCACAGTGTATGTGCGCTATGTTAGGTGTGTCAGACAGACCACAATAGTACAATTTTTTGACAACCATTGGTAGGTCGCATAGAGCATGAACACTACGTTGTCTTGATTGGACACTACCAATCGATTGTAACAGATCACCGCCTTAGAATAAGAGCTGGCTACGTATGATCTCTCCTATTACATTATAATAATGTACTCTGTGGTGTGATCTAACGTTGTCGTCTAAATTTGTAACTTTTATATTAACACTTTCAAATGACGTTTTGAAAGTTAGAGATTATTAGTATGTAGGTGAATTAACTTTACTATAAAGAAGTTTTGTGGTCGTGAACCAATCGCATTTCACTACTAAGCGTAGGTGTCCCCAAATTGACTCTATATATACCGGTTCTCTGCTTTCTTTATTCAGCCTTTACCGGCATTTGGATCAGGGGACAGTCTACATCTGCTCCATCGGTGTACTAATCTATCTTACAATTTTTCCGAACCATATACGAACCTTGAGTCTCTTTTAGATATCTTCGTTTGGATTTTTAACCACTTCGAAAAAAGGAGGAGGTTCTCAATTCGTCGGGATCTTTGTTTTTTGTTGCTTATTTTTTATGTATGTTCGCCGATTACTCCGTCATTTATGATCCGATTTACGTGATTCTTTTTTGTTCGACGCGGAATAGCTTCCAATTAGTCCCCTAAAATTTTACATAGTTTGGCCCAGTAGTTTTCATTTTACGAACATTTTTTGTTCCCGGTTCTTGGGACCTATATTTTTTAAGAAGCGCGGCACCATTCGTAGGTCAACCCATACATAGCTAGACACTAAAAAGTAACAAATAAAAAATAAAAACTTCGTTTAAAAAAACCGACTTCAAAAACTAAAATGTATAAAATAACTTATTGCTAAAGCTATTATTATTAATATATATTATCTAAAACTTCTTGAAGTCGGTGCAAAGCAAAACATAAAAATTACTATATTTTGAAAATTACTAAGCACCGACTTTAAGATGTTTTAGATAATATATATTAATAATAATAGCTTTAGAAATAAGTTATTTTATACATTTTAGTTTTTTAGTTTTTGAAGTCGGTTTTTTTAAACGAAGTTTTTTATACAAGGGTGATACCTTGCACTGCTCGCATCATAGTTTGTAGATGAGGCACACTGTCTGTGTGCATTATAACCAAGTGTATGCTCACGATTTTACGTGAGTAATAGACACTTAGTAACGTTTTGTGTTAAATGCACACTCGTTACATCTACCGCCGAGTTTGCTTAGTACCCTCACAATTATCCAATTAATGGACGGTGGCTCTGGAAAAATACCTGTCTGAAATTAATCAGAATGCATGGTCACGTCGTGTCGTTAACAGATCGCTCAGCGATCTCGAATTTCATTATCTTCGTTAAAGCAAATTGGATTTAAATTCGAGAACTGTTTGCAGGTAGATTAATTAAATGACCTATGGACGGATGTTACGGACTGATAATTATAGAATACTATCAGCTTTTGTTACGTTGCTCTTAATTTTAATCATCAGACGATTGTGTGAGACCCTATGAACCTTATCATATCAATGAAAATTATCATACAGGTACAATCATAAATTGTTGTCGCCATTTGATAAGGCTCGATTTACACTATGATACTATTTAAGGTTCAATCTAGTTTCGGTCTTAATCCGGTTCGAGACCGCAACTACATTAAACCGTGTGTATGAGACTATTAGTGTAAACACAGTAAGATTTGGTCAGACTGAGATTGGAGCGAGATTGAATTGCATTTAATAGAAAAACTCCATATCTCAAAAACCTGAACGGATGTTATGAAATCAATTTAAGGATGTACTACAGCATTATCTAGCACCGTTTTTACCAAAACAGATATGGTGCTTAAAAATTATAAACTGACTCTTTTCGATCATTTCAAAATAAAATAATTTTTTGCTTTTGCATTTCTTGATATACAGTAACACATTGCGCTTACAATAAAATACACATTAAATAATAAACTATTACAATGATGAAAACGTAACATATATAGATAGTGTTCCATAATATCTTAAGAATACAAGTAGAACCGACTATAATTAGAGTAGCCTAGGTCATCTAAGTCAATAGGAAAAATTTCCAGAAAGCTTGCTACGTTACTTCACTGGTCGCCATACTGATCTCACTGTCCGAAGTAGGAACCAGCCCTATAAGCACCAAAGAGTCGATGAGAAGTTTTGTGATTTTGTAGAGGCTCATGGCCTCAAAACCCTACTGTCCAAGCGTTATAATAGCAAACGGCAGAAACACATATACACACGCACACGCACACACATATATAATACAAATTATCATCCATGGAGAGGTCGCCGAACAAATGCTTTAACACTGTAAAAGTTCAAGATTGGAGATCACTAGAGACTATCTTGTCGGCATACTACTATATAGTATACAGTACTATATACTCGAGTATTTTGGCCACATAGCCCGCAAGAACCCAGATAATATGAAGAAACTTGTGGTCACTGGGAAAGTCGAAGGCAAGAGACTTCGCGGTAAATCTCCAAATAGGTGGATTGATCAAATTGCTGACTAGCTGGATACTCCAATAAATTGCCTTCCATCGTGCTCGGAACCGATCTCGATGGAAGAGAGCAAATGTTCACTGCCATCACATTCACGATCCTCAGCAGTGAGGGAACGACTTAGAAAAAGAATACAAATTACTTACTCAAATATTAATATTTTGTTTAGATATAGAAATATCTCACAGGAAATAGACAAAGTAATAAAAGCGTAAGTTTCTTTAGACCCAATGTTACAAGTCTAATATTCATGTCGGGCAACTGAAGTACGAACAAATGACCACTTTTCCAGTCTCGAACCTCACTAAGTGTACAAGTTTCCCAAGATCGCGTGTCGGAAGACTTCGTTGGAAACTCCGCGAGGCTATGGTACGTGACGATAGAAAAATTGGCTCCTAGATTGGTATGGTATACATGTTACTAGGGAATTGCTATTGTATTTATCATGCTGTTCGAGTTCTCTTCTATGTGAATCTAACCTAATTTAATCCTTATTTAACGTACAAGTGTAAAAGAGAACTATTATTGTGGAAAATGAATGTAAGATTACTTTTCGCCCAAAGTTTTGAAAAACTTTTTAAGGGTCTGTCTAAATTTCATTTGCAATTTTAGTTTACAAAATTTTCGTAAAATTTTGAAGACGTAAATTTTCCGAATTTACTTAAGATAAATCTGTACTCTCTGATTCTTACAAGAATAATGTGAATATTTCGATAGGCGATAAGGCCGCCTATTGTTTCAATCATGACAATATTGCAATTGTCATGATTGAAATGTTATCTATTCTATTCCATATTTCACAGTTCATGTACATTTTTATATATAAAAATCAATTAATCTGAAAAAAAGATTTAATTTTTCTGTATGAAAACTTTGAATCAAAATTATTTTTTGTGTAACATTCGTAATAATATTGTTGAGATTCGTAGAATATAAATTCGGCATAAATAAATTCTAGTAATTTCTTAAGTTTTCGCGAGTATACAGTAGTATACATAAAAAAAATACGTTTTAACAGTTTTAAGCGTTGTAATTTATTTGATTTATATTATTCTGACCTTTTGGCCACTTTCCAGTAACCATGATAATGGAAAACAAAGATGTCAAGTGTTAATGAATATTGTTTAAGTTTTATTTAGCCTACCGCGAATTTGTTCCTATAATTATTTATTCTTAATTTTGTTTATAAATGTGTCTTATATTGATGTACAGTCCTGGTTTGAAAATATTCGCCAGTTTTCAAATTAATTCATTTAACGCTTCACAAGCACATTTACCTTTTCAAACTAAGCACAAAGCAGACTGTTCCACAAAAAAATATGTTTGACAACAAAGTTTTAAATTAGTTAGATCAAGTTGATTGATTTTCTATATTGTCTAAGAAGATTGTTTCAACGTGTAAGGCCTTTTCCGTTGGTTTTAATATTTATATGTGATTAATATAGTAACTGTACCTTCTTTGTTTCTTATTATGAATCGCAGGATCTGTCACTGTCAATATTGCAATTATCTTTTTTCATGTTTCTGTATTTTATAAACGTAATATTTACTAAAATTTTGGCAATATTGTTTCTTCTACTCGTGCAAGCCAAACGACTTTAAGGTGACGAACATTGGGGATAGTACCTACATTAAATGTCATTACAATGAGTTACATGTTATATGTATAGGATACGAAATCGATTTTCGAGTCAATTTTCAAATATATTTTCACTTTTTTGTTGTATGACACTTCTTCCGTCTTCTACCAATTATTTCCGGACGGTACAGTATGTTATATTCTTATATACTCCTCTTTTCTTGCATACGTTCACTGTCACACCACAAATCATCATGTCACCATCTCTTTTTAGGTCTACCTTTATCACATCACGACTGAGGCATATACAACTAGATTCATAGCCAATTCCTATAAAGAGAAGAAAGATAAGAACTGACTTGTTTTGCCTTGCTATCGATTAAAATTTTATATAAACTCCATACAAGTAAAGTTCAAAGCGCAATCGATGGTAGTGAAGGAACAAAATGAATAAGTAGTATTAGTAGAAGAAGTGAAGATAAAGCCATAAGAGACTATGGAATGAGGCTATAAGGTCTTGTTAAATTAGCAAAACCTAATAGAAATCGTACACCTCCAACTGCAATTTAAAGACGACTTTCTATGTAGAAATGAATCGTGAAATTCAAATGGTATGCCGATGGAGTTGTCGCGTCACCAGCGGACGCGGTGCCATCGTGATAAATGACCCGATTAACAACCGCTCGTCTGCGACTGCGACGAGGTTTCTAACGATCCTATATATCAAAGGATTCCTCCCGAAGCTGACGAAGATTCTTGACAATTACTCGTTTAAACATATTCCATGTTTTCATATTCAAACAGCTTGTATATTCCAGCGCATATTATTTATTGTCTAATATATACGGGCAAAACCTAATAATAACACTGGTCCACGAAAAAAGAAAAGTGGTTTGCACTTTTGACCTGACTCATCTATTTCTGAATCCGAATCTGGGGTAAGTTTGGTCCATGGTCCATAGTCCATACACCCTAATACACCCTCAAATTTGAGCGTGTATGCAACACGGCGTCGATGCTCTAGGCCTTGAAGCCTTGTATCGACAAGCTAGTCGCTACCAATCAATGTGTTAGCTCTTCTATTAATTGACTCCAACACTTCAACCTGGTATTTAGCAGTCCCGTAGCTGAGAATAATACTCCATGCAAGATTTAATTTGAGCAGCTCTCCTGCTGAGATTTAATAGAGAATATTTTCGTACTGCACTACAAACATTTGAAGTACCACACAAACCA
This sequence comes from Dendrolimus pini, assembly GCA_949752895.1. NCBI lineage: Eukaryota > Metazoa > Arthropoda > Insecta > Lepidoptera > Lasiocampidae > Dendrolimus > Dendrolimus pini. The sequence continues at coordinate 4,971,143 of OX457130.1, read as the reverse complement.
AACCATAATTTTCATCTATATAGACAGATAAATCGATGAACTTATTTTCACATGAGGTCCGTTTTTAAAAATAAAAAAAAGAGAAACTGGAACTTGACCACTGATGCCAGAACACAACTCAGAGTTGTTATGGCGGCATACTTTAGACCAGCGGTGGTAGCCATCCAGACGGGCAAATACCCTACCACTGTGGGTTGTATTGTTGCTTCTTTCGACAGGCCGCCAGGCTGCAGGAAATTTTATTCCTTCTCCGTTCCTGCACGGATCAATAATACCTGCAAAACCTGAAAAAAGTTTTTGAATTCGGTTCTTAACTTAAAATAATTATTAAATCATCGTGTTTATCAACGAAGTGACGGTATCCCACGAGAACTGTCCTTAATTCCAACCACTGACATATGAGGTTAACGCCTTTTGTCTCATATTAACCCACATGAGTTTCATAATTCAAATGTTTGGAGCGTATAACCACGAGGGACCGTATTCCCCGAATTAGGAAGGTGTTTATGCATTTTTAAGTAATTAACTCGAAACCGTATACCGGTAATAATTCCTATAATAATTTTGGCCTTTTGATAGTGGTGGAACGTGGAATGAGTTAGTTCGTTGACTTTCATTGCCATTAAAACTTGCATAATGTGTCAATTCAATATCTTTGAAGTATAGCTTTAGTATAACGATACACCTATGGAATGTACTGCGCAGAAGTGCAGCTAAATACGCTCGCAATGTTTTTTTAAGTTACTTATGACACTTCGTCAGCTAATCGCAATTCACTGCTGGACGTAGGCCTCCCCAAGTCAGCGCCACTTATCCCGGTTGTTCACCTTCCTCATCCAGCGCCTACCGGCGACCTTGCACAGGTCATCGGTTTATTGCACTGTACGGCGTCCGACACTACGTTTACCTATGACACTTTAGCGGATATTCCGGCGATCCTTCAGATGCCGAACTTTCCGCGCGGTATGTCCCGCAGGTGTCACAGGGCCAGTCTGTCAAGCTCTTTCAAACTAGTGTTTTTTTTGCTCGTCGTTTCAGCATACCCGCTTACAGGCGTGCTTCAAAAATCCGAACGCGCGTACAAGAGCTTATTCCGATCTTGCGCTCGAACCGTTGGTGGCGAGAGTCATTATGACTAAAAATATGGATTCCAACATTACACACGTGAATGTGACTCGCGTGGCTCGTGCTTATATGAGCTTACAAGCGCATCATTACTCGTACGCCTTTATCCGCTTCGAAAATGATGAAATGCTTGTATGAATAATATTTTCTTAAGTTTTCGCGACTTGTACACATAATAAAACTACGTTTTAACGGTTTTAAGCGCGGTAATTTATTTGATTTAGGTTTATCCGACGTTTCGGCCGCTTTTCAGTGGCCGTGGTCACGGAAGACAAAGATGACATTTGTCAAACGTGTATTGTCAAAGTTTTTATTCAGCCTACCGCCAACTTGTTCATTTTAATTATTTAGTTTTAAATTTTGTTTATGGATATTATTTACTCTATGGGAGCCTAATCTAATTTACCACCGCTTCACAACATGTTGTGGCTTGAAGAGAAGAAGCGGCGCAAGAAACTCTTCAGCAAACATGCCTAGTCTGCGATCAGTGAACACACGCTGGATAAACCCAACCATTACATCAGATTCGATAACCCACAAATCCTCGCGAAAGAGAATCGTTTCATACCAAGAATGATGCGTGAGGCTATTGAAATTAAAAAACACCCAAATTTCAATAGAGAAGATGGTTGGCAGGTACCACCTGTTTGGGATCCAATCATCAAAACTATTAAGACCCAAACCCAGCAAAAACCAACTGCCAGACCTCAAGACACTGTGAGCTCTTTTTGCGTGCAACGAAACAAACCAACTTGACTGATAATTTCTTTTATTTTTTCCTTCCACTCATTTTAATATTATATAAAAAAAATTTTGAACTAGGCATGTTTGCTGAAGAGTTTCTTGCGCCGCTTCTTCTCTTCAAGCCACAACATGTTGTGAAGCGGTGGTAAATTAGATTAGGCTCCCATAGAGTAAATAATATCCATAAACAAAATTTAAAACTAAATAATTAAAATGAACAAGTTGGCGGTAGGCTGAATAAAAACTTTGACAATACACGTTTGACAAATGTCATCTTTGTCTTCCGTGACCACGGCCACTGAAAAGCGGCCGAAACGTCGGATAAACCTAAATCAAATAAATTACCGCGCTTAAAACCGTTAAAACGTAGTTTTATTATGCTTGTATGAAACTTATGGATTCCGGCATGTACGCTCAAACCGGTAGTGGTGGGTGCCAGAAGATATTAGTAGGGTGCGGTAAGGAGTTTACCGCGGCTTGATACGAGCTTTAATCAAATCAAATCATTTTTGCTGCGAACTAAGTCTTACATGTGTTTTCTTCAATATAACTCAGAACTTATTACTTAGCTGATCTTTCATAGCATCGCAATATAAACTTACTTAATCTATCTCTGTATAAGGTTTAAGCCTGTCAACATTCGTACTAATAGCGTGGCGTGCTTACACGCACTTCTAAAAACAAGCTTATACGCACGTATAAAACGTATATTTCTTTCATACATTTTAAAATTTATGTTTTTTTTCGTCAGTCGTTGTCGCTGTGACTCACTGCGTCAAGTCCGACCGTTGCCTTTGGGTAGTTGCATGTCATAGTCGTTTGTGGTGTGCAAGTCAGATTGTGCCAAACATTAGGATTTTTTCGTCGTCGGCTATAAGTGTTAAATGGGCTACTATGGGAACTCTCATTCACTGTATAAAATATGTTTAGGTCAAGGCTAACCATGACAACACTATTCTGTGAGAGCGTATTATCACATCGGCCAAGCCAGCCCTAAGAACCTGTAATCAAGATAATGGTTCGAGCATGGCTCTACCTCGTCAGAATTTTTTACGAATTGCATTGATATTTTCATTCATAGTTAGATAGTAGTTATTGCTTCATTTACGTAATGTGTTCAACCCAAAACTAAACCAACATTTCCAAACATTAAATCAATAGTGAAATTCGTAGAGCGAGCTTAACCGCGAGCGTCAATAAACTCAGCTGGAAGCTATTTGGTACCGAATTCCGGTACTAAGCGGCTCGTTTGTCAGCACGCGTTTTCGGGATTAGGCTTTGAAATAATGTTTCGGGTACGGTAATGCATTTGTTGCAATAATACTTAAATGCAAAATGGAAAATTGTTAGACTGTTGTGTTTTCAAAAAACAAACTGATAAACTCACTTTACACACAAACAAGTACAAGTGTGTGGTATGTGTGTGGTACACACATACCACACACTTACACATACCACACATACACATACCACACACTTACACATACCACACACATACACATACCACACAAACACACATACCACCCACGCACTCATACACATGCACACGTTTAAATCATTCATTAGTGCAGTGTTTTTCAATCTGTGGGTCGCAACCCCTTTTTTTGTCAACACTGGGGGAATGCGTTTGCACATATCCTTAGGCCCCGGGGGATGTCACTAAGGGGTATATGGGACTCCCGGTTGTTGGTGCATGCACCGACCGCCAGACTACCCACTTAACCTTCCAGCGTCCCTCCGCATCATAATGAGGTGCCACGGGACCGTAACCATGGGTATGACTGCCGTGTCACCTCGATGCAAGCCGACAAGGGGGGGGTGTCCGTGTGACTAGGACACCCCTCGGCACTGGGTGTGGCTCGTCGGGAGGGTCCCCTGACCCCCCCGTCCCACTATGTTATGGGGAGGAGATGGGCAAAGCGCCGCCTGTGAGCCCCTGTTCGCCGTCTGCGACGGGGGTCCGCCTGCTCGTCCTCCTCCCTTGTTCTTTCGGCAGCCTCCTTCTGGGACATAACGTCCTCGCAGAAGGAGGTCACCGCTAGCCATTTCCTCTCGCTGTGTAGCATCTGGTCGACCACGCTGGACAGCGAGAGATCCCTACCGATAATTGACATCAGGTCATGCCGTTGGGGTCCCCAAGCGGCACATTCTTTCAGCGTATGACGCGCCGTGTCGACTGGCGCGCTGCATTCGTGACAGTCCGGGGTCGGCTCCCGCCTCGCAATCTGGTACAGGTCCTTACCAAAGCAGCCATGCCCGGTAAGAATCTGCACCATTCTGAAACTTAGGGTTCCGTGCTTTCTGCGGACCCAGCGGGATAGATGGGGGCGAACTGCTTCAACTGTTTCCCGGCCTGCCACCGGGGATTCCAGTTCCTCCGACCAGTGGTGGATTAGGGTCTCATCTGCGCGTTCTCTGGTCCGTTTTATTTCTTCGGGACTAGGCCTCCCGCCCCTATCCCGGACGCTTCTCCGGAACTGGTACATCTCAGCAAGCACATCTGACTGGAGCTCCTAAGGAGGATCACCCGCCAAGAGTGTAGCCGCCGTCCAGGATACCATACGGTAGCTCCGTATAGCCCTAATCGTCAGAACCCTCTGACAACGATGCAGCCGGGCTTTGTTTGTGCGGTTCAGGGCCTCGGCCCAGATAGGAGCACCGTACAGCGCCATGCTCCGGAGAATGCCGGCATAGAGTCGCCGACATGTCGAGCCCGGTCCCCCCACGTTGGGCAGCAGTCTAGCTAGGGCGGCAGCGGCCCCTACCAGTTTCGGGGTCAGCTGGGTGAAATGAGCCCCGAAGTTCCAACGGCCGTCGAGCGTGAGGCCCAGGTACTTCATATGGGCCTTCACCGTCACCGATACGCCTTGCACGACAATGTGCGCGTTCCGAGGTGGTCCCCTGCGAGGGCCATGGAAGAAGAGGGCCTCCGACTTCTCCGCGGAGACCCTCAGACCGAGCTGCCTAATTCGGTCCACTGCCAGCGACGTGCTAACAGTGGCTAGTTGGGCAGCCTCCTCGTAGGAACTGCCTCTGGCCATGACGAGAGTGTCATCCGCGTAGCAGAGAACTCTCGTCCCTATCGGGATGGGCTCCCGTAAGAGCCAGTCGTAGCTGATGTTCCACAGGATCAGCCCCAATACCGAACCCTGTGGAACTCCGCACGCCACTCGACGTCGTCCAATTACATGGTTTTTGCCCTCCCAAAAAATGAACCTGTCCTGGAGTTATGCCTCCAGCAGTCTTCTCAAGTACGGGGGGACTCGCATGAAGCACAGTGCCTCCCGTATAGTTTAAAATGGGAGACTGTTGAAGGCGTTCGCGATGTCGAGCGAAACTGCCAGCACAGACTTCTGAATCCCTCCAGGCTTTCTCTCTCTGCTCCAGTCTCTTAGGGCACTCAGAGCATCTGCCCTGCCCGAAAGCCGTACTGCGCTTCAGAGAGGCCTGGTTCCATCGTGTCGAGGTGCCGGACGAGGCGGGGAGCGCGAGGAGCTTCTCAAAAACTTTGGCCGTCTCGTTCAGTAGTACGATGGGTCTATACGCCGAGGGATCGTCGGGAGAGCTACCCGCCTTAGGGATCAAACATAGCCGCCCCTCTTTCCAGGGCTTCGGGAACTGCCCTGTGCTAATGCACGCGTCGAACAGCTCCCGCAGCTGGCCTCGAAGATGTTTCGCGGCTAGGAAGAGGGCGCGACCGGGGACCCCATCAGGTCCTGGTGTCGTCTTGCGACCCCGGAGGCGCTCCAACGCAGCATCCAGTTCATCATCGGAGACCAGGGGGGATCGGTCTTCAGTTCCGGCTGCTGAGGAGAACACATTGCTGGAGGGGCGTGCGCCCCCAAATTCGGGAAGTCTATCAACTACATTGTTCAACACATCTGGTGACAAGGACTCCGTGACCGCGGCGCATGCACCGCGGAGCTTTTTGCGTGCCATATTATTATGGTATGGGCGCCCCCACGGGTCTCTGTCTAATCCAGCCATGAGCTCTTCCCGGGCCCGAGTTTTCGATTGGCAAATTGCCGTTCTGAGGGCCTTCTTGGCAGCGCTGTACGTCTCCCGCAACTGTTCTTCCTCGGTTTTATCTGAACTTCATCGGCGTCGGCAGCGCTGGAAAGCTCTGCGGGCCTGTAGTGACGCCTCGCGTAGAACCGCAATCTCCGTCGCCCACCAGTACACTTCACGGCGCTGCTGGCGGCGTCGAGCCCTAGGCATGGCCGCGTCGCACACTCTGCGTAGAGCTGTGTGCATACGGCCGACCAAGGTCCCGTCCCGCCCGTCCATGGCATGGCCCAGCGCTGAACCATGGCCGCTTCTTCTGCCAGCTCATTATTAAGCCGGCGCAGGGCCCAGCAAGGGAGCTGACCTTGGCTGCGTGGGAGCTCCACTGCGGTTGGGAGAGAGGAGACCTCAAACCTGATATAGAGATGGTCAGATAGGGTCTCCACGTCCTCTTCCACTCTCCAGCCGCCCACCTTGCGTGCTAGCGCAGGCGTGGCAAATGAGAGGTCTATCACGGATCCTCCTTGTGCCCGCACGCAGGTGTGAGCTGTCCCTCTATTTAGGAGGGACAGGCCGCAGTGGAGCATCCATACTTCTACTGCTCTCCCTCTCGCGTTGGTGGTAGTGCCACCCCAGGCATGGGATTTCGCATTAAAGTCGCCGAGGATGAGCGTCTGCCTCGGCGATTGTCTGCACGCGGCGGCCCTGACAGAATCTAGGAACGTCTCAAACTCTGCTAGGGTACGGTTGGAGGAAATGTACACTCCGATAATTGCATACTCACCCCAACTCACCACCACGTATCCACGTCCCCTCTCGACGGGCGTCAGGACGGGACTTGTACCTGCCCTGCTCAACGCCGCCACCGAATTGTCCAGGTCTCCCGCCCAGTTGTCTTGGGGAGGGACGTAGTATAGTTCTCCTGCCACCGCCAGGCCAATTCCCCACTCCGCCATGGACTGCAGGAGAAGATCCTGAGCCCCTGCGCAGTGGTTTAGATTTACTTGGAGGAAGTTACAGTGTCTGCTGTCCATTAATCGGGCACAGCAGCTGTTTCTTCCATTGCCGTAAGACGGCTAGTATTCTCCCCGCTGGCTGCGCACGTCGACGGTAGGTCCTTGCCTTTAACAGTTGGGGGGCGGCATCTCCTCCCTGACATTGCGTGATCCGCCTTTAGCCCCACCGCTGCGCAAACTGCGCAGTGAGGAGGGGCATCACACTCTTTCGACCTGTGCCCTTCCTTGCCGCACCGGAAGCAAAGTCCATCGCGGCTTATGGGGGATGGGCATCTCGATAGCGTGTGGCCAATTCCTAGGCATCTGTAGCAACGCATGGGACGCTGATCTAGGGCTGTAACTTTTGCAGAGCCCCATCCAATCGGTACTCTGCCGGCCGCCTGTAGCTTATTGACCACCGTGACCGGGCAGCTGACAAGCACCGTTCTCATCCTCCCGGGACCCAGGCGGATTTCGGTGACCCGGATTTGCTCCCGGGGGCAACCACCGAGGCTGTCTACAGCGTTTTCCACTCTTTCTTTGGTGGCCCAGTCACTCAGCTCCGTTAGGCGCACGTCCGCGCATTTAACCGGTCGCGTGATGTGAGCTACCCCATCTAAGACCACATGGAGGCGCTCGGCCAGCTTATTGGCTTTTTCAGCCCCTTGAGGGCCGGCCAGATCAAGCATCCTGGCTCCTGTAGCCGTTCGTCGGCATTTCAGACCAGCCTCGGTTCCGAGTTCTCTTAGGTTAATGCTAGCCTCTACTTTCTCGAACACCTTCTGGAAGGTGATCCCGTTGGCCTCCGCTGACGGCTGCAGCGTTAGCGACACGGCTGCAGTGCGGGGAGCCTCAAGGGACACCTTTTTCTTTCCGGCAGGGGTCAGAGCCTTCTCGCGGGTTCGTGTGCCGGTGGTAGCAGTAGTCGAGGTAGCAGCCTTCTTCGCTTTTTTCCCTTGCGGGCCACCATCACCCAGTCGTCATAGGCTCCTTGGTCGGGTGCCGTAGAGGCGGTATGCGGTAGTGGTGGAGAAAGATTTGGGTCTGCCACTAGAGATCCTGCGGATCCTGGGCGCTGAAAATAGACGATCTTGTATGCCAGCAATGCGGGCGTCGATCAATGCGCCCATCGACGTTACTATGGAGCGCTTTAGCTCCTCGAAGTCGGTGGATTCCTTGTTTGATGACTCGTTGTCACCGGACAGGGTTGGGGCAAGGGCTAGGCTATTGCATCTGTTCCTACTTGCTCCGGCCATTTCCCTCCTCATTTCATCGAACTCCCTGCGGTAGGCCTTCAGCTCATTCCGCAGAGAGTCCCCTTCTGCTTTGAGTCGGACATTCTCGATGCGGAGGCGTCTAGTTTCTGAGGCCTCCGTCCGTCCAGCAAGGACTTCAATGACATCGGTAAGGAAAGTGGCCGAATACTTAAGTCGCTTCACAAATTCTCCTTTAAGATTCCCCGACTTCTTGGCAACTTCAAGGATGTCAGCGACCTCCCTACCAGCAAGCTCCTTTAACTAGGGGGACGCCGTCAAAAGGGAAAAGGCAATTTAAATTTCCACTTCATACTTATGTACTTTCTAAGCTCAACAGCGTTTTGCAGAGTATAAGGCCCTAATAATGAATAAGTAACAAAATAGAGAAAAAACATAACGTAGTCTTTTGAAATACTTACTTTTTGTCTGTTAATGACCCAAGGGGTTCGCCAAATTTTTTCAACCTGTAAAGCGGTCGCGTATTTAAAAAGATTGAAAAGCACTGCATTAATGTAACTGTAAACAATGATTTCACGAGCATGATTGTACCAATTAGGAAGGAGGTCCCCAAGATACAGGTCGAACTAGTTTGGGGACTAATAACTTAAATAATGCGAAGTTCTACACAGTAAACGATTTTATTATATTTTTGTTATAAATTAGTAATTTGCAGTAGTTTGGTTAATTCATACAGCAGTTCGCTTAATAAGTGCGTGCTAATTGTAATTTGTTGATAATTCCTCTGTGTGCATTAGTTTGTGCAGTTAATTATAAAACGAACAGCAATTAATATGATATCTAGAAAACGTAGTAGCCCAGTGGATATGAGCTTCAGATAGGAATAAAAATAAACAACCAAAGTAAACCTAAGCATTAGAATATTTTTATATTGCCTGTAAGCTGAAAGTCCAACCTTCTATTTGCAATGTGAATATATTATTTCTAACAAAACACTATTATTTCTAACAAAAACATTATCTTGTTGCATTATCAACAGGTCTGCACCCATCGTCGAGTGTCAGAGCCGACTCGCTAGACATGTTTAAAGTGTCAGCTGTGTCTGGCGGCGACGCGACACTGCCGTGCGACACTCGCTCCACGCAGCCGACCGATGTCCTGCTGCTCGTCGTCTGGTACAAGGACGACATCCCTATATACAGGTACGGTGTATGTTTATTGGATTAGTGTGTTTAGTAATAATTTATCTTGTAAATATACTCACTTAAATTCATAGTCTTAAGCCAAAGAAAAATTTTAGTTGTGTGTGGCCTGCTTTATGTTCAGTTTAAGTCTATTTTTTTTACGACTTGGAAAAAGGGGTTCTCAATTCAATTTTATGTTTCTTACGCGATTTCTCAGTCAATTGTGGACCGCTTTTCATGTTTTTAATATTCTTGAGTTGGTCCTATTATCATCAAGACAGCATCTGATAAGTGGATTACAGGTAAATCGAAAGCGATCGTTGTTGAAGAGATCCGACACTCAACTAAAGGAAATTTGTATACGCGTGCACGTAATACAATTTCTACAAGCGCTTAATATATTATTTCTAACGCTATTCAACGATATGTAAGTATGTACACACTCATATAGTCACCGTCTCGTTTCCCAGCCGCAAGCAAAGGTGGCAGGGCATTTGCCCGACTGGATGGCTATTACCCCTGGTCTAGAGTATGCCGGCATAGCAATCACGAGTTGTGTTCCGGAATTAGTGACCAGGTTCCAGTCTCCCTTAAGAGAGCAGCAGCGCATTTGTAGCACCTTTGGTGTTAAATGTCCATAGACGATGGTAACTGCTTTCCATCAAGTGGGCCGTCTGCCTGTTTGCTGGACTATATATGTGTGTGTGTGTGTGTGTGTATAGATGCACACGCGATTCAAAGCCTCTTTTACCAACCGCAAGCAAATACATATATACATTTATAAACATTCTCTCTCGCATAAGTTTAGGACAGGAAACAAATAATCAAATCCACACAAATACACGGATTTATCCGGAAATAGAAGTTCATGTTACGCTGAATCCCCTTTTCGCGTAGTAAATAATTTCTGAGAAAACTTTCCTCCAATAAAACCTCGTTAAGGATATAATTTAGGAATGGAAATAACTAAAGAAATATGCTAATGGAAATTACCACAGGCTGTCATTTTGTACTGAATTGATTAGACTTTCATTTCTTGGATCTTATTTGAAGGCTGCGCTGGTTATATTCGGTAAATTGAATATTCTTATTTCATTCAGCGCCTCAATGAGGAATTTAGTGAATTGAAGTATTACATAGATACTACTATGTTGTTTTTCCTTATGTTTGTGTTTCATCTTTTATAGTTATTAACTTTGGCCAAGTGCGTCTTATTTATAGCATTAAAAATAACTCCGGTAACGAATAGCTACATTATTATATATACAAATATACACACATTATTTATCTTAATATTTAAAGTAATTGACAATTATAAGCCGCGAGCAGGTTTACCGATGAATACTTACTATTATTGTATATAGATATGTAAAGTATATACTATAATAAATTTAAAATAATAACTTTATTGCAATAACAATTTATGTAATCTTTTTTGTCAACTGTACTGACCATCGACACATGACATCAAGAGGCTATCGGTAAACTTTTTGCGCACGAATAGTAAGAACAGTATAATTACGGCCATTGCTAGCAGGCTACACCAAACAAAAATGTATTAGGACTGGTTGCAAATTGCTGCATAGAATAATTAACTTAATGTATAATATATGTGAATGAAATGCTTCTGTAAAGGGCTGATACTAAAAATAATTATGGCAGAAAAACTTATTTTATAATTAACTTTTTCAATACTAATCAACTTCTATTCTATTCTATTTTTGGCGATTTGGCTTCAACGCTACTGGCGCTGATTCGGCCAATGTCACAGTAACAGAGAATGTCAGGTGTGGGTTATTGACAATAGCAGCTCGAAAAAAAAAAATTTGGTCGGTTTTCTTTCCAGTTGTAAGTTCTGTGAACCTAGGGATAACACAACATAAACAGAGTTAATCTAACTACCTTATTCCATCTCCGAGGAGGAATTAGACGTTGCCCTGGACCGGCTCCGGGGCAGGAAGATGGCACCAGAACCCGACGGGGTCCCAGGTCTTCTCCTTTTCCTGGCTGCTAAACATCTACGCAGCCAGCTGCGGGAACTGTTCGAAGCCTGTATTCGCGCAGGTCGGTTCCCTTCGCAATAGAAAGAGCAGCGTTTGTGCCTGACTCCCAAGGAAGGTCGGCCTTCCAACGATCCGTCCGCCTACAGGCCCATAGTACTGCTGAACGAGGTCGCCAAGGTCTTCGAAAAGATCTTGGCGGAGCGGCTTGTGAAGCATCTCGACACTATGGAGCCGGGGCTATCAGAAACGCAGTTCGGGTTTCGGCGGAGGCGTTCCACTATGGACGCTTTCGAGGCGCTGCGAACGGTCAAGGACGACGCCGCCCAAGCGAAGGATGTGTCGGTCTTGCGGTGTCGCTAGACATAGCGAACGCCTTTAACAGCCTCTCTCACGAGACGATCGGGGCTCCGCGCGCATGTAGTCCCCCCGTACCTCGCGAGGCTGTTGGGCGCGTACCTGCAGGATCGGCATGTCCTTTGGGAGGGTGGCGAGTCCGAAAATCTCACGTTAGGTCGGGGACGCGTCGTGTGCGGCGTTCCACAGGGATCGGTCCTCGGGCCGATTCTTTGGAACATAGGCTATGAATGGATCCTTCGGGTTCCGGTCAGGCCCGGGGTAGGGCTGATCTGCTTTGCGGACAGCACCCTACTCACGGCACGCACTGCGTCTTTTGCGAATTTTGTGGTTGTCGCCAACGCAGAGTTGGCGACAGTCGTAGATCGAATAGCTAGGCTGGGCCTGAGGGTCTCCCCCGCGAAGACGGAGGCCCTCATGTTCTATAGGAAGTTTCGTAATCCCCCCCCCCCCCGACTTGTCCGTTACGGTCCAGGGGGTGGCAATCAGAGTAGGGCCCCAGATGAAATATCTGGGGCTAGTTCTTGATGGGAAATGGCTGTTCAAAGCGCACTTTGAGCAGCTAGTTCCCAAACTCGTCAAATCCGCGGGCGCCCTCTCTCGGCTGCTTCCCAACGTGGGGGGCCCGGGAGGGGCGACTCGGAAACTATACTCTGGCATCCTGGGAGTATGGCGCTATGTACGGTGCACCCGTCTGGTCCATTGCACTTCACGGCCACAAAATAACTCTGCTGCACCGGCGCAGCGGGTTCTGGCCGTGAGGACCATACGGGGGTATCGCACAGTGTCGTGGACGGCGGTCACCATTCTGGCAGGCGATCCGCCCTGGCATCTCCAGGCGGACGTCCTGACAGCGGTGCGTCGCACCCGGCAGGATGCCGATGATGCATTCTGTCAGGTCGAAATCGAGGCGATCAGGAAGCAAGAAACCGCTTCCATGATAGCCGTCTGGTCTCAAGAGCTCGAAAGCCCTGCGGCCGGCGACTACACGGTGGAGGCAATCAGGCCACAGCTGACGGAATGGGTCAACCGCACCAGCGGCACCCTGAACTTCAGAATGATGCAGATACTTACCGGACACGGATGTTTCGATAAGTATTTGTATCGCATTGTGGGCTGCTTGCCTTCCCCGGACTGTCGCCAGTGCGGCGCACCCGACACGGCGCTTCATGCGTTAGTCAAGTGCGCCGCATGGGCGCCGCAGCGTTTCGACCTTGAGACGTATGTAGGTCCGGTCGACTCGCTCTGCGATCTGGTCAAGGCCATGTTGCACAGCAGCGACAACGGGGGGGCTGCGGTCACCTTCTGTGAGACAGTAATGTCTCTAAAGGAGGCCGCAGAACGCGATAGGGAGGGGAGTCCTGCAGCGCGTGCGAATGCATCTACTCGAGGTCGCCGGCCTAGACCTGGCACCCGGAGAGGCAGGTATGCGCACTACTTCCCACCCTGAGTTAGGTTCCGTTTACCGCGGGGGGCCTTAAGCTTGCTAGGAAGAAAAGGAGCTTCTACCCCCGCACAACGAAGGGGGGTGTGTTCTCCCAGGGCACTCTCCAGGCACTTTATTGCGCTGGATCGGCTGGGCGTAACTATGTTCTAAATCTCAGCCTTTCCTCCACAAAATTAAAGCGCAGGGTCGACAGGGAGGAGGGGGTTTTTAGTGCGTATTGGGGTTGCTCGCTCGTGTAGCAACGCTCGGAGTCTCCACACTAGCTGAGTCGATCGCGGACGGAGCACTGCCAAGAGCATACTATTGCTGCAGTGTTATCGCCCCCGACGTGTGTCGCTTTCCTGGCAGCCCAACCCAGTCTGTGCGTAAATCGGTAGCATTTTCCTTCGCCTCAAAAAAAAAATACCTTATAGATAAATGTTATTTAATGTTATAAACTTGCATAATGTATTAACAGATTTTTTATTGGCCAGTGCTAAAAGGAAATTTATGTTGACAGGGCGAGGGAAATCTCCTGGTAAAATATCGTAGAGTGGAATGATAATTTTTTGGCAGTGAAAAAACACGTGCTCCAAAGTGCCCTCGTCTAAGCCACACTCACAAAGGGAATGGTCACGGACTCTAACTAATCAACTTAAAAAAAACTTCTGAAGTTTGATATTAAAGTGGGAAATGTTGAAGTTAATCATCGCAACACTTAATGTCACTAAAATTGTATAACAAAAAATTTATTATATCTGGTAAGAATATATAACACATTGTGCGTCTATCTGTAATATTATAAAATTCTAAACATTGTCTGTACATTGAAGCTATTAAAAAAAAACAACTGGAATAGTACACTATATGAATGTTGGAGATCACGATACAACTTTCGGCGAATATACTCACAGATAATTCTTCTCTAACTTTGATTAATTTCAATATAATTTAGCCTTGCCTAGCCTTTAGCCTACATCCGTCAACATATTATAATTAAAAAAATTCAATCTAAATTACACTTTAAAGCAGTCAGCATAAAGTTTAAACTTTAATGCACTGTTACACACAATTATCCACGTGTAAATGCATATATGCATTTAAAGTCTTTTAAGCTTTATTTAGATTGAAAATTAATACTAACGTGTAAAGGGAAATATGTTTTATTTCAATTTAAATAAGGTTGACTTTTATGTTTTTATTTATTTTTAGTGTCGCTTTTTCGTTTCATCGAGTTTCAAAACACAACGATTCTAAAGAATTTTCACTTGAAAAAATATTGTCATTAGGAGTAACTTAAGCTAACTTTTTAGGGTACCGCAAAACACAAATACCACGCGGACGAAGTCGAACGCAGGTACAACTAGTTTTAAATAAGAACTATCCAAAGTAAATTCACAGATTGAAATTTGAATAAATATGAACTACCTACCTATTATCATTTCAACGATATAATAAAAGTGAGGAGACTAGAAAATTCTACCTGCTATTTAAATTTTAGTGGTCTTGCAAAACGTCGTAACTCGTACCTTGGTTACTGAATAAACATCCCTGAGGTTCGACGAGAAGGTCTGTATTTGATTGCCAATTAAAATTTTCCGATTAAGATCTCGGTTATTTTGCTAAGTAGAGTAATCATCGGATCCAAGAGGATCTTCAAGGCTTTAGTTTAGTGATGGCCGATTAACGAATCTCGAGTTTCGTATAAATCGACAGATGGTTGGATTTCGAGAAATTTTCATCTCGCGTAGACAACAAGCTTATTCTAAAATAAAAATATAACAATGTTTACATAACTTGGTATCTCCAAGTAAACTTCTGTCGGCCTATACAAACTTTTCTTTTATTAATTTAAATTATTTCTTTAAATTTGATGGCATAAGGAAACGAACAGTAAACCCGCCACGCTTGTCCAAGGCGGCTTGGAAGGTTTGACACATCGGTTATCTCGATGAGCAGGCTTCACCACGATGTTTTCCTTCACTGTTAGCACGCGGTGATTGTAACAAGATTTAGAAAACTGCCTAAGTGGTGCATGCGTTTTGGCTTGGATTCAAACCCGCGCCCTTCGAGTTTGAGACGCGTGCGCTAGCCATTACGCTACTACGAGTTATTTGTTGTATGAACCTTTTTTTGTGAGGCAGGGGAAATTCATTTCGCACACTACCGGGTCCTTTACTAGGGATTAGACCAAAGCGACGAGAGGTGACATCACGAATGGACACCAGAGATAAATTGCCGGCTTGTGTGGAGACTCGAAAACTCAATACTCCACTAAAACCACCCTCCTCCCATGTGCCCCGCGCTTTTGGCAGGAAGTGCGTGAGACTTGAACGTAGTTACGCCCACGCTGATCCTAGCGCATCAGTGCTTGAGAATGGCCCGGGAAAGGCAAACTCACTTCGTCAACAGGGGTGAAGCCTCCTCTGCTCCCTAGATGCTAGAGGGCCCCTGCAGCGGTTTCTTGTATGAGGCTTATGTCAAGTTAGAGCAATAGTAAAGAATAATGTCAGTTATAATTATTCGTTACAAAATTGAATTCTTCTAGTTACTAATCAGCAGCCCTTGTTGTTCGCTTGTTCAAACCACTCGCCGCATTTGTTTTCCATTTCTCATCAACTGGGTGAAATGTAAATTGGTTTTCGTATTGAAACATGCACCGTGAACTGTATTGTGCTTCTATTTTTCCATTTTTCCCTACCGTAATAAGGGTCGGTCGCGTGTGGCGCCGGAACAACGACCTGTGAAGATTGCCCCTACCATTTGATCACGTGACAGTTTCATTAAAAGTTTCAATTGAATTTCGTTTACTTTTACTCAGGAATATTTTTTTTCTGTAGCGAAAAAGTGTTCAGAGAAAACAACGTGAAATCCCTAAAAGTTTCTGTTTACGTTTGTTAATATTCAATAATGGAGTCGCCTTAATTAGCGTTATTTTTTTTAAAGAAAGCTATTTTTAACTGATTACGAAATGGAGTACGATCTCAATTATCTATATCTTTACTAATATATAAAGCTGAAGAATTTGGTTATTTTTTTGTTTTATTGAACGCGCTAATCTCAGGAACTGCTGGTCTGATTTGAAAAATTATTTCAGTGTTAGATACCTCATTTATTGAGGAAGGCTATATATCATCACGCTAAGACCAATAGGAGCGGAGCACCAATAAATAATGTTTCCAAATCGGGGTGTTTTTTTAACTTACTTTTTTTAACTATTTCACGCGGCATAAGTGGCGGGTACAAGCTAGTAATAATATATAATAGATACTCACTAATTCATAGCCTTAGTCAAAAGACAATTTAAGTCCTATGTGGCCAGCTTTATATTGAGTTTAAGTTCTTCTATTATATAAATGTACTCTATGGATGGAGTTCAATTTTGTGACATTTTTATCCAGCTTCAAAAGAAGGTTCTCAATCAATTAGACTGCATGTTTTTTTTTTGCATGTTTGTTTGTAAATTGTTGACCGATTTACATTTTTTTAACTCAAGAAAGTATACCACTGAGATGGTTCTATTGTTGCCAAGTCAGGATCTGATGAGTGGGTTCTAAGGCTATCGAGAGCAACTATAGTTAAAGAGAGATGATTATACATCGGAATTCAAACTTCTATACGAGTGGCAGTAGTACAATTTCTACAGGCGTCTAATACATTATTTCTACAGCTATTCAACTTTTTGCGCTACTAAAAAGTAGAATATTTTTTATTTAACAAAAAGAAAACCGATTTTAATCTATAACGC
This sequence comes from Dendrolimus pini, assembly GCA_949752895.1. NCBI lineage: Eukaryota > Metazoa > Arthropoda > Insecta > Lepidoptera > Lasiocampidae > Dendrolimus > Dendrolimus pini. Next base: position 4,954,345 of record OX457130.1, on the reverse strand, counting down.
TAAATATAGATATTTTTAACCGACTTCAAAAAGGAGGAGGTCCTCAATTTGATCGGTATGTTTTTTTTTTTAAATTGTTTATGTATGTACACCGATTACTCCAACATTTATGATCCGATTTACGTGATTCTTTTTTTGTTCGACGCAGAATAGCTGCCATTTGGTCCCCTAAAAATTGAATATACTTTGGCCCAGTAGTTTTTATTTTATGAAAAAAAAAAAATCATTCCGTTCCATATGTACACCAATTACTCTGAGATTTATGATCCGATTTACATGATTATTGTTTAGTTTGATGTAGAATAGCTGCCATTTAGTCCCCTGAAAATTTAACATAGTTTGTTCCAGTAGTTTTCATTTTATGAACATTTCTTATGAAAAATTTTCCGTGCCGTTCCGTATGTACACCGATTATGCTCAAATTTATGATCCGATTTACGTGATTCATGTTTAGTTTGATGCGGAATAGTTGCCATTTAGTCCCCTAAAAATTTAACATAGTTTAGCCCAGTAGTTTTCATTTTACGAACATTTTTTTTGTTCGTAAAATATCGTGGCACCTTTCGTAGGTCTATCCATACATAGCTAGAAACTAAAAAGTAACAAATAAAAAAAAACTTCGTTTAAAAAAACTGCCTTCAAAAACTAAAAAACTAAAAAGTATAAATTAACTTATTTCTAAAGCTATTATTATTATTATATATTATCTAAAAAATTCTTGAAATCGGTGCAAAGTAAAACATAAAAATTACTAGATATATTTTGAAAATTAGTAAGCACCGACTTTAAGATGTTTTAGATAATATATATTAATAATAATAGCTTTAGAAATAAGTTAATTTATACTTTTTAGTTTTTTAGTGTTTTAGTTTTAGAAGTCGATTTTTTTAAACGAAGTTTTATTTTCTAGTACACTTTAAGTCGTTTCGAGTTATAACATAAAATTACTATAATTTGCAAATTTGTTGTTGTTTCTTTCTTTCTTTATATTTTTGACTAAAACTCGGCGAATGTATAAACGAAACAAACATCGAAGTGATGTTTTATACAGTTTCAAAGTAGCTTTATTGAAAATTTAGTTTTTGAAAATACAACGTGTATTTCCAAAAACTCTTCTTCTTCTCGCTACGAGATCCATACAAACTCATAATAAATTCTCTATATATATGAACTATCATGATAATCTGATTTCCTTTCAATATGGCATTGGTTGACAAACAAACATCCAAACAAAGTCATATGACTCGTTTGTAATATAGACAAGAGCTTTCGACGTAGCTACGCTTGGGTTGCCAAAATTTAATTTCAAATACCTTTTTCTCAGAAACATTTTTTTTGAAACATTATAATATATATCTTATATATATTAAACTTATTCAATAATATCTGATTCATCCCCAATGTTTTAAATAAGAAACAAACATGCAGACATTTTTATGGTTAGATTGGGATATATCCACGACGTCTTCCGCGCTTGACTTGAAATTCTCCCGGGATTCCCGGGACACAAAGTATCGCAGCATTTAAAAAAATAATGTAAGTTATCGTTTTAATGAAAACTGTGTCAGAGCAAGCTAGTTTTATGCATCCAAAAAATTTAAGCTCTCAGTAAAAATTCCCTCGTGGGATAAAAAAGATCACATATTCTATTACTTTAAATTTGCTATCGATTAGTTGAAAATCCACATAATCCAACTTTTTTTAATCGGCCGTTTTAAACCATTCCCAGAAAATTTCCCATGGGATTCCCAGGATAAAAAGTAGTGCAGACTCTGAGTCTAACAATTAGCTGTTAACAGCGAAAACCGCAACGAAATCGTCCCAGTAACTTTTAAGTGTATCCCGAACAAACAGACATAAAACAAAGTTCATCATCATTTATATAGTCAATTGCAGTTTTTTTTTAAATAGCGTCAATGTAAAGACACGGCTTGTTTGGAATTTTATATATATAGACTACAAGCAACAGGCTGACAGAAACTAATGGAATCTAGTTAACGTACCTATGAAAAATTGCAATACATCCAAAAAAACACTATCATTAATATTAGGGGAAATGCGGCCAGCATTTAGGGACAGCGATCTGGGCTACACCTTTTACTTGTAAAAATATGTTTATATAGTACTCGTAGTATTTAATTTCTAAGTTTTGTTTGTAGTGTAATTTATTTATAACTAGCTGACCCGGCGAACTTCGTACCGCCATATTTTCTGAATCCCTAAAAGACTTTGTGTCATGACACAAAAACAAAATCACCAAAATCGCTCCCAGTGATTAGGAGGATTCTAGAACCCACTCAAACACACAAAAACAAAATCTACAAAATCGTTCCCGGTGATTAGGAGGATTGTAGAACCCGATCTCAGCGCCATCTACCGGTTCCAATTGTGGATATAAACCATTCCGGACCCACTTAAACACACACACAAAATTTCATCAAAATCGGTAAAGTCGTTCTCAAGTTATGCGTTTACCAACACATTTTGCGATTCATTTTTAACCGACTTTGAAAAAAGGAGGAGGTTCTCAATTCGTCGGGATCTTTTTTTTTTTTTTGCTTTTTTTATGTATGTTCGCCGATTACTCCGTCATTTATGATCAGATTTACGTGATTCTTTATTTGTTCGACGCGGAATAGCTTCCAATTGGTCCCCTAAAAATTTTGCATAGTTTGGCCCAGTAGTTTTCATTTTACGATCATTTTTTTGTTCCCGGTTCTTGGGACCTATATTTTTTAAGAAGCGCGGCACCATTCGTAGGCCACCCATACATAGCTAGACACTAAAAAGTAACAAATAAAAAATAAAAACTTCGTTTAAAAAAACCGACTTCAAAAACTAAAAAACTAAAATGTATAAAATAACTTATTTCTAAAGCTATTATTATTAATATATATTATCTAAAACATTTTGAAGTCGGTGCAAAGCAAAACATAAAAATTACTATACTTTGAAAATTACTAGGCACCGACTTTAAGATGTTTTAGATAATATATATTAATTAAATATAAGATTTAGTTTATTATTCTGTTCAAATGGGCGTACAGACAAATGTGCAGTTTTACACAAGGGCCAAAATTTTTAATAAAACAAAACTAGTTGATTGTGTAAGGCTGAAATTTGGAATACCCTTCTAGTATTTTAGTAAACAACAAAAAAGTGTCATTTTTGCGTATGAATTTATTTGCGTATCAATTCAATCATCAATCAATCTGAATTCATATTATGAATTCAAAGGAATGAACCTTAGAACACATTTTGTTTTGTTTGTCACTCAAATAAATACAATTACGGAGTCGTAGACCCCAATCACACTATCATATACCATACATATATGATTTCATATCTGTCAAATTCTATGATCATATTTAAACGATGCTGTTCTTCATTTTTATATATTACACTTACGATCGTAAAAACGTCATACTTTATCAAGATGGATAACGTTTTAGCTAAGTTATCCGTTGTTATGAGTGAAAATTTATTTATTGCATTAAAAAAGATAAAAACGATCAAGAAAAATAACAAATAGACATATTTGGGTCAGATTACGCGTAGCAAGGCGACCAGAGAGAGGGGTCCATAACACCTTACTCGAAAAACTTAGATTAGTATATAAAAGTTTTACAAAATATTCAGCTATTCCATTCGAAGTTCTTGCATTTTGACGCCATTTTTGAGGTTAGACGGATGATATTGTTATGACCTACAAGCCAAAAGTGGATTCACACCTGCGTACCATAAAAGCACACTTTATTGCCTTTCCGCATGTAGACTTCTTTTGTTTACTTTGTGTTTAAAATTTGTGATTAGAAAACAGCCTATTGTGTATTGTAATCTTTTATGGCAGTCAGTAGCCAGGTGTGTCGAACTGATTCGATGAATGTCGGCCTAGGAGACATAATGTATCGGTGCAGTATAAATCAATGGGCCAATGGAGAGATCGGCAGTCGAACGAGAGCCATGATCAAGGCGAGACTTGTGTACATCCGGTAAACTATTTAGTGACGGACTTTGCGCGTGTTATTGAATCGTGAATTACGTTTGCACTGGTTGTGTTCATTTATATTTGTACCTGTGTTATACGTGTTTGTATAGTTCTAATAAATTCTATAGTAATTCTAGCGGCATGTTAATTCGAGTCCTGCAACTCGTAACAATATGATCATATTTGTACGCTTGCTCAAAAAGGATTCCTTAATTATGATCATAGACAATATAAATCACATGTAGTTATTATACCGTCATAGGTTCTTCATATCAATCTCAAAACAGATATTAACCATCCCACCCTATAATATCTACTATGGCAAGTATACTACTGTTACAAGTTGGACCACCTGTATACCTATTGTTACATACCGACAAAGAAATGCTGCGCCTGGTTTATTGCCCCTCCCTCATTCGGAGATCTTTTGTTTTCTTCGTATTTAAATTTTAAAAACATCCTATTGTTATCGTACTTATTTTATGGCCGTTGTTAGTGTCGCGCTAATCCTTGAATCCAGTGAACGGGGGCCCCTTTATCGGTATTATACAGTTTAGTATAAAACAATGCCCGAACGGAGGGGTGGGGCAGTCAAACGACGACTTCGATACGATTAAGACGTGTAATACTATCGATTAGCGACATAGTGACGGACTTTGCGCGTGTTGAATTGCATTGAATCGTGCAGTGTGAACTGGTTGCATCCAGTTTTATTTTGTACTTGTTTTATACGTGTTTGTACAGGTCTAATAAACTCTATAGTAATTCCAACGGCATTTATTTTAATTCAAGTCCTGAAGCTTGTAATAGTATGTATAAGTTTTGAAATTGCGAGGGTGTGTTGCATCATACAAAAACCTCACAGGTTTAAGTGGTGCCTTACTTCTATATGTAATGTTTTTATTATTATTATAGATAAATAAAAATATATTGTTACGAGTTGCAAGACTCGAATTAAAATGCCGTTGGAATTATTATAGAGTTTATTAGAACTATACAATCACGTATAACACAGGCACAAATATAACCGAACACAACAAATCCAAACGTAATGCAGAAGGTCGTAATTCAATAAAACGCGCAAAGTCCGTCAATATTAGATTCCCGAATGTACACACGTCATGCCTTGATCGTGGTTCTCGCTGAACTGCCCTCTCCGCATCAGGCTGTCATTTTATACCCCACAAATACAAATGTACCCGTATCGTAGTTGACGTAATCCACAACGCCTGGCTAATGATTCAGCTGCAAGTGGCCATAAATGAGTACAATAGAACAATAGACTGTTCTCTAGAAACGTATGTCAATAAATAAGTAAACAAAAGAAGATGATCATAAAAGAATTACAATTAGTTCAAATGCCGAGAGGTAATAAGATATGTTTTTGCAGATATGCAGGTGGAATTTGTTTTTGTCGGAACGTAAATTGTAACAATATATATAAAAATGACTCGTACTTCTTGAATCACATTTGTATGATAGTCTAATAAGGCTCTTAATAATACCAGCTTCGTGAAGCTACTCTATCAAGCAAGATTCATAGCAATCTGACAATGTGTGCATATTTTATAAATCGCTGAGGTATACATTTGTTATGCATGGCATTGCCTCGCCGAATGCGATACCCGAATTAGTCTCGACGCAAACGCTGTTTTCATCGGATTATACCCGTTTTCAAAATGCTAATATCATTATACGCTTATTCCTGTGTAGTGAGCTAGTTGGTGTTTTGGTTTGCTGAATTGTGGGTTACATGGATAATAGCTTTTGTCGCTAATGGTTTTTGATCATAGTAATATAGTGAATTGAGTTTGCAAACTGTTTTAATGCTTATGGGTTTTGACATCTTGTGTTTACGCAGTTATTAATTTGTTTATAATTAAACTCCTTTGCTTAAAATTGAATTATTCGTCAGACAGCCTTGCAGATAGCTGATGTTATCAGGTACTCCTGATAACATACTACTTGGGTTACATGTTAAATTAGGGTTCAGTGAAAAAAAAATCCACACTGACTGTTGGAATCTCCAACAAAGAGTTTTTATTTATTTGGTATGGCATTAGGGATGTTAGATAGTAACCCTACGAACCTGGTACAAATGTCGCTAAAAGCTGGTATTTGAAAAAAAAAGTTGGTACTTTTACGCAATATCATTTCTCTGTATTATATATAGCTATAATAGAATGTTATATTAATTAATGACACTGATAAATAGACATTTAATTATTACTATCACATTTCTCATCGTAGATTGGTGCATTTTTCTTTAATCGGCGCTAAAATTTATGTTTGATCTTGAACTATTATAAAAAACTAAAATGTATAAAATAACTTATTTCTTAAGCTATTATTATTAATATATATTATCTAAATCATCTTAAAGTCGGTGCTTAGTAATTTTCAAAATATAGTAATTTTTATGTTTTACTTTGCACCGACTTCAAGATGTTTTAGATAATATATATTAATAATAATAGCTTAAGAAATAAGTTATTTTATATATTTTATTTTTTGAAGTTAAATTTTATTTGTTACTTTTTAGTGTCTAGCTATGTATGGGTGGACCGACGAATGGTGCCGCGCTTCTTAAAAAATATAGGTCCCAAGAACCGGGAACAAGAAAATGTTCGTAAAATGAAAACTACTGGGCCAAACTATGTCAAATTTTTAGGGGACCAATTGGAAGCTATTTCGCGTCGAACAAAAAAGGAATCACGTAAATCGGATCATAAATCACGGAGTTATCGGCGAACAAAAATAAAAAAAAGCAAAAAAAAAAAAAAAAAAAACGATACCGACGAATTGAGAAAGAACCTCCTACTTTTTTCGAAGTCGGTTAAAAAAATTAAACAAAATATTTAAACAGTATTATTATCAACTAAAATTTTTATATTATTAATAATTACTACATTTTAAGAGGCATTCCCTGCTAAAATAAGTCTCTTTATGTTGTAACAGATGACATCACCATCAATTTCTTTGGGAGTCCCATATACACTATTTATACTGAAATTTGGTATTTTAGCGTACCAACTCAACTTGCAGTTGGTGCATGGTACAAAACCCTAAAATATGGTAAACATACCAAGAAATTGGTACATCTAACATCCCTGTGTGGCATAGTACTGGCCACCAAATATTCTAAAAGTTTGAATTTAGAACGTAGATGTTCTTTTGTTTTTTATCTATTTTTTCCCCTCCATTATTATTAAAATCATCATTGTATTACGCACGTGCAGTTTTCTTTAATAATTAAAATATATACAGTCCACAACGAATAAATATTTAAAGAAGTTTATAACACTGACAAAGTCGCGGGCATAGATAGCTAGTCACAATGAAATATAAATAAGAACAAGAGTTTCAAACATTCGCCATTGGCAATATTTTATTCCCCAAAAAACATTTATTGATCACCCGAGGTCTTTTGTTTGTGGAATACACAAAATTTCCCGTTCATTCAGCGAATCTGAATATTTTATTCAAAACAAGTTATTATTTGGGAATTATTCGCCAGTTGTTTTGTGAAGATGAGGTGTTTCTTTAATATTCTATGGAGAACGATCTGTCTTGTTTCTTGCTTTGATTCTTTATAATCTTACCGTTTATTTTGTTTTATTTTTTATTTTGTTTGGCAATACAGCCGTATTGAAAGACCTATTAGGTGAATTAGAACTTAATGTTAAGTAGTAAAAAGATATTTGAGAGCAATATTGAGTTACTGGACGTAGGCTTCCCCATGTCGGCGCCACTCATCCCGGTCCTCATCCAGCGCCTACCGGCGAACACGCGCAGGCCGTCAGTCCATCGGATCGGAGTCCGACACTACGCTTACCGAGGCGCGGCCTCCACTCCAAGACTCGGCTGCCCCATTGTTCCTGCGACAGACGTGATCGGCCCACTGTCACTTCAACTAATGTAACGTAATACATATTAAAAAAAATATAAATTAATAAACAAATATATCAAAAAAAAGTCAAAACGCGCTAGCTTTTAGTGCTCTAAGCAACCGGTCGCTGCCGCTCGCAGGCCGCGCATTTTGACAGCACATCGATGCTCGGTGATTCGTCGTAGAATTCAGAACCACCAACACGTTATATAAAGTTTAACATTTATTAAGATTATTATCGTTTCTTTTGCAAGTAAATTTAAATTATATTTAGTGTTTTATAACCCACGTTTTGGGTCTTTTTTACTTTTTAAAATTTGGCTTAGAGTAGTAGAAAAGTGGTGGAAGACTCATTTAGCAGGGCACATGGAAGTTCATACCCGGCTGTCCAAGATACCAAGCCCAGCACCGTCGGCACCACCCCTGGACCTGCGGACACTTCAGGGTAAAGCAAACCGTCTGCCAAGGCAATAAAACTCACCCCGCTCTCTCATAGTTTTTTATTTAATTTAATACTATCTTCTGCCCGCGACTTCGTTCGCGTGGAATAGTTTAAAAAATAAAGTAAGTTAAAAAATCCCCGCGATTTTGAAACATTGTACATTGGTGCTCCGCTCCTATTGGTCTTAGCGAGATGGTATATAGCCTATAAACCTTCCTCTATAAATGGGCTATCTAACACTGAACTTTTTTTTCAAATCAGACCAGTAGTTCCTGATATTAGCGCGTTCAAGCAAACAAACAAAGAAACAAACTTATCAGCTTTATATATTATAGATATAAAATAAACCTCTCTCACCGACACCACACCGTGTCAAAATCTCCGCTTCATTATGTTACGTTGCAGAGAAATTACTTTCAGTCTGTTTTAAGCTGTTTAAGTAATTAAAGCTTTTTAACTATCCCACGGGAACTCTTTAATTTTTCGGGATCAAAAGTATCCCATATGTTGACCAGGGGTATAAGCTACTACCATACAAAATTTCATGTAAATCGCTCTAGTCGTTTCGGAGATTAGCCGGTACAAACAGACAGACAAACAGAGAAACAAATAAAAAAACCGACTTCAAAAACTAAAATGTATAAAATAACTTATTTCTAAAGCTAGCTATGTATGGGTGGACCTACGAATGGTGCCGCGCTTCTTAAAAAATATAGGTTCCAAGAAACGGGAACAAAAAAATGTTCGTAAAATGAAAACTACTGGGCCAAACTATGTCAATTTTTTAGGGGACCACATGGCAGCTATTCCGCGTCGAACAAAAAAGAATCACGTAAATCGAATCATAAATCTCAGAGTAATCGGTGTAAATATGGAACGGAGTGAAAATTATTTCCATGAAAAATGTTCATAAAATGAAAACTACTGGGCCAAACTATGTAAAATGTTTAGGGACCAATTGGAAGCTATTCTGCGTCGAACAAAAAAAGAATCACGTAAATCGGATCATAAATCACGGAGTAATCGGCGAACATACATAAAAAAAAAGCAAAAAAAAAGATCCGGCGAATTGAGAACCTCCTCCTTTTTCGAAGTCGGTTAACAAAGTTACAGAACAGATTATTCAACAAAAAATTATGTTTAACTGTTTGACAATAAAGTTTTATATTACTTAGATAAAAGTCGTTTTTTATTATATCTTAGCTTAAAAGATTCTTAAGAGGTGTAAAACCTTTTTATTGGTTTTAATAAGCGTCGTGATTATATCCTCTTTTTCTGTTTCTGATGATTTAAACTACTGTTAATCTCAGTGTCTGTCATTGTTAACATTGCAATTTTCTTTTTACACATTTCAATATGTTATAAACGTAAAAACTTAACACTTATTAAAATTTTTGCAGTACTGTTGTTTTTACTCGTGCAAACAAATGTCGACATTAAGGTGATGGAATTTTTCATACCGCGACTGTACCTATATATGTACATTGTATATAATTTCTACGTCTATCCGTCCCACGTCGAATATGATTGATGATGTGCACGTAGCGAGCGTCTTAGCCGATTAATAATGTTATTCAATATATATTTTTATATGAAATAGTATGAAAAGACCCTTGGCTGAGTCTGCGATAAGTATTTGATATAGGAATAGTATTGTTGACCCAATTTTGCGCCTTCTATTTTCGGAGTAACGTGACAATGTGTTTGAATCCCCATGTGTTTTGTAACATGGAAGCGCAATATAAATAGTTAATGTCAGTGATGGAATTATATTTCTATTTTATTAGTTTTTTGGGTAGCCTTTTGGTAAAAAATTAAACCTTATTGTAGCTGGTTCGTGCTTTTCAGTACTGTTGGGACTCTTTAAAAATGGTGATTTTGTGGCAGAAATAAAACGACGAATCGAATGTTAAAAACGGATGAGGAAGATTTTATTTTCTTTTAAATAAGTTTATGCAATGAAATTGACAAATAAGGAACACATACACTCTCGGATAATGTCAGCGCCAGATATTCGCGTTGCTAACACTTATGTGCTTAATGCCGTCTGGCTGTCCAATCAAGTCCACAATCATTTTCTCAGAAACAATTGCGTCAATTTACCTTCATGGCAGAGTGGTGCAAGTCTATCTCTTTGTATTGTCCTCTCGGCCCTCAAAAGTACGCTTATCTGGAAGTTAGCTAACCATACGGAACTTGAAAACACCCAGGCACTGGATTTAGGAACTACAGACTCTAGAAAATATGGCTTTAGTAAATAAATTGACAATCGACCACAAAGTAGTCTAGCATGATGTATTCATATTGAAATTATTTTCGTATTTTATTTTTGTAAGGTAAACAGACATATAAGACTTATAAAATAAGCACATGATTCTGTGTTATTGATACCTTAATACTTCTAGGTACAATTTTAGATACCTTAAACTATTTTTAACAAATACAAAAAATAGCCAATAACATTTCTTAGCAGTAATTAATGTCGAAAAGAGACATGAAAGAGACGATTAATTTCTGTCTTTCAATTTCGATAGAAATGAAGCATTGCCAACGTGAAAAACGAAAAGATTTCACGTTTGACTGCTTATTTGTTATTTAATGGGGTTTCTTACATTATGGAGTATTTTCTGTATAAAGTATAAATTATCAGTCTATACAAATCTATAATATTACAAAATTTTAGTTTTTTGATTGTTAGATTTTTGTGTTTGCTTTTTGTTCGGACCGATTTAGATACCGTTTTCGACGATCGATAGCAAATTTCCGGACTAAAAATCTGCAATACTTTATGATCCGGTAATTTTTATGGGAATGATTTACGTGGCCAGAGTGAACAAAAATCTGATTCCGATGCGGTATTTTACTGATCGACCGAAGTTGTTTTGTCCAACGTGGACAAAGCCGCGGGTGAATGCTAGTAAATAATAGAAATGCAAATTACAAAACTTGGAACACTTCACAATAAAAAGAAAACAAAACGAAAAAGCAATTGCAAAGTCACTTATAAGACCTTTTTAAACAATTTAGATATACCTATATAATTCTTTTTGTCTCATCTTTATATATAAAATGAATGATTGTCTGTATGTCCTTTATAGAATCGTAAACTATACATTTGATCATGTGATGATCTTTAGCAAAGTTGTGGTGCATGAGATGGTTTTTGAGTTGATTCACAATTGGACCCGGTAGGTGGCGCTGCTGTTGGTATATCGATTGAAGCTTTTAAGGGCAGGAAGATGTCTGCCAGGATAGCTAGTTTCTATATAAATTGTAAGACAATAGACTCTATTCAACGTCGAGCCGTTCGCGTTGTTGATGATCCCATACTCACAGACGGCTTAGATACGCTTAGCCTTAGGAGAGACTTTGCTTCTTTCTGCGTATTCTACCGACTGTACAACGGGGAGTGTTCCGAAGAACTGTTTAGAATGGTGCCTTCGTCCTCTTTCTACCATCGCACCGCTCGCCATCGGTTGGGAGTTCACCCCCACTTCCTTGAGCCACTTCGCTCATGTACGCAACGGTTCTGTAGAACGTTTCTCTTGCGTACAGTAGGAATCTGGAATGAGCTCCCGGCCGAGGTTTTCCCACAGCGCTACGATATGGAGTTTTTCAAAAAGGGTGTCATAAAATTTCTTCGAGGCCGGCAGCGCGTTGGTGACATCTCTGATGTTGCAAACGTCCATAGGAGACGGTAACCGCTTTCCACCAGGTGGGCCGTCAGCCTGTTTGCTGTACTCCAGCTATAAAAAAAAAGACAGAAATGAATCCGTCAATATCGGCTAACATTCAAGCTAAGTTTAAAACATTTCTTGTTCGCAGTTACGACGGTAGAGTAAAAGGCCCGACTGCACATTGGGCTGATGACGCATTGGGTGACAGAGCCAGGTGGCACTCAGCAGCACCATCGTCGTTGAGGATACGAGACATTCTAGCAACAGACCGCGCCCTCTATCGGTGTAGGGTCGACTTCAAGATATCGCCTACTAGGAACCACAAGATATTATTAGACGTCATTGGTAAGTTTACAACTGTAGCTACTCGTAACGTCTTAAAAAGATCTTTTTTATTGCATAAATTCACCAGACTGCCCACCTGATGGAACGCGGCTATCATCACCTATGGACATTTGCAAGGGTGCTCGGCGGTATACTCTAGACCAGGGGTGGTAGCCATCCAGGCGGGTAAATACCCTACCACCTAGCTGTGGTTGTTTTGTCGCCTCTTACGACAGGCCGCCCGACCGCAGGAAATTATATTCGTTCTCCGTTCCTGCACGGATATATTACATCACGTTTCCATTATTATTGAAACGTTCTAATTCTCCAATCAGTTTTCAATTATTTATTATTTTGACCAAATATGTCAAACTTTGAGAGACACGTGCTTTCACTTGAGTTTGGAGTGTGCACAATTGAACGTGGGAAAATTTGCACGCGCAGTCGTGAGTGGTTGTTTTTATCCATTTTTATATGCGTTGACTATATCGTGCGCTGTTACTCCTGTATTTTTATTTATAGAAGAAAGATCACGGAAAACTGTCGCGTGCTGGAGTGTATGAAGATCATGCAATTCTGCTAAACCGTGCGATCTTTAAAGTTCCTTTAGAATCCTTTCAAGCTTTGAATTTTTGTTTACAAAACAATCTCTGTTGGCTTGAGGCCTCTCTTAATTCTTAAAAACTTAACTAACTTTTCGTAAGAATTGCCCTTACGCTTATCATGTTTCGCACGATTAGCTGAAGCTTCCTATTTCATCCCGTATCTCTTCTTCATTCATCGATCTATACCCTTAATGTTTTACTGCTCTATCCTCCCTCATATCTCATCGTCCACACTAAAGTTTGGCAACGCGTTGGCGTCGCTTATGTTGCAATCGTATATAGGTGACGGTAACTTTTTCCAATTACGTGTAGCGTCTGCTTATTTGCTTCAGTGATTAAAACAAATTGTGTGTATGTGTGTGTGTGTGTGTGTATAGTTCACACGCAGTAGAAGTGACACTTCAGAGAATATACCCACAGATAATACATTTATTCTTATATAAATAAACATTTTAAGTATTACTTTCAAATTTTCACTGTTTTAGTCAAAAAAACATTATTGTCAGTTTCATTTCGATCTGAATTGGACCTATGTTCAATCATCGGTCTTATGGCCTCTCTAATATGTGCTGCATAATGTAAAACTCATATCTCATTCTCTCGCAGGCCCAGTCCTATAAATACATGTGTTTATCTCTTTTTAGTGTCGCTTTCCGCTTCATCGAGTTTCAAATCACAACGATTCTAAGTTTTACTTCAAAAATGTTAGATATTTGATTCTATAATAAAATAAATGCTGCACGAAAATATTTTAAACTCTATACATTTATAAAAACTTATTCATAGCTCCGTCACGCCATTCCTCTACCTTGTACGGCGATTCAAGGAATAAATTTACCACCGACTATTTCAATATTGGTTCAACTATTTAATGTATGTTTTATTTCAAAACACGAGAAAACGCGCGTGTAAAGTTATTTAAAATATGAAAAGAAATTATTTTTATAGTTATGTATACTATAATAAAACTACGTTTTAACGGTTTCAAGTGCGAAACGTCGGAATAATAATTTTTTTTTATTTATTTATTCGGAAGTTTCGGCTACTTTTCAATAACCGCCAACACGGAAGACAAGAATCTCAAGTGTCGACGAGTTTTGTTAAAGTTTTATTTAGACTAAAACCAACTTGTTCATTTTAATTATTTAGTTTTAACTATACAGTCATTTTAAATATACAGTATATACGATTCACATACAAAAAAAATATTCAAAATATTGTTGTGTGTATGGATGTTCCAGCTAATCTGAAACGGCTGGACCGATTTTGACGGAACTTTCACTGGCAGATAGCTAATGTTGTAAGTAGTAAGTGAAGCTACCTTTTTTAAGATTCAAAAAAAAATCCACGCAATCAAAGTCACGGTTACAGTTAGTTTCTTGTTGTTTTATAAACGTAACATTTATTAAGATGCTGAGAGTACTGTTCCTTGAACTCGTGCAAGCTAAAGTCGACTTTTAGGCGATGGACATTTCAATTCCGTGAGTGTATCTACCTAGTTTATTTCTAAGACCTTCTCGCTGTGTCAAAATATTGATGCCCTCTGTGGTTGAGTGGGCTAAGTTTAAGTCGGCCAAACTTGCTTGAACGCAGTGGCTCCATGTTCGATCCCTGTCAAATTTAGGCAACGAACTTTATGTTATTTACTATGGTCTGGTTGTCTGGGTTGAACTCAGAGTGGGCTATTGTTACCCATAACACAAACGTTACGCTTAGCTTGGATATAATACAATGTGTATGTTTGTCTGCCGATAATTGAAAAAAAAGGTTATCTAGGAAAATGAAGAAAATTTTCTTTTAATTAGTTTTAGTGCTCCGCAGCTATTTTGGCAAAATCGGATCTTTTATGATGACGGCTGTACATACGTTTGTTTACTTATCTCTGTATGTCAGATTTATTTTCAGAAACTATTAAATTCTATGTGATTAAAATTTACTAGGAATATCTATATGTCACTACTTAATATCTGTCTATCTACTCCAATGGGTACCCTAATGGGAAACAGGGACGAAGACATATATCTTTATTCTGATTTTTAATTACGTGGGCTGAAATAATAGCTGCGTTCGACCTTACCTTATTTTTCAAGCGTGGAGCAGTGTTGATAAGTCAGTTATGTGAGTAATTGATCCAATCTTGCAACATAAAAAAGGGTAATCGCAGCTGTCATTGTAGTCCAAGTAATTAAAAATCAGCGTATACATACATTATGTCTATATAATTTCTACTGTAGTGAAATCGCTATAAAATGGCCAATTTATTTATTTCTATACTGTGTTTTAGTGTTAGAAGATATTAAGTTTGAGCACGCCTTAAATATTCAACTGGCAATTTCTGTTTATTGAAACGGCATTAAAGGTTTTATTGCGCTTTAAGTAATTGCTCCTTGAGATATTGACCGTCTTGAACGGCAAATAGAAATTTGAGTGCATTTATATGCGATCACTGTATCGAGGGTTCGATGCTGTTTGATGGATAAACGATAACGCAAGGGGATGGTTTATGAGCGAAGAAATTGATTATCTGTATTAATTGCTGATGGGGAAATAGTTGGCGGTTCTAGTTGTATCATATCACATAGATCCTATGCAAAGTGACGTAATATAGTTATTTTAATTGATCATTATAGAAAACCCAATTTATCAGAGGCAAAAAAAGAACAAGAGGCAAAAACAGGTTGGACCGAAGATCAACAATGATAAGCTACAGCACCTTCATATGAAGCGGTAAAAAACACCCGCATTGCGTGCACAAGCCTTCATTTTGGAGATACACTGTATAAAGGTGCGAGCAAATTTAAATATCTGAGGTGCACGATCACAGAAACAAACTCCCTAGTGGAACGAATACACGTCCGTGTTCAAAATGCCCTCAGGTGCAGTGCTGCCTTACATAAGGTGTTAGTGTTTAGGCTCTTAAGCAGGAAAACTAGAATTCGCGTCTACAAACTGTCATTAGAGCAATTTTGATGTATGGCTGGCAGGCCTGGACACTGACACTGAAGGAGGAGAACCAATTGTTGGTCACATACAGGAACGTTGTGAGAATTTTTTTTGGCGCAACAGTAAAATGAGATGCTAGCTGGGGGGTCTGTACCAACTTCGAAATAGAAGACCTCACGGCCGATCCTAACATAATTGGGGAGACAAAATCTCACCGTCTCCACTGGCTCGGTCATGTAGAACGAATGGAGGAGGACCGAAGAGTGGAGAAATCATACTTGGGGTGACCAATCGGTCGGCGACTGGTTCGTCGTCAGTCAGCTGACCGGATAATGTTAAATATGTTAATACTTTTTAAAATAATTTACCAGATTCAGAACTATGAAATTGCAAAAACCCACTTTATAATTTAATTTTAGAAAGAACTCGTTTAGTTCAGTAGGACGTAGCGTCTTTAGCATAGAATATTTATCATCTATGGTCCTTATAATAACTTTCTTTAATGCCTGGCTCTAGTCTCCAGTTAGAGAGCAGCAGCGCATTTGTAGCTCCTTTGGTGTTGCAAATAACCATAGGCTTTCAATCAGGCTAACCATCTGCCTGTCTGATGAATTCATACAATGCAAATAAACAATTGCTAAATTTAATCCATTTGTAGGTATCAAGCATGGTTATGATATTTTTATACACTTAATAATAACCATGTCGCTATTAGAAGGATTTCTATAGAGTTGGGTTCAAAAACTTGTAGTTTATTATACAAAGGAGTAAAACGTAAACGTACGTACACGAATGATCGATAGCGTCGACAGCGAAAGCCATGCATCACACGCCCTGTGGGAGTTTGGATATGTGTCAAAAACACACAGTATTAATTTTTATGTCACATGTTAGTGGGTATTGGTGCATCCATACTAATCTATACTATGATAAATTTGTAAATGGTTAGAGTTTATACAATGCGTTTAAAAATGTGAAAAAATCAAGGGGGTTAATTCGGACCAGGAGATTCCGTAAGTCCAATTTTTAGTTTTTTTTTTTTTAAATTAGTATTACTACTATTACTTACTAGATTAACAATAATATTATGAAATTCTAAATACGCCGTTTGAAACTGTTAAAAAAAAAACAACCGCAATTCACTATATAAACGATAGAGAACACGATGCAATTTGTTTATATTTCTTCTCTATTTATCTTTTATGATCGGGATTCACGTAAAAACTAGTAGGCCCATTTCAGTGCGGTGTTCACTGATCGCCAGCTAATTTTTGGACTTAGACTCTGCGCTACTTTGTATCCTGAGAATCCCACGGAAATTTTTCTGGGAATTTGAAATGGCCAGATTAAACAAGTTTTCAATTCCAATGTGATTATTTTACATATCTATAGCAAATTTATGTAATAAAATGTAAGATTTATTTGATGCCGAGAATTCCGCGGAAATTTTCCCGGTAGCGGTTTGACGTAGTTCGGATGCATAAAAATGAGCTTATTCTGACATAGTTTTCATTTAAACAATAGCTTACATTCTTTTTTAAACGCTATACGATACTTTGTGTTCCGGGAATCCCGCAGAAATTTAAAATCAAGGGTGGACAAAGGCGCGGGCATATCCTAGTGTATATATAAAATACCTAATATATGACAACAATGTGATTGGTAGTCGATGCTGGTAGACCGAGACGTACTCGCCATGATCAGATTGAAGATATTTTGAAGAAAGTGTTTGTCAGGGTCGTAGCAGGTGGAGATCCATCGTCTCTACCTACCGCCTACCCCAATGGGAAATAGGCGTGACAATATGTATGTATGTAACACAGAGCTACAAACCAGGCTTTTTTACGCGGCGTAACCGGGAGGAACACCCTAGTTTTAATTAATTTTCCTCATAAATATTTGGTAACCAATCGATGTCCGAATCACGCGGCTGGCACGACACTGGCAAGATGGCAACCGATAAACCGCCACAATTTGGCAAACTTCCCTACATTGGCAATCATAAATTTGTACCGGACAACTAGGCCAGGTGACTTGGACCATGTGAAATATTGGCAAAACGTCCCATGATAGCGTAATGAACTTGTTTACTGGGAGATTTAAAAGGCAATTTTAATAATATCAACTCATGAAAATTAACTAGGGACAGTGTATATTTGTTAAGGACAGTATAACGGGGTTTTGCACATTCATCAAAAAAGATTTAAAAAAAAAAAAATAAGCTGGATATATGGGTAAATATTTTTGCGATTCTCAGATAGAAATTTTTGATTGGTATTAGACACAGGATTGATTGATGTAAAAATGGGTAAAACTTTAACACAAAATGAAGGGGAAAAGATTTTTGCAATTTCTGACTTTTTTAGTACTCCAACCTAAGTTAGTCTTTGGTCAGTATCAGATCAGACAGGATGGATTGAATTTCTGACAATTGCAATGAAGTCGTAGACCTCTTGACAGTAGCGTCAAGTCAACGCGGTACACGATCAATATTAGCTTCAATGAGGAGACTTGTGTAGTCCACCGGACCGTCTCGGGGACCCATAAGACCATTTTCGTCAAGCTGCATCGGTGAAGGTATTCTTTACTGCCCCACTGAAAGTTAGCAGCCTGTATTTGTATATTATCTACCACGTTCATCCAAGACGGATTGGTGAGCTTCATACATTATCTCGATGAGAAGTTTTCATCACGATATCTTCATTCAGTGTCACAGTACGTGATGCGTCACTACGGCTCAGTATTCGAACTCGTAATAAGTAGTTTAATTACACAAATACATTTTTTTTATAATTCACTAAGAAAATCTATCATTTATTGAACGATAGATAGATAGATAACACTTTATACACCAATACAAAAATGAACTTGAATACTAAAATTAAATTTAATTACGTACACAGGGCGGTCTTATCGCTAAAAAGCGATCTCTTCCAGACAACCCCAGGAATGAATCGAGATGATAATGGCGTTGGTGGTATACATAACACATAGTAAGAACTACTTACTTTTTAAAAATAGATAAATGATATATATATATATATGCAGAAGTTTAAATACCATACAAATACATACGAGTATGTATAAAATATATAAATGTTATTTTGCAGATTTTGCTTATCTGATAGCAATAGGCAGCGCGTTCCAAAGATGAAATATTTCATTGAGTAATTCATTGATACTGTTACGAGCTACACAGGACTCGAATTAAAATGCCGTTGGAATTACTATAGAGTTTATTAGAACTGTACAAACACGTATAAAACAGGTACAAATATAACTAGACACTGTATAAACTGCACGATTCAATAACACGCGCAAAGTCCGTTACTATATCGCTAATCGAAAGTACTACAAACTTCTTGCTAGTATCGTAATCGTCGCTTGATTGCCCCGCCCCACCCCTCCGTTCGGGCATTGTTTTATACTAAACTGTATAATACCGACAAAGGGTCGCGTTCACTGAGTTAATCCGCACATCTGGCAAACTTGCGGCGCAATGCAATAACAACGAGGATTAGTTCGACACTAATGACGGCCATAAAACAAGTACGAGAACAATAGGATGTTTTTTTATTAATGGAAAATTTTAAACACGAAGTAAACAAAAGAACTCCGAATGCAGGAAAGGTAATAAACTGCGATTTAATGCGAAACAGATTAATTTTAAGAAATGCAGATACTTCATTATATGTATCGACGTGGAAAGTAAATATTTATAATATTGCACAATAATTATATATACCACCATCGCCACTCCTAATCAGCAATTTTCTTGGCACGGGTTGTCTGGAAGAGATCGCTTTTTAGCTAAAGACCGCCCTTTGTACACAATTAGAATAGTACTAGTTCGTAAGTTTTCTGTAATGGTGTACATTAAAGTGTTACCTTTTTATTTAGCTTTCGGTTACTTTTAAATGGTAAATTTCTCTTACGCACTTCTTTTGAGCTTTAAAAACTGGTTTTCTTTCATAGGAGTTGTCCCCGGAAATAGTCCCATATCTCAACGCAGAAGGAACATAATTATGCGCATTATCACAGAGGGGACATTTACTACATTGCTAACCACATGAAAATTGACTTGTACATCGTGTGCCTTCCAATTCAAGAGAATAGCTACATTCAGACCTAGGAATTTGTTTATATTAGTTTCATTTATTTCCGTCCCTTCATAACTAATGTTCATTAAATTTACTAATAGCAAATAGTACCTTTTCGATGTTCCACAGAATTTTGTTAAACTTTAAAAATTTATAATAAAAACGTTCTGGAAGCAGGCGCGCAACACTGCATTACAGCAGCTGTTTGCGATACTAGACTATAACAGAATGGTTTAATAAAAAAATCTTTAATTCCAAAAAATGTTCAGCTTACCATGGGAATTGTAAAAAAATTCAATATATACGAAAATATATGTAATATTTATGTTAAACCAGATTATTGAATATTTCAAAGGCCATGATAAAACAAATTACAAAAGTAATTATCCACTAGACGATACACATTAATTCTGGCAATCGATTACATAATTCGACAAGGTAATAAAGCTATAAGAATTATTATCCCATAAAATACATAATGGCTCTGGGCCAGTGCAATACGCCGCAGGGAAGTGAATGAAATTGCTACTGTTACAATGGTTACAATACGAAAAAAATATTTGTAAATTGTAGAGCATTATAATTGTAGGTTAATGTATTTGCCAGGTGGTAGAGTGCATGGCTACCACTCCTAGTCTAGACTATGCCGCTATAAGAATCTATAGTTGTGTTCCGGCTAGAGTTCTAGTTCGGAAATGTTCGTTAAGAATCGGATGTGTTCTGTTTCGGTCTCATTTTACTAGCAGTCGTTCATGTCATGTTAGCCCTCTTTGTTATGTGAATATCCGTAGAGGCGTTATTATACTGTTGTCCTCATTCCGTTCTTTTTTATGAATTAAAATTTTGAGCCGTATTAGTACAAATCTACTTTGTACCGGACAAATGTACTGCCTCACACCTGACTACTCATCACTAGTACCGGTATTAGTGGCCAGGTTCCATCTCACTTCAATGAGCAGTAACGCATTTGTAGCACCTTGGTGTTGCGTATGTCCATAGGTGATGGTAACCGCTTGCCATCAAGAGGCCTATCTACCGATCTTATGCAATAAAAAGAGATAACGTTATTATAATCTCTTTCTCTTTTATTTCATTTTATCCATCAGCACAGTAATTCTTTTCTTCCATACTCTATTCTGGCATATGTATTCTGTCACACCATGAATTATTATCATGTCATCCTTCACACAATTCCTAACGTCTTCTTTGGTCTAATTTTACATTTGTCTGTTTATTTATCTACTATAAAAATAATAGAAAAAATCTAAATTCTTACCTATCAAAATTGGGCGTTGTTTGAATTTCGAAGTGAAACTTCTTTAGAATCGTTTTGAAACCTGATGAAACGAAAAACCGACATTAAAAAGAGTTAAACATATAAGTGTATAATATGAAGCCTGCCAGAGAATGAGATACGAGTTTTTCATTGTGCAGCACAGATTAGAGAATTATAACGCCGATGATTAAACAGAGGTCCAAATTGGACCGAAATAAGATTGATCCCTTTTAGGGATGACCCAATGGTTAGAGAAGCGAGATGAAATGATCCTCCGTCTCAAAGGAAGATCTTCCAGCGAGGCTATTATAGTACCTCGCAGGCCTAAGCCGATCTATTATTGTTCGAAATTTGTATTTATATATTTGTATATATTTGTATATGCTTGGTACGGGTTAAGAATCGTTTGCGACCTCAATTATTACTCAGCGCTATCTATGGGCTTTTCTATACCCTCCTCTATAACCCACCCTGACGGTTTGCAACGATTTGGTTTCGCTCCTGGTTTGTAAACGTCTATTGGTGACGGTAACCAGTCCGTGAGCTGAGCTGTCTGCCTTTTTACCCGCTTCGCAATAATAGAATCTACATAGAGTTAATCTACATAAGTACAAATTCCCAATGATACTCGTTCCGGCCATCGCCTGAGGGGTACGAACAACATACGTCACACTGGATATAAAATCTTCAAATATTTTCCTTAAAAAACTTACCTGATTTTATTACTCAATAATAGTCTTATGTAAGATCCTCTTATAAAGGTAAAAAATAATACTACCATCTCAATCCCTCTATCAACCTCTCATCTTATCTTAAGGATTCATTTCGTATATTTCCCTAAAAATTCATAAGATTTCAATACCCTAATCATCCAAGACATAAAATAAAGAAGTCTATCTACGTAGAAAATCTGTGTAACGACTATAAGATGGTTTTGGGTCGCATGTAATTTGTACGGGATGTACCCATAGTGTTGGAAAAGGTAAGTCGAGATTTAAAGAGATCGTCTCATGTTTTTCATATTGAAGTACATCGATTGGAAAAATAAAATATAGGTTTGTATATGCTATTATGTTATAAAAGTTAGCCAATGAACCATTGGACTGAAATAGCCAACCCAATGGTCTGGTGTTGATTGCTATCTCCACTACATTGAATTTTGGTAATGACTTTTTCGACAATCTTGTTTCGAGTAGATAAACATGTGTATAAGATGGCATACATAAATCAGTATATTTTCAAAAACGAACGTATAATTTAATTTGAATTTCAGAACTATTGTACTCGACGAAATTTAAACACTGGAGTATTTTGTTTATATTGTTGTGTTAATCACACTATCTTGATCTAAAAAAAAATACCTTTTCATAGACACATACTTACGAGGAGTTATTTGAGTGATAATAAGATAATATACAAATGTGCGGATAGTCTGATGTTGTTCAAATATACTTAACCTTATATAATTATTTATTATAAAAAAAACAAGTGTTTTTAAAATTCCTCATTTAATTATATGTTCCAAAGTTTATGTAAGTTGTTTATTCCACTGTACATATTATTACTATACTTGGGCTTTTCATTTTGATCTTTTCCTTTAAACTTCATTCCGTAATCTTTGGAGCCTTTCCTGTTATCCGAGGTAAATTCACATTATTGAAATGCACTTTCAGGTACGAGGATGTTCAACTTCATTATAATCGGCTTATTCTCAGAGCTGTCAAGTAAAAACGTTAAACCATATTATCATTCACACATTTATAATATAGATTTAGGCGATAAAGTTAATATGCTATGAAAACTTTCATTTTCTACTCACTTAAACATAAGTTACTACATAATTGTTCTGTATACTTCGTTACATGGATAAATAAATAAATAAATATAAATAAATAAAATATCTGTCTTGTGAAATGTGAAATGTCAAGGAAGTATAACAGTAACGAATAATTCGTCATTATCAAGGTTGTTTGAAATATCTGATATCGTTTTTTTATTGATAGAACAAAATGCTTTGTTTGTATTTTTTTTCTAGATATTTTACTATGGCTTCCATCGCCTTTTCTCATAGTACGTATTTGTATTATATTTATATATCGTGGGACTTTTGTATTTATCGTAATAAAAAGTAGATATTGTAGTTCATCTTTAAAGAGCGTCTAAACGTTTAGAATTAATTCTATTATGTAAATAAGAAAAACAATTAAAGATTTTTTTTAAAATAATACATCCAAGAATTATTGGATACTAACACCCAAACTAGACCAGGCCTGTCATTTAGTGCTTTCCAGCGAATTAATGACTAACTTTTATTTTTAGTTTTAGTGTAGAAATCACCCCTCTATTTAATTTTTATTTTTGATGAGTACACATAATCAAACTACGTTTTAACGTTTTTAAGCACGGTATTTTATATCATTTTTGTTCCAACATTTCGGCCACCGTTTAGTAGGGTAGGTGTGATCACGGAAGACGAAGATGTCAAGTGTCAATGAGTAATGTTAAAGTTATTATTTAGCTAACCGCCAACTTGTTAATGGCTATATACCTCTATTATTAGTATTTAATTATAACTTATGTGTATATTTGTATATATAGTGTAGTTATATATTTATTATTAAAATGTAAGTAATCGTACAATAATTATGTATACCACCATCGCCACTCCTAATCAAAATATTCTTGCCACGGGTTGTCTGGAAGAGATCGCTTTTTAGCGATAAGCCGCCCTTTGTAACCAATTAGATTAATACTAGTATGTAAGTTTTCTGTAATAGTGTACAATAAAGTGGTTATCTATCTATCTATCTTAATTTTAAAGACTTTTGTTAAAAATTGAGATTTACGAATAGGCTTTAGTTTTTAACTGCACTATTGACCCTTGAAGCTTTTATTTAAGCAATATATGGACCGTGGAAAAAGTTTAATGTTGGGTGACTCGTTTATAGTAGGTGGTCATCGTGTGCAAGTTTTTATAGTCTGAAGGTTATATTTAAAGTTTAATTATCCTGGATTTATGTTAGTCGCATTGCGAATTTTGGCTTCCTTTAAAGACATTTTACAGTACAGAATTAATATGCTTAGAATCCGGGTAGGTGCCAGTAAAGTGAATCGTTTTTAACTAGGACCTAGAACTCTTAGTCTTTTTTTATTGCAAGAGTTCAGCAGACAGGCAGATTGTCCACCTGATGGAAAGGGTTTACTATCGCTTGTTGATTTTGCGACATCAAAGGAGCTACAAATACGCTGCTGCTTTCTTAAAAGATACTGGAACTTATGTCGACATACTTTAGACCAGGGATGGTAGCTATCCAGTCGGACAAATTCCCTACCACCTGGCAATGTATCCACAAACCAGCCATCTGCATCTGACTCTTCACCCAGATACCAAACGACAGCCTTTCGAGATGACGGCCTAGGCGTCCTGCTATATATACCTTAATATTATTGTTACATGCCGACAAAGAGTGAATGCGTATCTGCCTGACATAAACCTAGTTTACTACCTTTCCCGCATTTGGACTTCTTTTGTTTACTTTGTGTTTAGAATTTGTAATTAAATAAAAACATTCTATTGTTATTGTACTGGTTTTATAGCCGTCATTAGGCAGGCGTGTCGAAATAATTCTCGTTGTTATTGTTTTACATCGCGGCATATTGTATTTGTACAAAATAAAAGGAATGCCCGAAGGGAGTGGTGAGGCAGTCAAACGACGATTACGATACGAGCAAGACGTGGGTACATTCGATAAGCAATATAGTGACGGACTTTGCGCGTGTTATTGAATCGTGCAGGTTGTACTGGTTGTGGTCAGCTTTATTTGTACCTGTGTTATACATATTCTAATAAATTCCATAGTAATTCCAACGACATTTTAATTCGAGTCCTGTAGCTCGTATTATTCATAACGGCTTATAATAAATATTAGTTTTAATGATCACACTCTGTTTGTAACATGGCAATTAACAACCAAGTTTCAATTGCAAGCTTGCTAAACTTCCTAATCGATTTCTACATCCTGTATCTAACTAACTATCATGTAAGATCTTATGTTTTAAACTTTAACCTAGCCCTCCTCGGGTAATTTAGAAGTTAGCATCTTAAACCGTTTAATGCATTAACTTAACCTGGGTTGAATATAAACGCGTTAGTTAATTATTGTTTTAAAAATAGCTTTCGTATGTTTGTTCGCAAAACTCGAAAAGTCAATGGGTTAACTTGAATTTTTTAAAGTTGATTATATTTTCCTTGGATATAGAAAATTCTAAATTTTTATTAAATAATCATAAAGAATTAATTTAAATATGTAGTTTAAGTATAAGTATTTAAGTACTATCTAATAATCTGCATCACCTATATAACCAGGTCAGGTTAAATTTTTCTTTATGTTAGATTGCCTGGAAGAGATTGCTTTAAGCGATAAGGCTGCCTATTGTTTTTAACATAATTATATTGTAATCGTGCCTTTTTTTGTTAATTTGGTGAGAAATAAAGTGTTGTCTTTATCTATTTATATTTTTGTGTATTTGAAAACATATCAGTGAAAATACTGTTACAACTGTAATCCCGACAAAAACAAAATCCACCTGCATATCTGACACGAAGCATATTTATTACCCGTCGGCATTTGAACTAATAACATTTAAATTCTTTAATGGTCGTCTTCTTTTGTTTACTTTCTGTTTAGAATTTGTGATTAGAAAACAGACCATTGTTGTATTGTAATCATTTATGGCAGTCATTAGCTCCGTGTGTCGGATTATGTCGACTTAGATACGGGGACATTGCAAGTGCGCAGTATAAAACGATAACCTGATGGAGGGGGGAGTCACCCGATCGATAACCATGAGTGAAGCGAATTACGACCTTCTGCATTACGTTTGGACGTGTTGTGTCGGTTGTATTTGTACCTGTGTTATACGTGTTTGTATAGTTCTAATAAACGCTAAAGTAATTCTAACGGCATTTTAATTCGAGTCTCGCTACTCGAAACAAAACTAATATCTGCAAATGAAAAAATTACAAATATAATAATTTCATCATGAATCTGTTGATGTTACTTCCAAAAATCATATGGTTTAACCTATATATAATATAAAATGTCCTACGATTACATAATTTTATCATTTTTGAAGAATTTGACGAGTCTTTTATCATTAGTGCTATAACTAAGATAAGTTACAGTGAATTTTATGCTCATGACTTATGCACATGCAGAGAATGAAATTCGAAGTCTCTGTGCATACGAATAATCTTTAAGACACAAAATGTTACATATTTGTATATAGCAAGAGTTTTTTTTTTAATTGCCTGAAGCAGGCAGACAGGTAGACGACCCACCTGATGGAAATTGGTAACTTTCGCCTGTAAACGTTTACATTGATGCCAACCTATAAGAAATTGTATAACGCCCTGCTTAAAAAAACCCATGCGCATAGCGCAAGGAGAAAATCGCGGCGGAAAGTTTCCTCCAGGTGTGTACAAGAAATATAAGATATTTGTATTATTATCAATACAATATGTTTTTGCATACTACAAAAGCTGTTTACAAACTGTTTAAGATATAAATAGCAGTAGATTGGAGGTTTATGTAACTAAAGGATATTTTGTGAGCTCATCAAACAATTGTTCTGAATATAATGTTACTATAGAGTTTATTAGAACTGTACAAACACGTATAAAACAGGCACAAATATATCTAGACACTTTATAAACTGCACGATTCAACTACACGCGCAAAGTCCGTCACTATATCGCTAATCGAAAGTACTACACACGTCTTGCTAGTATCGTAATCGTCATTTGACTGTCCCACCCCTCCGTTTGGGAATTGTTTTATACTAAACCGTATAAAACCGACAAAGGGGCCGCGTTCACTGAGTTAATCCGCACATCTGGCAAGCTTCGATGCAATGCAATAAAAACAAGGATTAGTTCGACACTAATGACGGCCATAAAATAAGTACGATAACAATACGATGTTTTTAAATTATAAACACGAAGTAAACAAAAGATCTCCGGATGCAGAAAAGGCAATAAACTGCGTTTTACGACAGCTTGGTGTGTATTCTTTGTCGGTATGTAACAATAATATAATAATATAAGATGTTACCTTTTGTTACAGAATTACCAGAAAAACCCAAGATATTCGATGAATTGCACAATGAAGTTGTTGGAGTCGCTGGTCCTTATATAGAAGACACAACTCTGAAATTGAGCTGCGTTGTAAGTGGAGGTACAGACTTAATATTTTTTCAATCATTTATTATTTGGTTTCAGAAGGGAAAACATGATATATCGTGTTTTTAGCTTGTAGATGAAAAAAATATATATAAGTAAATACGCATATGTGATCATAAACTTATTATAGTATCGAGTGACTTCTTCCATTCGGATACATGGATTGGAGTCAGCAAAATGTTGTCACGTTTATTCATCTTATTAAACAGCTTACTAATACAGAAATAAATTTTCCTACGCCTTGTATATAATGAAAAGTAATTAAAGTAAATGCTTTATTAATTGCTTACCATGCTTATCTTACCTACCTCTACTTTAAGGTATGATAGAATATTTTGGAGCACCGCGACAGAAAAGAGCGCTTAAAGCTCAAGATTTAAGAAATAAATTTTGTTCCATGAAATGTGGCTACTTACTGTAAAATGTTTATTTGATGTGTATGTGGTGAACAATAAAGAGAATTCTATTCTAATTGTATTTCCCATTTCCCAATAGATCAGTTTTGAATTATTCGTGTGGTGTATGATAAACTTAACATTGTTTTTTTAAGCTTTGCTTTAATCATTTTTTCAATACATATACATTTATGAAACATACAAAACTTATCGAACATATGATTTCGCTTACCACTTCCCTCGCTACTTCAATGCTATTGGAAGCAGACACATTGTAAGCAAGGGGTATGGCCATGTTTAAATCACGGATTCCTTTCAATTGTCAGGTTTACTTTCGTTCTATTCTCGACATAGTTAACTTCAAGAACGAACTTGAATCGTAACAAATACTAAAGAAAATAAATGACCAATGATAGATGAGGAGTTGTGTGACCACACCCGATAGCGGTCAAGCCTCCACCAATACGCAAGCTACGCTATAAAAATGTAACAGTTATATTCAGAAATTATAGCTAAAAAATTAATGATGTTGATAGAAACCGTCGATATGGAAATGTTAATATTTTATTGATATTAGCTTCAATATTCTATGCAAATTACTCCCTTGGCGTTTTATTAGTACATTTTGTATGTATGCCTAAAAACATTGAACTCGTAGGTATAATTTTCATACAAGAACGTGTAATCGTCCATGCATACTCCATTACACAAAAAATAAAGCCCTACAGAGATTGTTTTTACTCGTCATTGTCAAGGAAGTATATCGATTAATAGGGTCGTGTTTTTCAAGGGTATTTCAAATATCCGCTATCAATTTTTACTGGTTGAACTGAATGCTTTGTTTCCGTGACTGTTTATATACGTATCGCCCAGGATTTCAGACAATCCTTTTGTCCGGCTTAATTGTTAGTATCTTATTTTTATTTACTTACATTAAGGGCTTTACTTATAATAGTTTCTTAAATTTAAAGAAACTGATTATTGAAAATCTTACCCATAAACTCTTCTTTAGTCGAATATTTTGGGTACAACCTACGTTAAGCATTCAAATTTCGTTTATCTGTGCTCCTCTTAGGTAAACAACATGTAATACACGTTTATAAGTGAAAAAAAGATATTCATTGATTTGGGTCTGATTCTCTTACTTAAGAGATGCTTAATCGTTTCTTTACGAAATTATTATAAGTACGGCCGTATATGTTTTGATATTTTTAAAAAAGGAGTAAGTTTTACATTTTTTTATTAATATAATCTTATTGACTTTTGACAAAAACGAAATCCTACAAAACATAATATAAATTCGTTTGTATATATGTAACATTTATTTATTTAACAGTGTATTGCCATTTCATGGATAATATTTGATAGGAATATGTATTTAATGAGATAAAAAATTGAAATTCTTAGTTGTTTTTAATTTAATATTTCTTTTAGTCAATAGATGTGTAGATAGTTGCTCTTAAAGTTGTAAAATTTAATTAAATCAATTTTGGATAGTGAAGCAGAATATTCTAGAAAAAGACAAGGTCAAACAAAAACAAAAAAATCTTTCAAATAGAATCGGTTTCAACTAGATCATTGTTTGAATAGTAAGATAGTTCTGATTGAATTCTTTGCTTAGAGTTCTGTAGTCAAATGATAAAAACATTGAATCTTTTTCACCTCTGCCTTTCGTTTTGCGTGGACTAACACACACAGGGCCGATTTCTTTGATTTGTGTCGGTTTTACGTAGTACTGTGTAACTAGAGGAAAATAATTTGTTCACCACACTCTCGTAGATATAGGCATGTAAATTGATATTACTTATTGTAACGTTAATAGTGACATTGCTAGCTAATTATAGGTACGTAACAAATTTTAATGGATGCAATACGTGCATGTATACAATAAGCTGGCATATTATATATGTATATTGACTTACTCAATTATAGAGACATTCTTCGTTGCAATCGCTCCACGTAGTTTTGCTTCTGTGGACGGTGACCATAATAAACTGCAGCAAAGTTCAAATTAAAATAGTTATCTGCAGTTACCCGTCTGGAGTAAGACGGGTGTTGGTCCGTTGTTACTTGTTCACGCTAGCAATTTGGTCTCCAAAACTTAAACAGAACGGACGGAATAAAAATAGACAATAGGACAAACATAAATCTTATTTCTACTCATTTAAATATTCTGTAATACTGAAGGATTTATTTTAAATACTCATGTAAATAGATTACAAAAAGTTTTAAATAGAGGCATCATCCCTCTGCGTATTCTACCGCCTGTACAACGGAGAGTGTTCCGAGGAACTTTTTGAACTGGTGCCAACACCTCATTTTTACAACCGCACCGCTCGCCATCGACGGGATGTTCACCCCCATTTCCTGGAGCTCCCACGCTCAACTACGCAACGGTTCTCTAGAACGTTTATACCGCGTACAACAATGATCTGGAGAGAACTTCCCACCGAGGTTTTCCTTCTGCGCTACGACATGGGGTCGTTTAAGAAGGGCGTTATAAAATTTCATAGAGGCCGGCAACGCCCCTGGTGTTGCAAACGTCCATAGGCGACGGTAATCACCTTCCATCAAGTGGGCCGTCCGCCTGTTTGCCTGTTTCAGGCAATTAGAAAAAATCATCATCATCCGAGCGTTAAATCCCGGTTGCGTTCGGAGCGTTCACTCCGACGCCAAAAACTGTTAAATATCACCTATACTGACATATATACTCAGTAATTTCATATATAACTTTCTAAGAGGGTTGGATGGGTACTGTGATTTTATAAGGAATCTATTTTTTGCGAAATTGGTACGAAACGGTAAATAAGGGATTTATTAAAATAAAGGTTCTTGTTTATTTTTTTATTAACACCAATAACAGAATGTGTTCCAGTGTACATTAAATAGGAAGTTGATATAATAATATGCTGGGTTACTTTTCAAAATAGTATTAACCACTCTTACACCACGCCATTGCATTGGTTGCAAAATGACATTACATGCCATGTCACAATATGCAACAGTATAGTAAGATATATATACTCAGTATTAGCCTTTATATGCATATATACTGTTACGAGTGCAGGACTCGAATTAAAATGCCATTGGAATTATTATAGAGTTTATTAGAACTATACAAACCGTATAACACAGGTACAAATATAATAACACGCGCAAAGTCCGTCACTAAATAGATTATTGAATATTCACAAGTCTTGCTTCGCTTGCGTTTATCGCTTGACTGCCTTATCCATCAACCGAGGCATTGCTTTATACTGCACGGATGCAATATGTCTGCTCGGCCGTGTGCACCGAATTTCCTAGAATCACACCTGGCTAATTTTAATACATGTTAGCAATATAAGTACTTCGCTATTTCTTCAAATAAATTCATTCTTTCTTTCTGCTAATGACTCCTATAAAAGATTACAATACACAATGGGCTGTTTTCTAATAAAGAAGTAAATAAAAGAAGTCCTAATGCCGAAAAGGTAATAAACTGCAGATGTGAATTAGTCTTTGTCGGTCATAACAATACATATGTAGGTACATAAGACTTTCTAAAAATGTTTTCCAACTAAACGTGGTTTTGATCTTTTTTTTGAATTACTAAATTATAAAATATATTTTTAAAGGTAAACCAATGCCACGTGTGCGGTGGTGGCGAGACGACAAAGTAATAGCCAACCTGGCGCCAGTAGAAGATGGATCGCGTCTTAGCCTCTTAGAACTACGGATACCAAAGCTGACAAGGGAATTCTTTGAAGCCGTTTACACTTGCACAGCAGACAACACATTGCTAGTGCCGCCATTGAGGGTCAATGTACAGATTCAGCTTTATTGTAAGTGTATTATTATTTATTTTATAAGTGTTGATGAAATGTAATCTAATACTAACTCTTGTCGGCGGCTACACTCGCGTAGACTAAATATAGTCATATTACGAGTAGTGAACATGCACATACACCCTCTTAGGGGTTGAATTTCTAACCAGCATCAGGGGCATAGATAAAGTTTCGTTCATCTTTCTTTGATTATGACTGATTTTCATTCACAGGTTCATCTTCTCTTTCACGCTTTAGGGCTTAGGGGTTCAAAAATCCTTTCTTAGTGCGAACCTACAGTATAGAAACAATCTGCATGCAAATTTTGACAGCCTAGTCTGTCGTAGTGTCTGTAGTAGTTTGGAGTTCATATGTCAGTCAGTGAATCATTTATTCAATTACTGTAGTAGACTACTATTACTAGTAGCAGTCTACTACTAATAGTAGTAGTAGAATTCGCCACAAAGGCAGGCAAAAGAATCTTAAGTCCATACAGCCAATTATGATGTGTATGTTTTCGTATAGTGGCGCAGTTGTATTTTAGGCTACAAATGACGCCATTCAACGGAGTTCTTGTGTAATCTTAAAAGGTCACATTTGACTATACCGTTAATATTTCTCACAAAACCAAATAATTGCTACTCAAAAACTATCAATATTCTACAACTATTGTGCATTTTAGAGAGATTTTAGACAATTTTAGAAAGTAAAACTGCACTTCACAACGTTCCCTTTCAGTTCCCGCCAAAAAAGTCAATGAGGTCAAGTAATTATATATGTATAGATTATGCATTGTTATTATCGAGAGGAAGCTCGATAGAGGGCCATCAACCGCGCAGTGAACTGGGGAAAATCGCGGCCGGTATGTGTGATTCGTCAGGTCGAGGTGGTGGCACCTCTAGGCGGAACTAAAGATGCTATTGCCACATCCGAGTAAGGGATACCCACTAAAACGCCTAGTTATTCTATCCTTAGACTTCCGATCCTTAGAATTCCAGGGCTACAGGTATATGATTTCCGCTAGCCCTGGCAGGGAGCGGCCCAACAGCATGTATAGATTACGCTTTTTTAACCAGGGGAAATCCGTTTAGATACTAAGCCGTGACAGGCGCAGAAGCCTGGGGAGATAATTCGCGACCTAGTGTGGGATTCGCCAGATCGGGGGTGGCACTAGCATGCCCGGCCACCCGTGCCATGCTATTGCCACTCCCCAGTTAGGGATACCCACTTATACCCCTGGGTGTTCCGTCCTTCGCCTTGTGCCAGGGCTACAGGTATATGACCTAGCCTCTCCGCTGCCATGACAGGCGTGGGCCTCAAGAGGAATCTTCCACTGCCGAGGGACTAAATGTTTAGATTACGTTAACCCAACTTAAAAGATGAAACAATACGGAACAAGGAACATGTTAATCCAACGAAAATAGTTTTGAAACTCATATAGTTGGCATTACAGCGACAAGCGGCGCTGTTCTGTGCTAAATCCAGGTAAATCCGGGCGATTAACCTATATCAACGTTTCGCGCGTCCGCCCGCCGGATTATCTCGGAAATATGACAGTTTAGTGGGAATCTTTTGTCGTCGCCGACGCCATTAGTTTTTATTTGTGCCGTATTGTGCCGCCGTCATGTTGATGTCAGGTTACGCCTTGGAGGGGACGAGGGGACGAGCGGGAAAATTACTAAATTGACTTATAAATAATATTCCCTGCGTTAACTACTAGAGCCGCGTAGTCATCTGCGAGCCGTAACTATAACGTGCTCTAATATATACGCCAGAAGTGCGTTAGTGCATACGCGTGAAACGATCTTAGCTCGTGACGTCCAACAAGCTGCCTTTGACAATGCACTCAGCTGTAACCGAAACGGAACTGTGTTTTAGTGTTTACGCGTGACAAGATCTTCGCTTGTGACATCAAATAAGCCGCTTTTGACCGCTTACTCATAAGCGAAATATAACTACAAGTATTACCGTATAGTGCGTTAGTGCGTACGCGTGAAACGCTCTTCGCTCGCGATATCCAACAAGCTGCCTTTGACGATGCACTCATCAGCGGGCTGTAACCGAAACGGCACTGTGTTTTAGTGTTTACGCGTGACAAGATCTTCGCTTGTGACATCGAGTAAGCCGCTTTTGACCGCTTACTCATAAGCGAAATATAACTACAAGTATTACCGTATAGTGCGCTAGTGCGTACGCGTGAAACGCTCTTCGCTCGCGATATCTTAAGCTACCTTTGACCGCGTACTCATCAGCGAGCTGTAACCACCGACCACTGTTGGTGCACTACGCGTACAGCAATATGCTGAGTGCAAACCTTGTTTGCTGAAAATGCGGTGTACAAATTTAAATTATGCTCTGTGTATAATAATGTATAAAGAATGTAGTTACTATTTCTTCAAATAAATTTTTCCTTCTTTTTTCTCTTGCTAAATATAGAAATAAATACAAAAAATGTTTTTTAATCTACAAGTTCTTTACCGCTTTATTCGTTTAGAGTGACGATGTACTATATGTATTGTACCGCCCGAGTTTAGAAGTCAGGTTGAGTTATTGTTCAATAAGTTAGGAGTTCGAGCCTGCATCACTATTGAGAATTCCCCTATTATTGTTAAGGTAGGGGAGTTTAATAGGAATGCTTTGGCATAGTTCCCCAGTGATTCTCTACACATAATAGTTGTTTATGCGAAATTGCTTGCATTTTCAAACAAATTGTATTCTTGTTTATTTGCGAAAATCAAAGCTAAGGGGTGACGACGGTATACCCGTATTATTAATATATCTATTATACATATACTTATATGATAATAATAGCAGCCCATAAATGTCCCACTGCTAGGATCTGGCCTCCCATTATAGAGGGAACGGACAGTATATCCGCCACGCTTGTCCAAGGCGGCTTGGCAAGTTTAACACATGACACAGGGTTATCTCCATGTGCAGGTTGCATCGCGATGTTTTCCTTCGCCTTTGTTAGCACGTGGTGATTGTAAAAATTTGTAACATATACTTACCATGATTAAATGACAGGTGTTTCTAAGAATGCTCAGGTAAAATCACATATAATACACGTGGATATATGAGGAGATTCACGAAAGTGTATGAGCAAGTGACAGGCGTGATAATATGTATGTATTATATGTTACTAGCTGACTCGGCAAACATTCTTCTCCCATAAAAAAACACCATAGGAGGGTGAAAAATGCTTTACGAACAAATCTCATACCTACCAAATATACAAAAAAAACATTATAATCGATTAAGCCGTTTTGAAGGGGTTCCACCACAAAGACCGTGATACGAGATTTTTATACATTAGATTAGATTTCTTCGCGCGCTTTCGAGGCGCTGTTATTTTACAGCAATTAAAACCAACAAGGTACTTGGCAATCGAATCGATCGAGAGACTATTTATCTTCTTACAAAAGTCCGACATGTCGCCTCGATTTTGTAGGAGCATAGCAAGTTAGCACTTCATAACTTTAATGAAGCAAATAGTGCATTTTTTTATTGTTTATAGAGTAATTGAAGTTGTATTTGTCAGAATATATTGTAACGAGTTACAGGACACGAATTAAAATGCCATTGGAATTACTTTAGAATTTATTAGAACTATACAAACATGCATAACACAGGTACAAATATAACTGGACGCAACCAGTACAAACGTGATGCACGACTCAATAACACGCGCAAAGTCCGTCACTATATTGCTTATCGAATGTACGATACGAGCAAGCCACGTCTTGCTCGTGTCGTAATCGTCGCTTGACTGCCATCTCTGCATTGGGCCATTTCTTTATAATGCACCGATGCCATATGTCTACCTGGCAAGATTGGCAAGCGTCGACCCAATTTCCAAGAAAACGTAATCCGCACACCTGCGGCCTTAAACGAGTACAATAACAATAGGATTTTTTCTAATAAATTATTTTTTAAAATAAAGTAAACAAATGAAGTCCAAATGCGGGAAAGGTGTGCATTCACTTTTCTCGGCGTGTAACACTATTAAACGCAATACGATAGCTGAATATTAAACAAAATTTGACGATTCAGTGGTTGAGCGGTCTAAGCCTTTGCCGGCCTATCTCACTGGAACGTAGAGTGACGTTCTGGGCTAGATTTCTGATATGGTAAATTTTGGACATTAATTTTCTCCTTTACTACGATCTGGGTTTCTGGGATCAGCCCCAGAGTAGTCAGTTGTATATAACATATCCGTGCAGGAACGGAGAAAGAATACAATTTCCTGCGGCCGGGCGGCCTGTCCTCCTTTACTACGATCTGGGTTTCTGGGATCAGCCCCAGAGTAGTCAGTTGTATATAACATATCCGTGCAGGAACGGAGAAAGAATACAATTTCCTGCGGCCGGGCGGCCTGTCGTAAGAGGCGACAAAACAACCCACAGGCAGGTGGTAGGGCATTTGGCCGACTGGATGGCGACCACCTGTGGTCTAGAGTATGCTGCCATAACAACCTTGTGTTGTGTTCCGGCATTAGTGACCAGGTTCCAGGCTCCCTTAAGATAGCAGCAGCGCATTTGGTGTTACAAATGTCCATAGGCGATGGTAACCGCTGTCCATCAAGTGGGCCAAGCGTAACTTGCTTAATTTGGCGATATACAGTACATGTGACTTTGTCTGCTGATTATTATTATTATTGTTATTTGTACGCCATAAAAATGGTCCGGACTTTTGGAATGCTTCCTTGGGGTTATGGGAATGCCAACACGTAGAGGCCTCTTGACGAATTAAAAGTAAATGTGGCGTGACACTGACCTGCGATTTTCCCTGTCTACATCATATAAAAATGCACCCAAGGGCAAGCCCCGGTTAGTGTACGACTATACCTCTACCTCTCGTGCCTCTTATTCTATTCCCTACAATAGTGTAGGCAATAGGATAAGAGGTATAGGGCTATTGGGATGAACTTCTAATGGAACTAGGGATCTGGGAGTATGAGGACTATGGCGTCTGCCCGTCGCAATGTTCGGGTAAAATGGATAAAATGGGCAGACGGTGACTCACCACTAACTGCATGGGCCCCTAAAAAAACCGTACAAGATTTGCAACATAAGGCTGTGAGTCGCTGAGAGTTATGGAGACCTGGGCTGCAGGTTTACCGAAGCTTGTTCTGACGCTATGCCATTTATCACTTCCACCCCTGGAGCTTGACTCTTAGCTGTAGTGATCCCCACTCCGTGCCAGCTCGCTAAGGCAAGCACGGAGTCAGGATCGAGGTGTCGCTACTCACTAAAGGCTTCGCCACCAAGCCCCCCCTGCCTGCTTATTATATGTTTTTTAATGTAAATTCAAAACTTTCACTTGGATGACTGAATAAGCTCAAAACTATCGGTCATATGGACAGACGGACGGATATGATGATATTATTAGGGTTCCGTCTTTACAATAATAGTTACGGAACTCCTACAAACTTTGAAAGACCTTTGAAGACTTTGAAGAGTTTCCAAGTCACAGTATTTTCTCTCAACAAAATAACTTCAACATTGTCAGTGTATGAAAGTTGATCACAGTGGTGACACTCATAACTTGATATATATTTTGTCATTTCTCACGTACGGAATGACATAGTGGCTGTCACTGTTCACAATGTTGGACACGGTTAGTCAGACAAATAGCTGAGAGAGATTAGAAAGTCTATGTTGAAATTGTTATGACTTGTATCTATCTTGTATTATAGTTTTTTTTAATTATATTTTTATTAAGAAAAGAAGAAAGAAAGAATTTATTTGCTAGAAAAGTGACAATATAAAGATGTTGAAATTTGTACATTTTTATGGTTAACTTTATTATGTTGTACGCCGCATTTCCAACAAATGAAGTCGGTAACTCAGCATAAACTGTGTTGGAATTACCTCCGGCACAGGACTGATTATCAGTACCAACCCCGCCTCATCCATTAATATTTGACCCATGGTGAATAATTCTCTTAAATAATAACATATTCAAATAATAATTAACGATATACATACATACTAGCTCATAAAGTAAAAAGTAACACAAAATATGAAACATAAGACAAATTATTGATGGAGTTGTCGTATAAAATCTATATATAAACAAACAGAACATCGAAGTGAGAAATACACATTAACTACGCAAACACAGACAGTTAGAGGAAGAAAGAGAAGAGAGATAAGACGAAGAAGAGAAAGACATACGCACAATAACAAGAATCAATAGTGGGCACATAAAATCCTATGGGCAACGGGACGGGATATTTATAGAAACCGACAAAAGTCGAGAGAAAGTTTATTTCAAATAATAATTAATAAATAAAGTAAACATGTAACACCTACGCATTACACTAAGAGCTATAGAAAGGTCCAAGCTTTTGTTACTTTATACAAAGTTAGGTGAAAAAATAACTTTGAATTTCGGAGAAAGGCCCATAAACAGACAACAATGAGTTTAAAATTGAATCAATTTGTGCCATTAAAACACAAAACGCCTCTAATGTCCGCCATTAGCGATGGCAACTGGTGAAGGACGTTTCAGACTAAGAGCGTTGACACACTAGCGATTGGTGAGAGTGTTTTCGCCAAGCGATTTGTAGTGTTTAAACGTAAGCATACCTTTTTAATTATATAAGGCATTGTTTTATTCTGAAATCAAAGCACAAGAAACGACATTAAACGGGGGTTATCGCACGTTAGAATTAAATGTAGGTTTAAATCTTGCATATATAAAAATAAATCATATAAATGTATGTACGCGCATAACTTGAGAACGACTTTACTGATTTTGATGAAATGTTGTGTGTGTTTGAGTGGGTCCCGGGATGGTTGAGATTCACGATTGAAACCGGTAGGTAGTGCTGAGATCGGGTTCTAGAATCCTCCTAATCACCAAGACCGATTTTGGTGATTTTGTGTTTGTGTCATGAAATGTCTTTTAGGAATTTAGAAAATATGGCGGTACGAAGTTCGCCGGGTCAGCCAGTGTAGTATGTAAGTATTTAATCAACGTAAAATTAATACAACATAATAAAGATATCCCGCGTCGATACAATATAATGTAGTTTTGCTAGAAACCTACAAACTGGGATGAGTTGTCATGTCACATGTCGATTGTTGTTGTGTCATGTCACATGTTGATTGTGCCAAGATAATTAACACGTGTCAACGCCATACTCAGAGTTTATAAATGGTTAATTAAAAATATATGTCGTATGTTGAATTTCACATTTTACAACAAGTAAATAAATCATGTTATTGGTAAAGATGCTGTGAAAGTTATTTATTATTATAATTTAAAGTAACAAACAAAAACTGGGTAAATATTTGGTGCCAAAATGTTACTAACGTCGTGACGAATGATAAGCGCGCCAATGATATATTAAATAAGATTATATAAGAGATGGCAAAAGCTACTGGAGAACAAAATATAATATAAGAAAGTGTATCCAGGGTTTCGAAGCAAATGCTCCGTATGCAATGGAGATTCAAGGCGATTATGATGAATTTCAAGTGAATTAGATACAAGTAGTTGCTTTTAAGATCTTTTCTATAATAAATTCTAAAGAATATGATTTAAATTTTGACCAGGCTATAAAATAACATAATTTCAAAATTTCATGACCGAAATGATTTTATATATTTAACTCTATTTAAACAATAATGATTGCGCTCATGGACTTCTATATCGTTATACTTATATCGTTAGAAGTATGTATATACGGTAGTACAAATCGATGAGGTTAGGTTTTTTTATTGTATGAGTTCAGCAGACAGACAGCCGGCTCACCGAATGGAAAGCGATTACCATCGCTTATGGACATTTATAACACCATAGGTGCTACCAACGTGCTGCCACTTCCTAAAGGAAGTCTGAAACCTGGCCACTAATGCCAGAACACAACGCAAGGTTATTATGGCGGGATACTCTAGACCAGTGATGAGTGGCATCCAGATGGGCAATTACCCTACCTGGCTGTGGGTTGTTTTGTCGCCTCTTACGACAGACCAATGGCATATGGCAACTATGTGTTAGTCATCCAGCATGCTCGCTACGACCGACGATATTCTCACAACAATACGTTTAATAACTGCGCAAACATGCTCGTTAATCGCTAGTGTGTATGGATCGATAGTGTGTATAAATAAATAAATAAATAAATATATAAATAAATTTCATTCAGATTTGGACTCTATTTTATTACCAAAAGCAGTTACTTGTGAAGTTGACCAATTAAATAAATACATTTCTAATTCTGACAAAGTTTTAAAACTTCTTTCACAGAATATTCGCAGTATTAATTGTAACATGGCTAGTTTTATTACACTACCTAGCAGATCGAAAATAGCTTGGGATGTTTTGGTACTTTCTGAATGCTAAGGAGTAGTTATATATTACAAAAATCAGTTAGATGCTTCTTATGAGGAACCGATGCTAAACGACGCCAATTGCCTTTTGTTAAAAATTAATCATGATACTTGTATTCTAGGTATTTATCGACCCCCGAGTCAGTACAATATAAGCAGCTTTATTGAATCGCTTGATCAGCTTTTATCTAGTCTAAATTGTTTCAAAAACATTATTTTGTGTGGCGACATCAACATTGACATTTCTTCTAACTCTTCAGATAAGCGCTCGCATGAGTATCTTAATTTACTAGCTAGTCACTGTATTCTACCAGGTCATAACCTTCCCACTCATGATAAAACTTGCTTGGATCATATGATGATCAAGAGTAATAAGGTTACGTCTTGCTTAGTCATCGAATCATCTATTACGGACCATGATAGTGTAGCTTTTAGTCTCAACTTTTTAAATGAAATCCTTTACACTTCAAAATTATCACAACGCCTTGACTACTTACTTCTCGATCAAGCCCTCCTTAGCATGGATTTTCAGCTTATCTTCCAATGCACTGATGCTAATCAGGCTACGGACTGGTTTATTAATTTACTAGTTTCAGCAATAAAAGCATGCTCAAAATCAACCAAACTGCCAAATCGAAAACATATAAGTAAGCCGTGGATTACCAAGGGATTATTACGGTGTATGAAAAACAGGGATAATTTGTACAAAAAAGTTAAAAAGGATAAAGATAATGACACTCTTAAATTAACATACAAACGCTATAGGAATTACTGTAATACCTTGCTCAAGAAAGCAAAAAGAGATTACGAAAAGCAGGAAATTCTTAATGCAAAGAATAACAATAAGAAACTCTGGGAAGTAATAAAAAGAATAAGTGGCACTGATAGGATCCAGGATAGTTCCACTAGTCTCATATCATATAGTGATCGCAAAGGTAGTATAAATAAAGTTAATAAATATTTTGTAGATATTGGGAAGAAATTAGCTGAAGCTATAATCAGTAATAATAATGACTATAGTAATGACGATAATAATCAGCTGTCTTCGCCAGTGAACTCCCTAGTTTTACTACCAGTTGATTGTTCCGAGATTACAAGAGTTGTTAATGGTCTAAAAGATAAATGTGCAATTGGAACCGATCAAATTTCTTGTAAGATATTAAAAAGGTACTGTCACCTACTTACTCCACCGATTGTACACATTTGTAATCTTTCAATATCCAATGGTGTTTTTCCTTCTGCTTTTAAATCTGCTTTGATTAAACCTGTTCATAAGAGTGGTGACAAGAGCTGCGTATTTAACTATAGGCCTATCTCTATACTACCTGCTTTGTCTAAGATTTTGGAACGAGTTTTAAATCACCGCCTTGTCACATATTTGGAAGCTAACCATATACTAGCACCTTCTCAATACGGTTTTCGAAGGAACAAGTCTACTGATGATGCTGTACACGAGCTCTCTGATTCTTTGATAAAGAATTTAGATGAGAAATTAAAGTGTTTAGCTGTATTTTTAGATCTTGCAAAAGCGTTCGATACGGTTTTTGTCCCACTCTTGTTGCACAAGTTAGAAAAAATTGGAGTCAGAGGATTACCACTTCTTCTTTTTACTGATTACCTTAGAAATAGATCTCAAATAGTCAAGATTGATGAAATGCTAAGTGATGAGCTTCCTATAAATTATGGTGTTCCGCAGGGCAGCATCCTTGGCCCCACTTTATTTTTAATCTATATTAATGATTTATGCCGGCTTCGGCTTCTTAATGGCAAAATTATAACGTTTGCGGATGATACTGCCTTAATCTTTAGTGGTAACTCTTGGGACGAAACATATCATAGTGCACAACTCGGAGTTGATAGAGTGAGTGACTGGTTACGCAGTAACATGTTAACTCTTAATGTCACTAAAACTAAATACATCGCCTTTTCGCTAAGTGCTAATATGGCCCCAGAAACAAGTTTCTCCATCACGGCTCACACTTGCTTGCTTAAAACTCCTAACTGCGTTTGTCCTTCACTGCAGAGAAGTGATACTATAAAATATCTTGGCATTATACTGGACCAATCATTACTTTTCAAGACTCATATTGACAACCTAGTCACCAGACTTCGTAAACTTATATATATCTTTAGAATGCTCAGACATGTAGCAGATAGACAAATACTTAAGATGGTTTATTTTGGTTTGTGCCGTTCTCTTATCAGCTACTGTATTACGACGTGGGGAGGATGTGCTAAGAGTTACCTCCTTGAAGCAGAAAGAGCTCAACGCGCCATTCTTAAGATGGGGGCAGGTCTTCCTTTCCGCTATCCTACCGTTAAACTCTACAAGGAATGGGATG
Organism: Dendrolimus pini; assembly: GCA_949752895.1. NCBI lineage: Eukaryota > Metazoa > Arthropoda > Insecta > Lepidoptera > Lasiocampidae > Dendrolimus > Dendrolimus pini. The sequence goes on along the minus strand of OX457130.1, from coordinate 4,911,975 downwards.
TTATGACAGTCAGGCAAATATTCTTCCTGCACATATTACTTAAAAAACACTCTCTTATCAATTTTAATCAGGCCATAGATAAGCGACGTAAACTAGATGTTTGTACAACTCCTTTATTTCGTACCAGTCGTACACAAAATTTCTTCTGTTTTCTGGGTGACTTCCTCTATAATAAAATTAATAATATATTAAACATATACCCCCTTAATAAATTTACCTGCAAAGCAAAAATTACTAAGTTCTTGAAAACTCTCGATTATCAGTCCACTGAAGACCTCTTGTATATTCTTAAATAACTATGCTGCTTTCCACTATCAACTTTATTTCTTAATCACTTCCACGATTCCCTGACTTCCTATACATCATAATATTATTATCATAACATTGTCTGACTCATTCACTCTCCCTCAATCACATATACTTCCTCTTAAATCACCTATATACGAACGTACCGCACACACACACACACACACACACACACACACACACACACACACACACACACACACACACACACACACACACACACACACACACACACACACACACACACACACACACACACACACACACACACACACACACACACACACACACACACACACACACACACACACACACACACACACACACACACACACACACACACACACACACACACACACACACACACACACACACACACACACACACACACACACACACACACACACACACACACACACACACACACACACACACACACACACACACACACACACACACACACACACACACACACACACACACACACACACACACACACACACACACACACACACACACACACACACACACACACACACACACACACACACACACACACACACACACACACACACACACACACACACACACACACACACACACACACACACACACACACACACACACACACACACACACACACACACACACACACACACACACACACACACACACACACACACACACACACACACACACACACACACACACACACACACACACACACACACACACACACACACACACACACACACACACACACACACACACACACACACACACACACACACACACACACACACACACACACACACACACACACACACACACACACACACACACACACACACACACACACACACACACACACACACACACACACACACACACACACACACACACACACACACACACACACACACACACACACACACACACACACACACACACACACACACACACACACACACACACACACACACACACACACACACACACACACACACACACACACACACACACACACACACACACACACACACACACACACACACACACACACACACACACACACACACACACACACACACACACACACACACACACACACACACACACACACACACACACACACACACACACACACACACACACACACACACACACACACACACACACACACACACACACACACACACACACACACACACACACACACACACACACACACACACACACACACACACACTACATCACACCTTTGCTCTTGAAGGGCTCACTCTAACACGATTACTTAGAATAGTTATACTAGTATATTTTCTTTTTTCTCTCAAATTATAGCCAACGGGTTGATCCTGGTGACCTGTACCACAGGTTTCTTTTAACCTAATTCAGGCACCAGCCTCTTAGTTAATGTTGTTACTAGATTTAAGTTTCACTGTGTACTTAAAGAGGAAATAAAGAATTATGTTATGTTATGTTATGTTATGATCCTAAAAGCTAAGGAAAAGTCGCCCCAACGTGCATTCAGCTGACACCGTATTATTATAATGGATAATAATTTCCTTTTAGGCTTTGGTCGTGTAAGACGATGGCTTAAGGGGAAAATATAACATTATTTCTTGTTTATACGTTGCTAAACATTTTGTGCAGGTGGGCTTAACTTCATGGAAACAAGTCTTTACTAAAAGAAATAAATATTTTATTAAGCACAAAAGCAATACAGAAGATTATCAAACAGTAAAACAGTACTGATATTTAGTGAGGAGGTATTGAAGTGATAATTTTATTTAAAATTGTTAATGTTTAATTATTATTTCCATGGGGTCCTAATACTCTAATTCATCGAGACATCACCGAACGTTTGGTAGACTTTTCACGCGACCAAAAGACTGCAGTCTATTTTGCTCAAAGGTTAGGTAAGCATCATTATACAACGTGGTAACGCCGTCAGCCTTTTGGGAACGTTCTCGATAAGTGACGTTGGTTTGGATCAATATTTTATCTATACAATTATATCCCTCAATTACTTCTAGTTTTTAATACGGCCTTATTTGTAATTTATTCTTTAAGTTTATATTATGTTTTAGAGTGAAAAATAAATGATTAAAAAATAAACAAGTTGATATTAGGCTAAAGTATAACTTTAACATGTGTATAAATAATGTAATAAAACATCACAAATAATATAAAGGTCCCTAATCGCTGTCGGTTGGGAACGTGCCCTAAATGCTGGCCGCATTCCCGAGCTGGATGTCAACACCTATGCGTTGCCCCAGGTACAGGCCAGCCTTTTCGTCATGTAAGATTTCTATCAAACGAGATGATAGATCTCCTTAAAACCTCTAACCTAAGGTCTCGGTAAATACTATTGATTCATACAAGCACTTTGGGTGGTAATGTTTTTACTTTTAAGCATGTTAGTAGTAAACGTCTAACCTCTATATCTAGTTGAAAGGTACAGAACTGAAAGTAACCACGTTATTCAATAACATTGAACGATTAATTTTCCTTCCTATTTATTTTCGCCGTAATCTTCATATTCTCAATTTCGTTTATAACATATTATTTACTTCTAATAGTTCCCAGTACCTTAAGGAAAGTTTTAAATTTTTTCGCCTATCCACTGCCCACAATTTGGCTCTGGTACGTATTGAAATCTTGTGATACCTGCATACGCTTCATCCTATTATGATAAATCTTTTACAGTACAGGCTGTCAAACTTTGGAATATGCTGCCCCTTACTATCAGAGATACCAAATCCTTACCAATATTTAGAAATTTACTCAAAAAACACATAATAAATAAATAAATATAATCATGCTAATACACTTATTATAATAACTTACGTATGTTGAAACATATTATGGTATATCTGTATATATATGACTATGTATATATGTATGTATTTGTATATTTAATTTCAAATTAGTTTGATTATTTATGTATCTATTGCCTTTTACCTGCACCACCTACATGCCTGATTCAAATTTCTTTGATTTAGGTTACCTGGAAGAGATCGCGATTCGTCTAAATTGAAACACAGAAATGAACCATCCACCATCTAATACCGGTTTTATCGTGTATAATAGACACAATGTAAATTGGGTAATAATGTAATATCTGCATAATTAATTATTATATTTTTTTTTTCAGTAAGACCACTCTTGGTGGAGATATTGGCGAGAGAACAACCTTTGTCAGTAGGTCGAGAAGCTGAGCTCGCTTGCAGGGCAGTAGGAGCCAGACCACCAGCAGTTATTACTTGGTTACTGGACAATAAACACATGATAGTTGCTTCTACACAGAAAGTAAGACTATTATTTAGAATTTATTCATAGACCTTCTCAGGATTCAAAACAGAAACTTTCTTATAGCTTTCTTAATTATCATTGTTGTGGATATGTTTTTCTGCTAGTTACAGATGTTTAGACTTTAAAAAAAAATACACCAATTATAATTGTTTATATGTCTACAATAGTCTATATAGTACAATGTAATAATCTATATTTAAATATCGTCACAAATTAAAGTATTAAAATTAAGAACCCGTCTAAATAAAACAACACTCATAAATTTAAAACAAAAAGAAAAACCTAACAAATATGTACATTATAACTAAGTTCGGTCTAGCCTAATCAAACCGCTGTCGTAGGGCAGTTTACATTTAATTTAATTATAATTAGTTCTCAGATTTTGTCGTGAAAAATACGATACAAACTGAGTAACTTTCTTAGTAATAATATTACTACTTACATATCATACCTGTATTTCGCAAAAACTTCCTTTACTCCGATACAAAAACTATGATGGTTCTTGTTATTGAAAATTCACGTGTACCTAACAACTTTTATGATTATCAATTTATTTGAAATGTCGTCAACAAGGAACAAACAAACTTAAAACATACAAAAAAATTAATTCCATTGATAATTACAAGCTCTTGCGAGAGCAAGTGTTTTTTGATTGGAGTGAATCGTAAAGTTTATAAATATACTTTCCGAAATAAGTCTTGGTAGCATAATGTCTAATGTATGGGGGGGCCCCAACATCAATGGGCGCGAGTTCGAATTCAGGGCAGAATTCATATACCACTTAGACAGTTTTCTGACATAATGTGCAAATTGTTATAATTACCATGTTAGCAACGGTGAAGGAAAACATCGTGATGATGACGACATGATGTGGTGAGTATTTATGATCCTTCCCCGATGTTATTATATTATTAGTGTATTAGCACACATGAATACAACATGAGAGTGTGAGCTCGAATTCAATTAAAGTAGACCAGCTGAGGGATTGTGTACATACATTGCAGGGTGCATTAGTTTAATAACTCTTATGTTCCAGAATTCAGAAGATCGTAATGAGACTGTTTCGTACCTTCGCTGGATACCAAAGATGGAAGATAACGGCAAAGTCCTAACTTGCAAAGCAAACCATGTGAAGTTGGAGCACACAACTATAGAAACAAGCATGTCATTAAATTTACATTGTAAGTATTATAGAGGTGAAGTTTTCAAGTGGGCCTTCAAGCCCAAATCCTAAACTATGGCTCAATAGCAAAAACACTCAAAGGAGCCTAGAGACCGATTTTGATGAAAACATACTAGTTTACAAAAGAGAAGGAAATATGCATGCACCAAGAATGTGTGCTGAAATATGAACAAGAGATAGGGTAACCAACACTCAAGAACCATTGTGCAGCATTAAATAATAAAGAAAAGCTGGATTATGCGTTTATTTAATATTGATCTCCAAATATATTTAATTAAAGTAAAAATAATTGCCTTTAATCTCTCACCAGATGTGCCAAGTGTGGTGCTGCAGCTAGGTTCAAAATTAAATCCCAACGACATTGAAGAAGGAGATGATGTTTATTTCGAATGCGTCGTTCGCGCTAACCCGCCAGCTTATAAAGTCGTCTGGGAACACAATGTAAGTGCCATCACCTAATAACAAGCGAGTTTGTCACGGAGTAACGTCTCTTCATAGTATCTTTCTGCATACTTGGAAATTCCCTCTGAGAACTCCAAGCTTTAAAGCAGTAAGACTTTTCTTGTTGGTACTTGAAAACTTTTAGTTTAATTTTTGGTATTACCTACATAATACGTATGTACCTATGTACTTGAAATTGCTGGGCTTCTCACCTTTAATTAAGAACTGCTCTCTTGTCTGTGAGATATTTTGCTTAACATTGTCAAGATAGAATTGGGTGTATAATTCTTACTTGCTTATGGGGTAAACTTTCGATGAGTTTAGAAATAACCCATACCAAATCTTTCTTTTTTTAATGAAAACCAGACGTTGGTTTCAAAATGATTCATACAGTTATATCTTTATTTCAAATAACCATAACTGTCATCCCTCTGAGAGATGTCCTTGTGTGAAATACAGTCTTAATGGAATGTGCTAATATTGCATGTTCTTAGAAGATAGTTAGTATAAATAATTGCACTTTCTGTGGAACCATGCTAATTTATTGCATAGATATACTTTAAATTACTTTTGATAATATCAGCTTAAAAAAATCCCATTTAATCCAAGAGACGCTGAAAATCGTCCTTCGCCCGTTTGATATCCAGATGAGACAATTTTTTTAATCAAATTATATTGATTTGTAAGCACGCCTATGATAGCTTGCCAATCCCAGTGTTCATAGCTATTTTAATTAAATTAATTTTCTTGAGTGGATGCACGATATATCCACCAAGCTTGTAGAAGGTATATATATATATATATGATACATTATAGTGATATGCCATTTTCATCACAATGTTTAATTTCACTGCCATCTCAGGGTAATTTTATCAGCACATAAGGTGAGGAAATTTTTTAAGCGGTACGTACAAGTCTCCTGGCTAGAAATCGAACACACGTTACTGAACTGAATCGCAGGTGTTTTAGTTTCTTACCTATCAAGATTCAATTTCAGTTATTAAATTTGCAAGAAAATAAAAAAAAACAAAGTGTATGAAATTACGAGCACAACTTTTATAAACTGATTGAATTTTGATTTATAAAACCTAAATCGTGTTAGTCTCTGCGTCTAGTCTTCAATAACTTAATAATTGGTATTTGTATCTTTCTTTATTCAATATTCATAATAAAAACAAGAAGAGTGTTCTTTTAATAATAATTTTGTAGTCTAGAGGACAACGAAAGCAATTCGGAGAACTTAAAGATAATTGTATCAATATTTGCGAAAGAAAAAAAAATCTAAAACACATACGCTTTACTTTGTTTGTTAATAAAATTTGTAACATGATGTCAGTTACGTTTATTAGTTAAGTGCTTGATATACAAGAACCGGGAACAAAAAAATGTTCGTAAAATGAAAACTACTAGGCCAAACTATGTCAAATTTTTAGGGGACCACATGGCAGCTATTCCGCGTCGAACAAAAAAAGAATCACGTAAATCGAATCATAAATCTCAGAGTAATCGGTGTACATATGGAACGGAGTGAAAATTATTTCCATGAAAAATGTTCATAAAATGAAAACTACTGGGCCAAACTATGTACAATTTTTAGGGGACCAATTGGAAGCTATTCCGCGTCGAACAAAAAAAGAATCACGTAAATCGGATCATACATCACGGAGTTATCGGCGAACATACATAAAAAAAGCAAAAAAAAAAAAAAGATCCCGACGAATTGAGAACCTCCTCCTTTTTTCGAAGTCGGTTAAAAAGTGATCTTTATTATGTTTTATGATATATAATTAATAAATAACCTAATAAATAATATCTGCGCAAGAACGCGAAAGAACACTAACTCCCTACGGCTGAGATGGCTATCGTAAGACGTGACAAAACAACCCATAAAACAACTGTTAAGTTATTTGCTTGTCTGGATGAGTACCACTTCAGATCTAGAGTATGCAGCAATAATTATCTTGAGTTATTGGTTGGCACCAAGAATATATAAGAAGTTAACGGGTAATATAATGCAAGAAAATAATTTTAATATGTTTAAAGAAAAAATATTCTAGTGGTTGGTCAAAAATCCTATTATAGTGTCTAAGAACATTTAAGTGAGAGGTAAAAATTAATAAGACATTGTGTTGTTATAAATAAAATAAAATATGCATAAGGCACCAAATTAAATATTTTATTTTACAGAGATAGGTTAAGTTACATTAATATTGCGATGCTAGTAAAGGCCAGCTTAGTGATAAGTTCTGAGTTATATTGTAAAAGACCCATGGAACACTTAGTTCGCAATAAAAATGATTTGATATTTGTTTTTTGTTCCAAACGTCTATAGGCGATGGTAACCACTGATAATTGCATTAGGTGGTGGTCGACTAAAATTTTAAAAATAATTATATTTTTTTTGACAATTGTTTTTACCAAAACACTCAACACAGCGCATGATAACCCATACTAAGGGCAGCTCAAAACACGCTACTCAACATTCTCTAAGTTTCGACTACACTTTCAACGTTCATTAAAATTTTGATACGTGTTAAACTAAACAACACTCGTTAAGTATATTAATAAAAGCTTAGAATACTTTAATATCATGAAGACAAACTTACTCGTTAAATATTTTTAAGTTTCCTGCTGCATATTAAATCATTATTTGTTTATATGTTAAAATACTGACCAATTAATTTTAACAATATTACAACTAAAAGGAACTAGGCTTGGTTTGATTTAAACGTAGGAAAATAAGCGCGTTTTATTTTATTAAGGGCCGATTTTTCAATTATCAGATAAAAGTTATTCTATAAAATAAAACGCAACATGGGAAAATTAAAAATGACTGTAAATAAAAATAGTTCACTTTTAAATTTAGTCGGGTTATAGTTTATTCCAGTGATAACTTTTGTATGATGATTGGAAAATCGGTCCTTAGTCCCAATTTTGGCTCGTTCGCGTCCAACACAGCTACCGAGCTGGCTTAATAAAAACAGAATTCTCATAAAAAGTCATCACATATTTGAAGTGAAACTGTTTTAGAATCCATATGATTTGAAACTCGGTGAAACTAAAAAAAGATAAACACAAAAATCTATAGGATTGAGTCTGCGAGAGAATCTGAAACCTCTAAGTTTTAGTGCGCCGGCCCAGAAAAGACAGCCGACTCAACCACAAATGCTGTCACGTTTAAAATTTTGAGATTAATGAGGTTACTTTTATTAAGGAGTAGAAGCCAAATGATCAAAAGAGTGAATAATACATAAGTTGCTTCTACGTAAACCTTTGACACATCAACACGAGCTCAATCCTACCGTCATGTATTTTCACAATTCGTACATTGCTGTTCATTTAATAAACATAACTCTTATAGGATTGTTTATTATAGGGACAAATAATGACACACAATCAGCGGGCTGGGGTCATAGCTGGGTCAGCACACCTGGCTCTCCAGGGAGTGTCGAGAGAACAAGCCGGGAAATATGTCTGTACGGCTTCAAATGTTGAAGGAGATGGAAGATCACTACCTGTCAATTTGCAGGTTATTTGTAAGTATTTCATATAATTACATTTCAGAAATAAATTAGACATGAACTTTTGGGCCAACGATGTATAAAAAAAGGGTACGTCTCGGGACGCCCGACAGAAGTGATAACTTTAACTAATCTAAATTGAACTATTTAAAAGCTTAGGTTATTACTTCAATTTTATGTATATTAATATAATTATATAAGAAAAGGTCATTTATTAATAAAATCTATTATTGATTATAAAATATATTTTATTCTTAGTTACAATTCTTAAATATGTACATTAGAAGAAATATGGCTAGCGCTATGGATAGGAGTGCGAGAGGAGGAGCCTGCCTACCGCTGCCGTATATGTGAGAGAAAAGGAAGCCAGACAGACTGGCGCCGTAACGCGTTACGTAACGAAGCTGTTTACCCTCCCATAAGAAGTTATCATTTCAATAAAAGATAGTACAACGGGCGACCTTATCGCTATGAAGCGATCTCTTCCAAGCAACGGAAGCAAGGAAGCAAGCAACGGCAAGCAAAGGAACTAGATACGTAGAGAAATTCGTTAAAAAGTTGAGTCATATGAATTTACAAAAAGCCTTATATTTTCTGTTACAAAATGAAAAACATCAGCCCTTAGTTCTATTTGGCAGACGAGTAACCTTAAAAATGAGGTCACAGATAAAATAAGTTATCGATTATCGTAATCGATTTATGTCAATGAATTTCAACAATTAATAATAATATGAAAACACACCACACGATTGATTTATTAAAAATACCTATATCTACTTCAATTATATAAAAATATCAACATAATAAGAAGAAATCTTTAAATCAGTGTCATCTTTTTACAATCTCGGCGCAAAAATATATGAAAGCGTATCAGTGTCTCCTTTCAACTTAATAACTTCCCGATGAATACTTTATGAAGATAAAATTGAAATAAATGCACCTACCATAACTTTTCTAATAATAATAAATCGATCCATACTTCCATACATAGATAGGAAAATAACTTTACATATTTTTGCATAAAAGTAGAGGTCCCGGCAGATGTCGTCCTGCCCTAAAAAATAATAATCTAAGACCCGATCCCAGCGCCACCTACCAGTTCCAATTATCAATCCAAATAATCCGGGGACCAACACAAACACACACAAAAAATTTCATCAAAATCGGTGAAATTGTTCTCAAGTTATGTGCATACATTTCTACGAGTCATTTTTATTTATTATAGCTTTTTTTGTAAATTACTACAATAACCTTCGGCATCATTTTTTAACGATGAATGAATGAATGAAAACGCTTTATTGTTTACCAAAAATTAAAAATAGGTATAGTAAATGTTGAATAATGGGCGGCCTTATTGCTAAAATGTGATCTCTTCCAGGCAACCGCCTAAACTAAGGACAATATTAAGACAACAGTGGCGGTAGGGATTGCAGATTAATTTTCAATCCGGCAATTATCCGACTGGACTGTCGTCAATCCGGCCGGGTCCAGCCTTAGCCGGCCAGATTGATCTGACCTGGTTAAATTAACTTTACTTCTTCATTCCAACATGGACCATTAATAAAATGTAAAAATAAAACGATACATATACCAAATCAACTTTATTATGACTAATTTTAAAAAGCGAAAACAATTAAATTCTCACTGTCAAAACAAATAACATTACAAATTGTTATAAAAGCCATCTTAAATAATATCTATAAAAAACACAGTGTCTTTATCTAACTAATATTAAAAAGTACTCCAAGACCTTTAAAAGAGTGTGCATCACTGCCAATTCTTTATATTATAGTAATAGAATCAAAAAATCAACAAACATCATTAAGACAACTTGGAGTGTCATTAATGATGCTTCCGGCAAAAGTTCACGTCGAGATGATGCAGTTAAACTTGTAATCAACAATAGTACCATTAGTAATAACTTTGAAATTGCACAAAAATTTAATGAATTCTTTAGGGATATACCAACCTTAACAACTAGCTCTTTGTCATCATCACCACTAGAAGCCGAGTTACTAATGACACAGTGCGTAGATGAATGTAATATTTCATTCAAATTTAATCACATAGATACAGGTGATATTTTAAAAACGTTTAAATCTTTAAATATAAAAAACACAGCTGACTTTTGGGGTATATCCTTAAAAGTATTAAACGACAATTGAAACTATTGCTCTATCACTAGTAGAAATATTTAATAGATGTGTAGATAAAGGAGTATTTCCTGACTTACTGAAAGTTAGCAAAGTTATTCCTATATTTAAAACTGGAAACAAGAACGACCCCTCCAACTTTAGGCCAATTTCTATTTTACCAACCTTAAGCAAGGGTTTGAAAAAATAATTTTAAATCAATTGCTCTCACATTTTAATATTAATAAATTATTTCATGCTATACAGTTTGGGTTCACCAAAGGTCGTTCTACTACCGATGCAGGTGTTGAGCTCCTAAAACACATTTATGGTGATTGGGTAGGGTCACAGAATGCCATTGGTGTATTCTGTGACCTGTCCAAGGCATTTGATTGCGTTGAACACGTGACTCTCCTAAAAAAGCTCAATTATTACGGTATTCATGGCAATTCTCTTAACCTATTATTGTCTTACATAAATAACAGATCCCAAAGCGTTGAAATTAACAATGTCTAATCTCGTGAGACTGGCATATCTATGGGTGTGCCCCAGGGCTCAATTCTAGCTCAATTCTTGTTTTTGATATACATTAATGATTTGCCATTTATTATTAATGATATGTGTGAGGTAGTGTTGTTTGCTGATGACACGTCACTTATATTTAAAGTTGACAGAAATAAACAGAACTTTGACGACGTAAACAACGCCTTAACCCAAATACCTAAGTGGTTTACTGTAAATAACTCATTACTCAATCCGAATAAAACGAAATGTGTTAAGTTTGTTATGCCCAATGTAAAAGAATACAATGTTAATATCTCCCTTAACGACACTAGACTTGACCTAGTAGATTCAACTGTATTCTTAGGCATTAACCTAGATCAGAAGCTCCAATGGGGCGCTGATATATCTAATCTCTCAGCAAAGCTTAGTTCTGCTGCATATGCGGTCAGAAGAGTTAGGCAGTTCACTGACGAAGAGACTGCTAGACTAGTTTATTTTAGTTATTTTCATAGTGTCATGTCCTGTGGTATTTTACTCTGGGGCACCGCTGTTGACTTAGAGACCATATTTGTTTTACAAAAAAGAGCCGTAAGGTCAATTTACAACCTCGGCCCTCGGGAGTCTCTTAGGGAACGCTTTAAGGAACTAGGTATTATGACGGTCGCCTGCCAATATATTTTCAATAATATAATTTATATTCGTAATAATTTGAGTGACTACGGGCAGTATAAGGATGTTCACAATTTCAACACCAGGCATCGTAATAAACTGATACTGCCATCTTTTAGATTACAAAAAGTATTGTCCTCTTTCTTGGGGGTTGGTATACACTTCTTCAATAAGATTCCGAGTGAAATGTTAGATCTGCCTTTCACTAAATTAAAAACCAAACTAAAAAGTATCTTGCTAAAAAAGGGATACTACACTATTGAAGAATACTTAAATGACAAAACTTCATTTACATAGCAGCTCGCTCCAACCTCTCTTATACCATATTTTGTATAAATTATCTTGCTAAGCTTGTAAGGAATTTATGGAGACATGTTGCAGAAAAATAAATAAAAAATGTAGTACGTCATGTTCTTCTTTATTAAAACTATAGTAATATTCTTCTTTACTTTTATTGTGTCTCTGTGAATATGCACTGTTTGCTACAACTCCATTAATTCTTCAAAGTCTTTCTGTAACATACTTTTGTATAAAACTTATTTAAAAAAAAGAACTTGAGATATAAATTGAATAAGAGATAAATATAAAGCAAAAAATATTTTTAGCTAGACGTGTTGCTGGGGAGTTTCTTGCCGCTTCTTCTCCTTAACAGCAATAACACGTTGCGAAGCGGTGTACATAGACTAGGAAGTAAAATTAAAATTTTAATCTATATGTATGACCTTCAAAAGTGTTCTCCAGTGGAACTTATTTTGAATACAATCTTTTGAATTTGAATTTGAATAACGTATTGTTAACTTGTGGTTCAGTCTACTTAGATTTTAAAGACAAAGTAGAGATCAATATTACAAATCAAAATTAAACATAACATTATAACAGACTATCGAATCGATCTATCTAATGAATAATAGCACAATAATTACTCGTATTCTTTATAATATTTTTACTCTTTAGTTTTTAAACAAACAATCAATTTTTGGTTTGAAAAACGATCTTAGGAAACAAATTGTGTTGAATGTGTCATCTGCCAATCAACACGCTGCAGTGCGGGCACGTGGTAGTTCAGCTCCAAACGACTTGCATTATACTATGTGATCTCTGGACTCGCACGCATAAGCACCACGCGTTTAAAGTACCTACTTATTCATGCAACGCGCGATTATTTTGCCAAAATGTGTAATCACCGGACCCGGTCACCGGATCCGTCATGTTTCTACCGGATCCGGTAAGTGCATATTGATGCCGGATCCGCCGAATTACCGTATCCGGTTTTCCGGATTGCAATCCCCAAGTGGCGGGGAAGACAATTATTAATATGAAACTTCCCAAGAATAAGTAAAAAATAAATAATAATAATACTTTATATACTATACAAACATAAGAGAGAGAGAGAGATATATATATATATATATATATATATATATATATATATATATATATATATATATATATATATATATATATATATAAAGTATATACAGTAATAAATTTATAGCAAAACTATTTATGTAACATTTTTTGTCAACCCTACTGACTATCGACGCGTGACATCTTGAGGATATCGGCAAACCTTCTGCGCACGTGTAGTATAGAATCAGCAGCATGTAGACCTGCGAGTAAAAAAGATATTTAGTACCCATTAGTTTAAAAGACTATATGGATTTAGCTTGTTTTATGTTCAGTAGCAGTGAGTTCATCAGTTATCAACGAAGAAGTGTGTACAGATGTCATTAAGGAAATATTATTAATAGAGTGCAAATAACGGGAATAAGAAAGATGTAGGAAGTCAAAACGTTCCTTTAAATACGGAGGGGTACGAGGATCAAAAAGGATATTTAACAAAGGAAGGAGTAATGATCTAAGTTAATGAAAGCTTAACAAATCGTTTAAATTAATTTACGTGTATTGTAATCCCAAAAATGTTTTGACTTCTTTCTCATATTAGTTTCTGATATGAACAGCATTACATTGAAAATGGTAGTAACGATTTTAGTTACACTATTGTCATTACTGAAATCCTTTTTAAGGGTTTTAATGGGAGACGCACGGAGAGAATAAGTTGGAAAGAAAAGAAGACCAATGAATCTGGATATGGTAAAGAAGAAACGCACAATTTTAAAAACTCTAGAAGAAAGAAGGGGGAAAATGTTTGGCCATTTGCTATGACACGACACCTTCTTAGGCACGATTTTCGAAGACAAAGTGGAAGCAAGGACAGGGAAGGAAAAACCTAGACGAGCATTCATGAATCAAATAAAAGAAGAAGTGGGTGTCGCGTCTTGCATAGAAGTAAAACAACTGGCCCATAATAGAAAAGATTGGAAGAGGCTCCACCAACAAGAGCATAGGTCTTAAATGATTAATGAATGAAATGACGTTTATTTATTAGTAAAGCGTTATTGATCTTTATTTTCCGTTCAAGACATAATTACTAACGAAAATAAGTGTTTTTTCAACGCCAATAGAATTATTATCAATGTTACTTCCAGGACTGAAATGAGTGTTATTATTCTTAGATTAAACTTATAAATCCATTAACGTTGAATAGATATTAATGGAATAGTTTTAAAATCTGAAGGCAATAAACATGCAAACAAAACAGGACAAAGGACTATTATGTCATAATGGTGGAGTTTGAAAGAACATTGTGTCGTAATTATAGTATCGTATTGTAATTTACATATAATAGGCTTCCCAAACGGCTTTGTAATAATTAAATCTGAACCTCTATTGAGGATATCCCATTTTATAAAATGAAAAACGAGCCTTATTTTCATGAATGAATAAAGACTCTATTATTCACCATAACTTAAACCTAGAAATATATGAATACATTTCCATTAGAACAATGGGCGGCCTTATCGCTTATAGCGATCTCTTCCAGGCAACCCGGTGTCCAAGGAGACATTACAAGAAAATTAAACAATATTTGGTGGTTTAACTAAATGAAAACTAATTCAATCGTAATTAAAGAAAAAATAAAACAATAAATATTATAAATATACATAATCAAATAGATTATAGTAATATAAATTACATGTACTTACATGCGAACAATAATTTATATATATTTTCCAATATAAACTATTAGACAAGCAGAATAAAAGTAGGTAAAACAAAGCTTAAAACCCAAGTTACATTAAATTTAGTACAGTAATAAATGACCATTCCTTATTTGTGCCTATTCAGCAAAGTGAAAGGTCGTTTTTCAAAGGTATATTACTAAAGGCTTTTTCCCAATTTCATCAATCTGTTTCACTTAATTTATTATCTTAACTGTAGGGAAGGAGAATAATGTCATTTGTCTCCAAAAAAAGTGTACTCATCGAAAAAATCTGGCACAAAATTTTACTTTGATGTTCAGTCGTAGAAAAATCTATAATCTCTTTATGGAAAGTGGATTTGTTCTATTGATAATTATGTTTCTTTTCTTACTTTTATAAATGTTTCAAACTTAAAATTTATGCTCTTCAAAGTTTAAATTTTTTCTCACGTTTCTTTATCTCCTTCCCAATAATAATAATTTGTTTATATTTCGGACTTTGTAAATCTAAATGGGTTGTTGATGTGTATAAAGAATTATGCCCACACTAACACCTTTGGTTTAATAATAGCTGCATTCGGGTTGTTTGCAAAATAATTACAAAAATATTACGTTAAAGGAAATCAGAAGCAAATAGCGTAAGAAGTAGTCAAATACAAAATGGAAATCAATAACCAAAATTTCTTACTTTTATCACTAAACACGAAAATACGTATTGATTCTGTATACGGAAAATAAATCTGAGAACCCCAGGGTAGCGTATTTGGGCCACTTCTATTTGTATTTACATCAATGACATGTCTAACTGGTAAGAGAGATAAATTTATATACACAGCTAGGTGGTAGGGCATTTGCCCGTCTGGATGGCTACTACCTTCTATAGTATGCCGACATCAACGTTGAGTTGTGTTCCGGTATTAGTGGTCAGGTTCCAGACTGCCTTAAGAGAGCAGCAGCGCATTTGTAGTATCTTTTGTCTTGCAAATATCTATAGGCGATCGTAACTGCTTTCTATTAGGTGGACCGTCTGCCTGTTTTCTCAACACATGCAAAATATAAATATTCATCAGCTATTATAATATATACTACAATAGCAATATCTTCTATAAGTAAACAGACATTTGTTGCTTTTGGAAGTGATAAATTAGTATACGATTTCGGAGACACAGTATGTAGATTTAATACTGCTGTTATATCCATTCAATTTTATATTGTATATGCTAGCTGTGCCCGCGACGTTGTCTGCTTGGAATTTGTTTTCTTTTGAAACATTATTCAATGGTGCTCCGCTTCTATTGGTCTCAGCGTGATTATATATACATAGCCTATAGCCTTCTTCGATAAATGGGATAACAATGAAATATTTTTTCAAATCAGACAAGTAGTTCCTCAGATTAGTGCGTTCAATCAAACAAACTCTTCAAGTTTATATATTAGTATCCAATTAAAAGATAAAAGATACAAAAGCAAACATTTCCAGCGCCAAACATACGCCACTCACCTTCGCGGAGTTTAAAACAAAGCACATTGCTATGCAAATAGGAAACCATCAGCTTTATACCGCCTAATAATAGGGATGATAAAAAAATAAGATAAATCTCCTCCGTGCGAACATTTAACGCCTAGGGTTTTAATGGGAATTCATATACATTTTAATTTATGTTTTGACAACGATAAACCGTTTACGATCTCACGTACGGCGTTAATTTTTGATGGTTACATTTTGATATTGCTGAAGTTTTGAATTTTTATTTATCATATTATTATGTAACATTGTATCATGATTTATTTAATGTAGAGTACATTCATTTGCTTTTGGTATTTGTGTGTTGTCAAAAAAGTAACTGAACAAAGTCTTACGGAGTAATGAATATGGTTTTAACAAAATACGGTTATTTCTATGCGTATGCCTTCGAATAGAGCTTAATAGGTTTCTGCTTTTGAAGTTCTTTTTCGAGTTTAATGATAACAAATGCGCAATTTTTACTAATTGGCATCAGCAAAACTTATCATCATCATATTCATCTGTATCGAAGAGTCATTTTTCTCAATAAACAATCATTTCTCAATTATAATAGTTCTATGTGAAGGAAATTCGATAGAAAAGGATATTCTGTATGCTCTGATCTAAATTACCCAAGTGTGAAGTTGTAAGTCATTTAATCAAAAATTGATTTAAATAAAATATTATCAATTAAATTAAGAAAATAGTGGACTTTAATTACTTCTAGATAACCATTTATTGTGCGAGTCATGACAGACACTCGATCTATTTATTAAATTTTAATAAAAATGAATACAATGTATTAATTATTTCACAGTAATGTATGAATGAATTTTTTTGTCATAGCGATATGAATTTATGCACCTTTAACCATTAGAAGGGGCCAAATATAATATTATTTTTGTCCACAATCGGCCAGCTGCCATCAAAATTGCCGCGCCAAAACCAAGAGAATTATATCGTCTCTCCTACTCTAATACAAATTCTGTGAGAGTTAGAGGGAGAAAGCATCAGTTCAACGTTCGTTTCGATTATTTGTATTTGACCACAAATTTGTGGTGCTTCTCAATTAACCGTGTGTAACAGTTCGGCAACAAATTTGTGATAATTCCGTCTTAAAAGGTTAAATATTTCAAGGTTCTGTTAGCAAATGTCGATAGTATATTATGCATGTGTTCCCAGTCTATAAATACATTACGTGTCGCCGTGCATTCAATTTGTGCCGTCGATGGAGTGTGAAGCCATAGACGTAGTTTCTAACTTGGCACATGTCCCGGTCAAATGCAAATTCGATGCCGAAGTTGACAAAATCGTATTGGTTATGGTTGACACGAGTTAATTCAAAATGTCTAGTATTGGTTAGAATCTCGGAAGAATAGCTGAAGCTATAGGAACCGTGCTAAAATAAAACTGTGTAAAATTTATAATATTATAAAATTCTAAAAATGCCGTGTACAATACAAGAATATACTATATAAACGATGGAGAACGCGATGATCTTTTTCAGATTTCTTGTCTGTCTGTCGATTTGTCTGTTTGTTTGGAATTCATGAAAAAACTACTAGGCCGAAGCAGTTTCGCTGATTGACAGCAAATTTTTTGACTTGAAATCTGCGTTACGTTTTATTCCGGGAATCCGGTAGGATTTCCCGGGAGCGCTTTGTATTTGTTCGGATGCAAAAACTCAGCTTTTTCCGACGCAGTTTTCACTAAGACGATAGCTGCGGTACTTTGTGTCCCGGGAATCCCGTGGGAATTTCAAGTTAAGCGTGGATGAATTCGCGAGCATATCATAGCATATAGTTAAAGTTGTGTAAATATGTGTGTTTATGTTAAATCTTATTTAATACTTTGCACCATCTATATCGCCAGATTAGGTTATTCCCTAAGTTAGATTGCCTGGAGGAGATTGCTGGAAGCGATAAGACCGCCTATTTTCTAACCAATACAATATTGTGATCGTGCATTTTGGCAAGCAATAAAGTGTTGTCTATCTATTTATAGTTGAGTGTGATTAAAACAAGGGAAAAAATCTTAAGCCTGATTTACATTTGTATTAGTTAAGTAGTCAGTTAGTCTTGATTATCCTTTGGACAGACGTTTTCCAGTTAGGTTATTTGTTTGAATTGTTGTTTAAGCAAATCTCTGTCCAAACAATGATGCAACTAATCACAAGTTAACTAACTGCCTAACTAATGTTAATGTAAAGATATCAGACTTATCTTTCTCAGTGCTGACTCCGGTATAAATAAACCGTGGTATACGGCTAACCGTATACTACGAGTTTCGCTCACTTACCGGGGGTTAAGT
Source organism: Dendrolimus pini (assembly GCA_949752895.1). Taxonomy (NCBI): domain Eukaryota; kingdom Metazoa; phylum Arthropoda; class Insecta; order Lepidoptera; family Lasiocampidae; genus Dendrolimus; species Dendrolimus pini. The sequence goes on along the minus strand of OX457130.1, from coordinate 4,893,047 downwards.
GAGCGAAACTTACTAATGTAAGATAGCTTTTCTACAACTTTGGAAAAGTCTAATTTTTAGGATTTGGGATTGGAAAGTTTACCCTGTTCTCACCTTCTTTATATTATACAAGTTAAAAATGTATCTCCGCTCCAATATCAATGGTACACGTTTACTAAATATCATTTAGTTTTTTTTTAAATTTATTCCTGACGCCATAAAGAAAGAATAAATAAACATTATTAACTGTCTAGACAGTGATAAACGATAGGCGTTACGTAATACTTTTGCACGTAACCCGTGGAATTATTAAAATAATAAATATTACGTTTGTGAAAATTATATAGTGAGAAATAAATTATTTCAGTTATATAATAAGCTTAAATAATTGAATATTATAAAATATTTTTAAGTTGTTATAAACTTTTGTTATCACAATTTAGTATGTAAATTGACACTGGCATTTCTACCCAAATGTTCGTAATAAAACATTTTAATACCTTATATTGTAATATTAAAGAAATTACTATTATCACGCGAAATAAAACATGAAGTATTTAATTAAGTTGCCGCAAACTCCTTGAAATGTGTAATCTATCGTCCCTTTCATCAGATAAACCAGTTTGCATGAACTCTGTGACTGCAATCGTCGGTGCCGCTTTCAATGAACCCGCGAAGGTCACTTGCGAAGTCGACGCCTTTCCACCACCCAAGAACTTTCAATGGACCCTAAACAACTCTATGGGTACCGTTGAATTGGAGCCGGTAAGTAAAGTCCTATTACTACTCTTATCCTATGACTATGAAGATAAGTGTTTAATATTGTCTAAATTGGCGTGAATGAAGTGAAAGGCCCAGCTAGTATTATAGGTGATATAAGCCCTTTGACGTTGGCAGCACCTCTGATGTTGGAATTGCACTTTCAATTAGCCTCACTGCTCTTCTCCAGCATAAAAGATTTTTGGTTTTTTACATTTTTCAATGTGTAATATAGATAATTTTGAATTGAATTATTATTTTAAGCTCATAATATACGGTTCAATCAAATTAAATTAATTTACTTGAAAGGCACAGAAGTTCAAGGAGATTGATTGATTCAAGTTTGCTTTTACATTAATCTCTTTGGTTGATTCAATGCCCTATATTGATGAGGAGGAGAAGAGCGGTGTGATGACTGGTACCTAGGACCTATCTAATTCCAAAGAGGAGGGACGCGTATCAATCCGCAAGCCCCCTCTCACCTCAAAATAAGACCTGAGGTAGCCGGTAGCTCCCCGGCTTACAAATAGTGCAGCTAGCCTGTAAAAGGGCCGGCATTCATCCGTCTGGACTGGAGGTGAATGCGCAAGCGAGCCTGTACAAGGGACGTTAAAGAATCGGGTAGGGGTTTTAGTGGGTATGCCAAACTGTGGCATGGCGGTAGCATTTCCACGAGGATGCTAGTGCCACCCCGATAAGGCGAATCCTTCGCACTCTATAGAATTTTAAGAATACATAATTGTAATCTTTTTTTGTTAATAAAAAAAAACGTTTAAGATAGATAGATAGATAGATTTATTTCTGTAACAGGCTGGGTATGGCCACACAGAACGAGATATATTAGCCAAAAGTCAGAAACTAGACGTTTGACGTTCTACAGAATCTTTCATAGTACATGCAGTGATACGAATTGTCGCCTTTCTATTTACTTTATTTTTTATAAATCATTATCCCATAATTCGGAGTTCTAGCAATGACACTTTCTTAATTTCACTTATTACAAAGACCTTCTTCTACTTGTTATAAAATTATATAATTAAATAATCCCCCATCAATTAACCGAATTTAATTATAGGATAAAGTTCGGTACTTATGCGTTTTTTTATAAAACATTAAGTTCGTAGAACAATTTCAATGTCAAGAGAAATACTTTAACATCAGCAAATTAAAATTTTATTAATGATGCGACAATTATTGATAATTTCAGAAGTCGACAGAAAGTTAAGTCATAAAACTCATTAATCACTTGGACATTTCTTTGAATAATTGAATTCGTATTTTCAACTTAACTTTCTGCTTAAATTCAAACTCGTCTTAAATTTTATATTTTTCAACGAAATACGATTTATAAAGATTTGTATATAATGATATATTACAACTCCGAAATGACTTTATTTCACTATACAATACAATGGAGGTGAATGAGTAATACTGTTCGATAAACAAATCTAATCTTCTTGCTACCATTTGATGCTCTCATGCCTGTTCGTTCCTCGTCTATTGTTTGTCTATTCTTTCATTCATCATCTATCTTTCTCACGCACATGTTTGGGTACAACATTGCTTTTTTTGAGACAACTATTGACTATTCGACTCATCTATAACAAAAAAGAAACTCAAATACCTCATATTTCAACAGGGAAAGTTCACAGCGGATGCAACAGGTCGCTCAATTCTCACATATACACCGACCACGGAGGGTGATTACGGCTCGCTGTCTTGCCGAGCCACGAATCTTGCGGGGCAGCAAGTCGAGCCTTGCCGCTACACGCTGCTACCTGCGGTCAGGCCCGACAGACCGTTCAATTGTACAGCAGTTAATACTACTGATGATTCAGTGGAGCTCAAATGTGTTGCCGGTAAGTTATGTTAATACCTGTGAATCTTTTCAAATACTGAACGTATTATCCGATATATGCGATAGTCGTAAACTTCCCACTGCTGGGCTCGGGTCTCCCACTACATGGGAATGGACAGTATATCCGCCATCCTTTTCCAAGGCAACTTGGAAGGTTAACAGGTGGTAATTGTAACAATTTAGGTGGCTAAACTAAAGGCCCTCAATCCCATCTCCAACATAACGTCTTTGGCATATACAGAGCTGGCCACAAGGTCAGCACTGTCATATCCATCAACATCAGCGAGCAAAGCCCCGCTGATGCGCAAAATAACAGGAGGAGACCCCATCTTATCCAAAATCCTCCAAAACACTCAAACCCAAATAACACCGTCCATCAGGGAGCCACCTGGGGTAAGGCTAAAAGCCGACATGGGGGTAGTCGAACCTCCCAACCTCCACTATCCTAAGGAACCAAGAGACCACTGGGCCAATGCCTTCCTCGAGTTTCTAGCAGTCAGTAGAGCAAACATTACTCTCAACATGAAGATAGGCCAAACCATCCCGGATACCTATAAACTGGGAATCGACAGACTGCTAAAGAACAGACTCGAGGCCGCGGAGGCAGCCGTGTACGACAACACCACGTCCACTGTACTTGCGGGAGACATGGCGGGAGAGTACATGGCAGCCTACAATGCGACAGGCGGCTTAGTGACCCTGGATGAAGACAAGACGGAGAGAGGGAGTGAGAAACCCTGTTTCAACACTCCCCTGATGATCATGTGGTCGTGGTGATGAAGTCCACAAGGTTTATGCTGGACGACAGGATCTTGGAAAAGGCCAAAACCTTGACCGAGATCTCTGCCGGTGGCGAACCCTTCGACAAGTGGACCGTCCCGGAGATCACATGGAGCAACGGCGTCCCCGGCTGCGGAAAAACAACAGCGATGCTCCATGCCTTCAAGAAAGATGAAGACATGGTCATCACAGCCACAAAAAAATCCACAGAAGAAATCCGGGAAAAGCTCCAGCCCATCCTAGGCGACGATGCGAAGGCTAGAGTGCGGACTATGGCGTCGTTCATAGTCAATGGTCTTACTTCCAACTTTAGACCCAAACGCCTCATAGTCGATGAAGCACTCATGAGCCACTTTGGCTCTATAGTCATGGCATCGCGCCTAGCAGGAGCGGACTACCTCACTCTTATGGGCGATATAAACCAAATGCCCTTCATAGACAGGAACGACTTGTTCCCCATGCTATATCACCGCCCTACACCCTCGGCGAAAATCACCCGAGAACAGCTCTGCACACACCGAAATCCACTAGACGTAGCATATGCCATGAGTGATGTATACTCAGGCATATACTCGTCCAAAAATCAAGCTCGTTCCCTGGAACTCAAACGGTATTCGCGAGGGCGCATTCCCACAGAACTTGCCAATACTCTTTATCTAACTCACACGCAGTCAGAGAAAGAGAGCCTAATAAAACTAGGCTGTGGCAAAGGTGAAGGGTCATGTGTTCAAACGATACACGAGCCTCAGGGTCTTACCTTCGAGACAGTGGTGATCGTGAGGTCCCATTCCAACAAGATGGACATGCATCCCTCATGCGGTCGTGGCAATTTCGCGGCACACTGGTAAATGTATTTACTACACAGCCGTGTGCGAAGAGGACGCTACCGCCACCTTCGTCCTCAAAGCGGAGAAAGTCACAGCCGATGAGATCAGGGATTATAATATAAAAATGGCGGTACGCATGGGAGACAAGACGGTGGTCCAACGTCTAATGGAGGGTCAACAATCCCCCTCCTAAACCATCCATCATCACTAACACCAACTAAAAATGTTTTATGTCACGACAATTAAATAATAAATTATAACACCACACAAAGTCACAAACACACAATCAAAAACAACAAAACTTATACACTTACTCACACCAACGCGCAATACCACTGCATTGTATTACACGCACAATTCACAAACAAACCAAGACACACAAAGAGCCTAAAAATTAATAACCTAGGCACAGAAAGAAAAAACAGCATACATGGCACTAGTTAAGATAACATATATAGGTATAGTCATAAGGCACACACTGCACATGCACTTTCTCACAACACCAGCATGTAACAGATACACTCTACATTAGTATAAGTTAAGTATTAAAATTAGAAAAAAAAACATAATTATATAAGTTATTCTTAAGGTACACAACACAACACAAAAATCATAAAATTAATGTCACACATAATAACACATAAACAATAAGCGTGTATAAATTCAAATAACTCTAACAATAATTAAGTTGTAAAAAGGGTACGGAACTAGAGTCCGTAGATTAATTAATTAAAAAAAAAAACAACTTAGGTCACAGGTAAAACACTTTGGGCCAGAAAATTGCCTAAGGGGTGTATGCGTTCTGGACAGGAATCGAACGCGTGCCCTTTAAGTTTGAGACGCGTGCGCTAGCCATTTCGCGATTTACCACGATTTCAGAATACAAAACAGACGTTGACATATGACCTATGCAGTGGATGAAATCGCCATTCTTTGTAAATTATTAACGCAAATTTTCAAGTGCACGTAAACTGTGTACATATACAATCTCGGACATATCTTCAGTCAAACTAGCGTTTTAAGTTTTACTCTTAAAAATAATTGTAGGTTGTGTAAAACTATTATAACTTGAACATGACGTAACACGTGAATCTTTGTACAATATTAATATTTGTTTTTACAACAATATGATACAAAGCAAGAACAATGAATACAGAATGAAAAAAAAAAAAAAAAAAAAAGGAAAATAAATGTCAAAACTTACAAAGTGGAGTAACTAATACAAATTGTTCAAAAATGTGTTGTTTAAAAATTGTTGAGCACTGTTCCGGCATTAGTGACTAGGTTCCAGTCTCCCTTAAGAGAGCAGCAGCGCATTTGAAGCTCCTTTGGTGTTGCAAATGTCCATAGGCGTTGGTAACCGCTTTCTATTAAGTGGGCCGTCTGCCTGTCTGCTGAACTCCTGCAAAAAAAAAAAAAACTAAAGAGGTTGATTCAAGCTTTTGTCTGTGCCTTTGATTTATTTAGATTCGACTGTGCCAACTATTGCTATATATAAGTTCTTTGTTTGTTTGTATGTCTATCTATCAGTCTACAATATAATTATCCCGTTTCTTATTAGGGTATGATGGAGGTCTACATACTACGTATTTCATAGAAGCGTGGGAATCCGGCATGTTAGTCGCTAACATGTCTTCAATAACACCATTATGGAAACTCCAAGGTCTCGGCTCTGGAAAGGCGTTGAAATTGATTTTCTACGCAAATAATGCTAGAGGAAGATCAGAGAAAACATTTTTGAGGGTCCATACCTTATCAAGATTAGCGTTGCATACAGGTAATCTTATTATTTTATTAATAACTAGGATATACCCGCGAGTTCGTTCACGCTTGCCTTGAAATTCCCGCGGGATTATGGGGATTCCCGGGGCATAAAAATGCCCCGGGAATCCCCACATACCGCATCATTTAAAAAAGCTAAAATAAGCTAAATTTTATGCACCAGATCAACTTCGAACCGCACTCGCAGATACATTCCCGCGGGTTTCCCAGGATAAAAAGTAGCGCAGATATTAAGTCTAAGAATTTGCTGTCGACTAATGAAATCGATCATATTTCCAAAATAAAAGAATTTTTCTAAAATAAAATATTCTAAGTTACTCCTTATTACATCAGCTACCTGCCAATAAAAGTCCCGTCAAAATCGGTCCAGCCATTTCAGAGCCGCATTCATTAGCCGGAACAAACAGACAGACAAAAATTGTAAAAAATGTTATTTTGGTGTATGTACCGTATATATATTCATATGCATGTAGTAAAAAGCGGTTATTTCAATATTACAAACAGACACTCCAATTTCATTTGTATGTATAGATTCATTTTTTTTAATAGATTCAATGTACAGACGCGCTATGTTTATAATTTTATAATATTATAGATTTAAACAGGACAGTATGTAAGAAGTTAAAGCAAGAAATGTATAACATATTCATTGCCGTTCCTTGAAAAACGTTTAAGGCTATTTTTAAGGAAACGAATTAATACCTTCAAAATTTTAATGATACAGTAGGCAGGTTGAAAGCTTACCTGATGGAAAGGCGTTACCTTTGCAATATAAAAAGTGTTACAAAATGCCGTCGGCCTCGAAAAGGAGACTGGCGTTTAAAACCTATAAAGAACTCAGGGTTATTATGGCGGCATACTCTAGACACAGGGCCCAATTCTGCTATTACTATCTCACTATCGTCTCAATCGTAGGTTTGCCTGATTTAAGTTTACTGTTTTTTTTTAAATTATGCATAAAAAATACATTAAATCAATAAAAAAAGCATTACGCACACTAATATGTATTTGACACACACATGCATATTATTATGTACTCTTTTGTTTACTGTTAAAGACAAATTAACAGTGAAGCCCTGGCGAAATATGTGATAATATTCTTTGACAGCAGAACCTTAATAATGTTTAAACTTATAATTAAAATTAATTATTATGGTCGAATTTCGACCACGGGCGACCACTAGTTTGTACAATTAGGTTATAACCTACAATTCTTTAACACAAAAATTATCTAGAAAGATCTATCCAAGCCACTCATTGTCTCTTCGGGTGATCAAAGGGCTGGTTCCTACCTCGGAAAATGTGGTAACGTAACCAGACTTTTGAGAACTTTGCTCATTAAAGCCTGAGACCTAGGCTCAGTATTCTACTTATAGTCTTAGGAATTATAGGTAGAGTAAAATATGAGTCAATTTTCCTTAATTCCGCTAGCTTATAATTTAGTGTCTAATATTTAAATAATAATGCTAAACTTAAGATCACAAAATAAGATATCTAGAAAGGTCATTTATAATATACATAAATAAGTACGGTGAAAGTCACGCGTAACCGCTTGAGTATGTATTAATGTATATAAACAACCAAACAAGACTGTTTTATTCAACCAAGAAAACAATATCGCATTGTTTGTATCGATGAAAATATGATTATTTACGCATTTTCCGCTCTGATTTTTTCCTATTTTCATAAATATAGATTGGTATTTAGGAAATAACAAAGCCTGGCACGTTTCATCGAGTCAGTGCAAATAGAACAATGTTTTCGAGATCTCAAGAACAATACTTGTTTTGAATTTCTTCACCTTTCTACTTCCCACAATTTGCGCACTCGTACATATCCGATTGGGGACCATAAGTCGCGCGAGCGGTATGTGGGATACGCCAGGTCGGAATGGCATTAGCACCTTACGTATGAAGTGCTATTGCCACACCATGATGAGAAATACCCACTAAAACCCCTTGATGGTCCTTACTGCGCCTTATGCCAGGGCTACGGGAAGGCGTAAACGCCGCGTTCTCAGACAGGCAGGGGCCCAATGGCCACATCCACTGTCGTGGAGAATTATAGCCCGGGGCGTCGTCAAAAGTCCAGCGTCGGGCGGTTCGAACCTCGCCTCACGGGAGGAAAGGCGATCGCGCGCGGAACACGTAGCGCACCCATCTCGAAAACCCTCGACACCTACATCTTTTTACGATAATCCCTTTAGAGCAGGCTATCAATCTTTAGAATGCGCTGCATCTTACTGTCGGAGAGGCCGAAACAGCTACATTTAAAAAGTCACTCAGAAAACACTACTTCTCCTTAAATAATTATGACTAATTCTTATACTTTAAACTAATCATCATGTCATCTTAAAATGCCTTGTATGAAATAAAATATGACTGCGAGGCAGTTACTGTGCACATCTGTAACGAATAATAATAATTGAGGCGTTAAAGTTTAACAAACAAACTTACGTTCACACTGGTCAGGATTATTATCATAGTCTTATATAGAGAATATCATATGTTAAATACAGCATCGTAAAATGTATGTCTTTGTTATTCATATGGTACTGATACATATTTAAATAAGACTTTTTGTCAACAGAAGCCAATACTGCAGGGAACGTAGTGGATTCGAGTTGGGCTTTAGGAATAATAGTTGGCATAGCAGGAACCCTAGTCACGATTGTAATCATCGCGATATTGGCTAGGAGACGAGTTCATCGGCCGATAGAGTATGAAGGTAAGCTTTTTATTCCTTTTAGCTAATAAATACCTTGAAGTGTTAAAGTAAAAATAATACAAAAATAGATACGTTATAGATAGATAGAGAAGAACTGAAATTCGCGCAGGAACGGAGAAAGTATACAATTTCCTGGAGACGGACGGCCTGTCGTAAGAGGCGAAAAAACAACTAACTGCCAGGTGGTAAGATATTTACCTGTCTGGATGACTATTACCCCTGGTCTGGAGTATGTCATAACAACGTTGAGTTGTGTTTCAGCATTAGTGGCCAGGCTCCAATCTCCATTTAGAGAGCATCAGCGCATTTATAGCACCTTTGGTGTTACATAAAAACATTAAACTTATTAAATTTATTTTATATATATCAAAATATAAACGGTGTTTTGTCTTATGTCTGACTGTCAGGTTACGTTTTATGCCTTTTTATGTTGTAAGCTTGGAGCAACTCACCACTGTGAGTTGACTCACAGTGGTGAGTTGTTGATTAAACTCACACAACTCATTTATCAATTGAAAAAAAGGTCGTTCGCAGCTGTCGTTTTAGTCCAGGTAATTAAAAATCTGTACTCTTAGTTGACTTATAAATAATATCACGATAAAAAAACTAACAATATGTCACCAAAAATAAATTATAAGTACAAATTAATAATAAAATTTAAAAAATATAATAATAGAAATTACATACATGAGTCCAAAAACGCCGTCAGATGGAAACGTTCCAAAAATGATGGCCGCATTTCCTCGTTGAATGCAAAGGCTAATGTGCTATCTTAAATATAAATTAATACAATAAAGAAAACTTAATTATACTCTATTCTACCTAAAATCCTTTAAGACTATATAAGTACTCGTATAATAGGTGCCTGAGCCTAGGTATTTAAATCAATGGGTAAGGTGCTGGCTACGTTACGTTACGTTAATCAAATCCGTTTTTGAGGTAAGAACCAGCCTGCCACCTACAAAGTCAGGCGTTTTAATGGGTCTATTTACTTATTACATTGAACTTAGACGCTCTTATTCATATTGAGTTAGAGTAAGTTTGAAGGCTTTTTAAAGAATTATAAAGCCTTCGAACTTACTCTAACTTAATATGAAAAAGACCTAAAATGTTTATTTTTTTTGTTATAAATTTAACTTTTCTAAAAAAAACGATTATAGTAATATATCTTTTTATTATTAAAGTTTGAGTTATCAATTATTAATTAGTTACAACTTTTCGAAGAAAAATGAATATAAGCTTAAAATTAAACTACAAACTAAAACTAAATAAAAAGGGAAAATACCTAAAGATAAGTTATTGGTTCTAAACCAATGTCGCGTACCGGGAACGTTCCCAAAAGGCTCGCTATAGCAACGCTTAATCTTTGAGAAAAATAGACGCCAGCCTTCTCGTCGCGAGTGACGTCTACTAAACGTTTGGCGACGTCACGGTAGACCTTTAGAGCGTTAGGACCCCACGAAACCAGAGTATCCCCCAAATTTTCTTTAATTAGAATTCGAAATTAAAGTCTTAGCTGTCATTTCTCTTTAAAACTTGGAAAAGATCCTAATTTCTTCTAATTAGGTTACTTGGCTAGTTCCGATGCAGTTTGATTTTCGAGACTTGGTGAAACTACGTGTTCAAAGTCAGTGGTTTTAAATGAAATCTTAAAATAGGGTTCATTTCATTGTTCTCGTTTGTTCTATCTTTGTGCTGAAATTCACTAATAAATAAATGTGAAAATGAGTTTTTTTTTTAATATATCTTGAGGTAATTATAAAACTGGTGTTTATCGCTATGATAAATATGCTAAAAATAAAGAATAATGACATTATACCTGTTGGCACGGGTGGGAGCGGGGATAAAAGAGAAGGATAGGACTTAATGGATAGGTCACCGCACCAGACATGCTACGAACGATGCGGGCTTCGCAGCGGCACGCATGTCTTCCTCGTTATCCTATCTTCACGTTTTGAGGTTCCTTCGACGAGTGAACCAGCTGGGTACGGCACAGCGGGTACCTTCCAGCATGTGCGTTGATATGTTGACAGACGGACGTAGACTATGTCACATTACATAGTGACAGAAAGGAAACAAAGAGGCGGTGATCATATAGGTCGGCGTTAACGATACCTTGATGAAATTGAGTTTTTGAGTATACCTGAGTAAGATGATATTTCTCAATTATTCTAATATTTAGATTTTTAATTTTTAATATATGTGGAGAGTGCTCCCAAAGTAGAAATTGTGTCCTCTAAGTTTTGAGTGGAAAATCTGAAAACATCAAGAACTTAAAAAAAAACTCAAAAAAGCTTCCGACAAAAAATGTTTTGATCAATCTCCATTGTGTGGGATATATTGAATTACATGTTTTTTTAATTTCTCTATAGCCAAATAACGAAACATTTGATGTTTGTCACCTCTATAGAGTATTTCCCCAATATTTACTCATTATCTTAGTTTATTTTTAGAATAAGGTTTTCCTCGCGAATAGTCCTACTTCATTGAATATTCACATAATTTATAGTGCATAAAAGTTTATCTAGTCGTTTTTCGCCCCCAAAAAATTCTGACTATCCCAATAAATAAACTATCCAGTTTTCCCAGACAAAAAGTATTTTCTGTTCATTCTCGGTATTTAGCTTAAATGTATACCAAATTTCAGCTAAAACTCTAGTACAGTTTTTTTCTTGAAAGCGTAATAGACAGAGTTACTTTCGCATTATAATAGTAAGTATGTAAAGTATGTACAGTGAAACTTGGTTAAGTGTGATCTGATTAAGTGAGAAACCTCCATAACTGGAACTCATGCTGAGTTCCCAACACTTTGGTACTGAATTACCCCTGTTAGTGGGACGAAGCAAACCTCTATATCTGGGATTCGTTCTTTCGAATTGTCATCAAACTTACTTCTATAACTGAGACAGCGAGTGAATTTTATATGCATAGACCTCTGTAACTGAGATAACATCGTTTTATTTATTTACTTACTCATGGATTACGGATGTTTATATGAAAAATGTCAAAACGAAAGCTACAATCTTTATTCGTACATGAAAAACTGAAGTTAATATCTGTTTATGAAACACACGCGATGAAGTCCGTGTCGGATTTAATGTGCCAAAATCTACTCTTTGTACACGGTATTTTATTTAATAATCGCACCACTATAACTGAATAACCTGTATTCTGACCTCTATTAATGGACCACTCTGTAAATGATACAGATAGATAGATAGATAACACTTTATTGTACACCATTACAGAAAACACAGATGAACTTATAGCCTAAAAATATTCTATATGTGCACAATGGGCGGTCTTATAGCTAAGAAGCGATCTCTTCCAGACAACCCGAGGCAGGAATAAAAACATATTAAATTGGTCAAAGGTGGTATACATAAATATTAGAGGATATGCAGCTACTTACATATATTTTATACTAAATAGACATATATAAATACTCCTATTGATATATTACTACAGATATTTATTTATACCTGGATATCTGAGACACTGGGTAAGTGGAATATAAGTGAAACGACATTTCAGGTCCCTTGATATCTCACTTAACCATATTTCACTGTATGTATATTCAAAATTATACACATTACATCACAAAGTTTATTTATCGGAAAATCTTGCGTAAGAAATTGTCACGCCACTCTGCCAACGAATTGTGTGGTGTCGTCAAATTTTGTGGCACGTTTCAGACTACATTTGCTAACAGTAACTGTGGTTTAGCGTGTTAAATCTCTATGAACTAGAAATAGAATTTTTATGGCTATATTTTCAATGAAATAAGTGCTTCTGTCGGATACAGAAAGTTTCTAAAACGTTTTATGACAGTTTAGATTATTGTATTGTTTGGTTTTAATTAAGTTTTAGACACGTTCAATATTCGGAAATGAATTCGATATTTTTGATCAAGAATAGGTATTTATAATTTTGATAAATTATTGATTTATTATACGTAAAGAAAACATTAGATTTCATCGTGTTACTTCACCCGCGTAATATTCTAATCTCTATTCTGTACTAAATTAAAGTAGAGTAGATAACACTCTATTGCTCACCAAATAAACAATTACAAAAAATGTACGATTACAATTATATCCTTGTAAGAACAATAGGCGGCATGGCTTTATCGCTCAAAGCAATCTCTTTCAGGCAACCTAACTTAATAAATAATAATAATATTATATTATTAACGTCAACACGAAAGGCTGTCTACTGAAAATTAAAATATTTAATACTAATATTATTAATTCTTTAAAATGATCCTAAATTATATAGTGCAAATATTATGGACATAATCAGATAATACGATATAAATTTCCTGTTCTCTACCATACTTCTCTTATACATTGCTTCCACCAGGACTGTCCCAGAATACAATACCAATTCAAACCGTTGATAAAGTGAACTAAATAAAATATTTACTACGCAACCGACGCAGTTCCCTATAAAAGGAAGATGAATAATATGAGGTTCCACCGTTTTGCACATTTACCTAATATGATATTAGAGAGATTCATGTATTATATGACAATGGAAATTAAGGAAAAGAAGACATTTCTCCCTACTGTGAGACCTAGCAAGATCAACCAATATGTTACAGCGAAAAACAATCACTAATTACATTTGGAGGAAAAGAAAAGAAAACAGTGTCTGTGCCTTCGATAATATTACGAACATTTTTTTCTTTTGTGAAGTTGATTTAGACAGATTTTTACTTTAGAAACATCTTTAAGTTTATAATTTAGTTCTTTTATATAAGTTTTAGGTTCAGTTTTGGATGCAACAACTACAACCTGATTCGTCGTTTGAGAACTTAGTTCAGTGCCATGAATGCTCCCAGGTACGATATTTCAAAGGTCAAAGAGGTTTGAGGATCCATATCGGAAAAGCTCATAAGGATCGAGATGGATACTCAGCTTCTTTGCCTAACCCTCAACCTGTTCTTGACTCATTACCGGATAGCACCCAAATTCCATTTTGGCAAAGAATTTCAAAATTAAAACATTCGGCACCAATTTTAAAAAGGATCCCTCGAGCAGTAAGATCCAGTATATGTGAAATCTTCTCAAAATATATAAAAAAAGTTTTGGCTGAAAATACCTTACGTGCCTGGGAGGATTTGTTATTGCTCCCTTATCAAATCCTCAATATAAATAAAGATGATCAAGGTACGGTTACATCTAAAATTAGGAAAAATTGTAAAATTATACAAACTATTGGACAGAGATTAGATAAACAGATTAACCAAACGAAAAAATACCCAAATTGTAAAACTCATCTGAAAAATTTGATAGAATCAAAATTGTCAGACGGTGATATAAAGGGAGCAGCACGGATTCTGTTCTCAAACGACGATGTAGCTCCCAATGATGAGACTACTCTGCGTGCTTTACGGGATAAACATCCACCTTCAGGAAACGCCCAATTAGTGGATTCCGATGATGCCAATAACAGTAGTATATACGCTACCCCGGAAGAAATACTCAAGGCTGTTATGTCCTTTAGAAGCGGCTCGGCTGGAGGACTAGATGGCCTCGCTCCACAACATTTGAAAGATTTGTTAAGTGGGGCCACTGGTACCTCGAGCGTGACCCTTCTGAGAGATATAACAGATTTAATTAATTTAATGCTTTCGGGTGGTGTGAATATGGACATATTACCCATAATGTACGGTGCCAACCTATGTGCTTTAAAAAAAAAAGATGGTGGTATCCGTCCCATAGCAGTTGGCACCACGTACCGGCGCCTGGCAGCCAAAGTATGCTGTCGAGCCATAAAAGACCTAAGCTCCAGCTACTTTGCTCCAAACCAATTAGGTTTTGGAACCAAAGGTGGCTGCGAGGCGGCGGTACATGCACTGAGAACATTCGTCGGCAGTAATGTTTGTGAAGCCATCCTTAAGGTGGATGTCAAAAATGCATTTAATTCGGTCAATAGGTGCACTTTGCTGGCCGAAATTAAAAACCGTTTTCCAAAAATTTACAATTACATTAGGCAATGCTATAGTGAAAATTCTTTTCTGGTCTACCAAGACAACCTTATACATTCGGCTACTGGTTGCCAGCAAGGTGACCCTCTTGGGCCAGCCATCTTCTCGCTCGCTATCCACCCAATTATACAGAAGCTAAATTCAAAATTTAACGTATGGTATCTTGATGATGGGACCTTAGGAGGTGACATAGACACTTTAAAAAATGATCTTATATATTTAATAAGTGAGTTTGGTAAAATAGGCCTGACTTTGAATTATTCCAAATGTGAACTTTTTATACCCAATGCTACCGAAAACGACAACAACACTTTTTCCGATTTTCAAGTTCTGGCTCCAAATTTAAGATTAGTAAAGAAAGACAATCTAAGCCTCCTTGGGTCCCCTATCTTCGATGAATCTTTTCCTTATTTCGTTGACGATAAAATCCAAATATTTCAGTCCAAAATTAAAAATTTAAAAGAAATAAGGGCACATAGTGCCTATTTTATTATTCGGTATTGCCTGTTTACTCCAAATTTCACGTACATTTTGCGGTGCTCTCCACTTTGGAGGCATCCAAATATTTTATATAATCTAGACAACATTATTCGGCAAACCTTAACCTCCATTATAAACATACCTTTGGAAGACCGATCGTGGACCCAAGCATCCTTACCAATACGGTTAGGAGGCTTGGGTGTACGCAAAATATCTGATATAGCACTACCTGCCTTCCTGTCCTCAGTTTATAGTACTTTGGCCCTCATAGGACAAATATTAAACCCGTCACTTAGTGGCTTTGAGGTCCCATACTTGACTGAGGCCAGAAATGCTTGGTCCTTGGCTTGCCCAACGCAAAATTTACCCGCGGAACCAAAGTCGCAGAAGCTATGGGACGGGCCGCTCAGCAAGCTAATACATGAGAACCTTCTGTCTTCTTGTATTGGCGAAACTGACCGCGCCCGTCTTTTAGCTGTCTCTAAATGGGAGTCAGGTTTGTGGCTCCAAGCTCTGCCCTCGGCGAATCTAGGCACTCTCTTGGATGACACTACATTCAGGATTGCTGTCTGCATTCGCCTGGGGGCAGGTGTTGTGGTGCCACATCGCTGTCGGTGCGGAGATATAGTTGATGAGTTAGGCCACCATGGCTTGTCATGCGTATGGAGCGCTGGCAGGATGTCACGGCATGCTACACTTAATGACATTATCCGTCGGTCTCTTGCCACCGCCGGGGCACCAGCTATCCTTGAACCAAATGGGCTGTGCCGCGACGATGGTAAGAGACCAGACGGGATGTCGTTGGTGCCATGGAAGATGGGACGCCCTCTAGTATGGGACGCAACTTGTGTTGATACTTTGGCGGCGTCCCATCTTCCAGACACAGCCGTGACAGCCGGGGCTGCTGCTGCACACCAGGAGGCACTGAAATGTCGCAAATATGTATCCATTGGTAGTGGGTACGTATTTGTGGCTTTCGGGGTCGAGACCCTGGGGCCGTGGGGGCCTGGAGCTCATCACCTCTATCGAGACCTCTCAACACGTCTTATTGAGGTCTCGCGTGACCAAAAGGCTGGCTTGTATCTAGGGCAACGGATCAGCGTTGCCATCCAACGCGGAAATGCGGCCAGCATTTTGGGCACGATCCCCGCCGACAGCGATTTAGAGTCAATTTTTTATTTATAGATTTAATTATATTATTCTTGTACTAAAATATATTTGATTGCATTACAATATAAACATTACATATTATATAATATAAATGATATTTCAAACTAAGCTGGCGATGTTGATTAACCTTAGTTAATTACCATTTGTTAAAAAAAAATACTAAAAAGGGAATTACACACGTTCAAGGAATCTGGGAAGTAACGACCACTTTTTAGGGTTCATTTTAATATGAAACCCTAAAAGTACTTAATTGCGGATCCATTCTTTCTTACCAATATATAATATTTCAAATATGATTCTCTTACGCGTTCAGGAAAAACTTACGTAACATTTTTGTTGCAATTGGGTATATATGTTATATATATATATATATATATATGTATATATATATATATGTATATATATATATATCGTGATTTAACATGGCATTCCGGGGGCAATAACGCCCATACCATAATTATTGCAATGTCACCTCTATGAATGTTTGTTCTCTAAATAAACTGGGGCTATTCGTAAAGATGGGGCTTCATCTGGGCTAAAGTTAAAGATTTAGGCCTTTTCACGCAGATGTTTACATTAAATATTGACAGATAACGTAAGTATATACACTAGTGTAGCTATGTGTTAACGACGTTATTTTTTACACTAAAAAAACGCAGTCAGCCACAGCCTATATCTTTAACACTAATGCAGATGAACCCCCAGTATTAGAAGTTACTCCGCGGCAATAACCCTAGTACTTCATATTTCAAAGAGTATCAATGCATCAAGTTCTAACAATTTTTTGTTGAAAAAGTTTTTTAATTCTTTCGCCTTAATTTACTATAATTTTACGACTTTTACGCCAATGACTTAAATACATATAAAAGTAGTTAACGAATATAGTTATGACTTTTTAAGATCTCACTAATGATACCTGACACGATTATGTACCCTGAAGGAAAAAATCTACGCTTATTTACAAGTATGATTCGATTATTTATATTGTTACATGCCGACAAAAAGTGAATGCACACCTGCCTACCATAAACCTAGTTTATTACTTTTCCCGCATTTGGACTTCTTTTGTTTACTTTGTGTTTAGAATTTGTAATTAACAAAAACATTATATTGTTATTGTACTTGTTTGGCAGTCATTAGGCAGATGTGTAGAACTAATTCTTAGAAATTATTGTTTTGCGTCGAGGCATATTGATTTGTACAGGATAAAAGGAATGCTCGAACAGAGGGGAGGGGTAGTCAAGCGAGGATTACGATACTAGCAAGACGTACATTGGATTAGCTATATAGTGACGGACTTTTCGCGTGTTATTGAATCGTGCAGTTTGTACTGGTTGCGTCCAGTTATATTTGTAACTATTATACGTGTTTTTATAGTTATAAAAAAATCTATAGTAATTCCAACGGTATTTTAATTCGAGTCCTGCGTAACTCGTAACAATACAGATAGACAGTTCTCATGACTATCTCTTGCACATATTTGGTCTGCGGTTAAAATATTTGTTTCCGAACCCGCTTGCTGTGGGATTTCCTCAAAATCTGGCCCCAAAACCGTTCTATTGATTTAGGAGTACCGTACTCAAAATATCAAAATATCACTTTAGTTGTGTTGTTTTACCAAAGCAATGTGTTGTAGATGAAATTGGTTTGCTCATTTGATAAGTAGAATTAACAGCGCGTCTTTGACGATCACGGGCCATAAAAATGATCCGGACATTTGGAGGGCTTGCGCGGGGCCATGGAAAGGCCAACACGTAGAGGCCCCTTGACAATTTTAATGTAAATGTGGCGTGACACTGACCGGCGATTATCCCTGTCTACACCATATAATAATAATGCACCCAAGGACAAGTCCCGGCCAGTGTAGGACTATTGTGGGAAATGTACCGGGCTATTGGGGTGAACTGCTAGGGGTCTGGGAATATGGGGACTATGGCGTCTGCCCGTCGCAATGTTCGGGGAACACGGAAAAATGGGCAGACGGTGACTCGCCACTCCCTGCATGGGCCCCAAAAATGCCATAAAAGACAGGGGCAACATGGGTATGAGTGGCTAAGGGGTGTAGAGAGGTGGGCTGCAGGTTCACCGAAGCTACTTCTGACGTGTTGCCATTTATCACTTCCACCCCTGGAGCTTGAGTCTTAGCTCTAGCGATCTCCACTTCGTGCCGGCTGGTTAAGGTAAGCACGGAGGCGGGAACCTTGCCTTGGCCCCCGGAGTCGGGTACGAGGTAACAGTGCTTTATTATTGTTACGAGTTACACAGGGCTCGAATTAAAATGCCGTCGGAATTACTATAGAATTTATTAGAACTGTACAAACACGTATAAAACGGTACAAATATAACTGGGTACAACCAGTACACACTGCACGATCCAATAACACGCGCAAAGTCCGTCACTATATCGCTTATCGAATGTACTACACACGTCTTGCTAGTATCGTAATCCTCGCCCCTCCGTTCGGGCATTGTTTTATAGTGAACTCTGTATAACAACAACAATCGGCTGCGTGGGCTGAGTTCTTCCAAGAAAAAGTGACTTGCACACCTGGGTAATTATTCCTGCGAACGGCCCACAAAGCCGAAAACAATAACAATAGGCTATTGTATAATTGCAAATTTTAACACAGAGTAAACAAAAGAATTCCAAATGCGGGAGGGTAATAAACCAGGTGCGCATGTTTTGTCGGTATGTAACATTGTTTCTTTAAAAAAATATCAGTCTAGAAAGGATATAGAATACCTCCTGCAGCCCGGCGGCAGACTTTCCATCTCATTGGTGGTTCATATTCTATTATTGATATTGGGTACCTGGTGGAGACACAATCAGGCAATCTCCGCGGGTAGGGTTATGTGTTCAATATATGGCCATCCCTTATTCCCCAATTAAGAACAGATGCCCGGAGAATATAGAACTTTGCACTTACCTCGCAGTCATCCATCAGCCCACAACAGCGCTTGTTCAGCGTTCTGCTGTTGCTTATTCACGTGGCGATAAAGGTGGCAAAGTCCTTCTACACGAGCCCCAGGGCGCAAGGGACGCAGATACACTGACACTAAAGTTTAAATTGTTGAGGCGAATGTCCTGGTATTTAATTGGAAGCGGAAATCTTTGATAGCGAATATGAGTTTGTAATTATGTAAAGGCGGGTGCGAATGTAATTACGTGCGTCGCGGTGGCGTGGCGTTTGTCAACGTCCTAAACTCACGCGCCGAGCGAGCGGCGGCAACATACGGGGGTTGCAAGGCGCTATAAACCCAAGACACAACTGTTAATTGGGAAATAAGTGGCGCCAACACCTGGTCTACAATAGAATATGTCGCCATTACAACCATGATTTTTTGTTCTGCCGTCGCTAGCTTAGTTTTTTATATATTGCATGAGTTCGACAGACAGGCAGACGGCCTACCAGATGGAAAGTGGCTACAGCCGCCTGCATCGTTAGACAGTTTTCTGAGAGACAGTTTCTTAATGAGAATATTGTTACAATTACCATGGGCTAACAGCGGTGAAGGAAAACATCGTCACGAAACCTACACATAGAGATTCAAACCTACCAAGCTATAGAATGTAGTCCAAAAACATAAAAAGCAAAAAACACAAAATAGATAGAAATTAAGAATATAGTAAGTAAAAATAAATATTACAATGATATAAGTAGAGTTATGTAAAGTAGAATAAATAGTTATAAGAAGCTTGCTATAGTAAAAATAAGAAAGTAGTGCCTATAATTATATAAGATATTAATAATGTGTATAAGATAGTATATATAAGGAAATGCAAAAAAAAATAGAAGGAACAGAGAATAACCCGCTAAAAAGCACAAAAACCCGAGCAATCTCGTTCGCTCGGAGAAAAAATAAAGCCTACCAAGCTATCTTGGACAAGTCTGGGGGGACTTTCCGTTCCCTTATAGAGGGAGGCCCGAGTCCGATAGTGGGCTTTTATTGGCTGAAATTATTATTATTTATATATGATCGTTCTCCATTATTTCTTAGAAGGTGGTTTTTGTACTTCAAAGGCCAAGTTTTAGGAATCAATCACACTATATAAAGTAAACAGAATATTTAACTAAAAGTCATATCATAAAAAAATAAGGTAGTATACCATATTTCAACATTAAATTATCGGTTTCGTGACTTACCTCTTTCTTAGCTCTGGTCTCAATTTATATATTTAGTACGTATTAATCGTGCGTCAAGTGGTAGCTTAGGTAGCTTTTAAACTAATGTACATAATATACTGTTGACATTGTATTTAGAATTTAACTAGCAAGTTACACATGACGCCGACACATGTATAAGCAAGGTTTCCTTGATGAATTGTTTCATAGCAAGAAGGTCTCAAGTAGGTAAATTTCAAGTACAAATTCAAAACTTTGTTTTCGTCTTTACTTAAACGTTTAAGTAATGTAATGTCTTTACATTATGGTATGTGGTAGACTTAACAATAAATTCTGATTTAAACATACATACAATACGTACATATTATTATTACTACGCCAATTATATGACAGTTTTTAATCTCCGCGAGCAAAGCCACAGGCAACAGCTAGGTTGTCATTTTAATGAAAATATTATTTTCTTTCTATTTTTTTATTTAAACCACATCAAATGGACGCAAAGCAACTTTCTCGGCAACCACGTGATAGATTTTGTTGTACAAAGACTTGATAAATGCCCCATTCGAATTCGCAAAGAATATCTGCAACATTACTATAAATGCAGTCAGACATAAATCAAATGCACTGAAAGTCGAAATCTAGCTGGTCGACGGGTTTAATATTTTCCAGTGGATTTGAACTTTACAGTCACGCGAACAGTGATTGATAGCGAAAGGAGATTCACTCTTCAAATACGCAAATTTAGTCAAGCAATGAGTGTTGCCACAACAAAAGCATGAGTTCTTACTCGCAAGTCTATCATCCGCTTAACATCGGACGTGAATGTACAGGCTTTCGTAGATAGCGTCATAAATTTAATTGAAAATTATTTGACAGCGTAACACCTGGAAAACTATATTGCATAAAGCGTGGGTAAAAACATTATTTCCGAGTAATATGATGTTGTAAAATCCATTAAGGTTTCCCCGAAATTACATTCGTCTGTACCAGTCCAGTACCAGGAGTATTTTACGTTGTAAGAATTGCATAGCGTGACAGACAATCGTATGATTTGGAATATTACGCTGAAATATCGATATCAATTGTTTGATGGGCGTATTAGTACTATCACCTTTATAGATTTCTGTAGATATTTAAGGAAAAACTGGAACCTTTAAGTTTTTATATTGAATCCACTAAGATGGGACAAAGTAGATGGGACAGGAGGAGATTTTATCCATGCAGAAATGGAGGCATAATACAATTTCCTGCGGCCAGGCGGCCTATCGTTAGAGGTGACAAAACAACCCACAGTCAGATGGTGGGGGTTTTGCCCGTCTGTTTGCTACCACCCGTGGTCTAGAGTATGCCGCCATAATATTGAGATATGTTCCGGCATTGGTGGCCAGGTTTTGGTCACCCTGTAGAGAGCAGCAGTGCATTTGTACCACCTTTGATGTTGCAAGTATCCATAGGCGACGTTAACCGCTTACCATCAGGTGGGACATCTGCCTGTCTGCTGAAGTCATGTAATAAAATAAAAATACAGGAGGAGTGGCATCAAAAGGATTGGATAGAGGGATCAGATAGAAGTAATGAGAGTTATCGTACGAAACACAGGTCAAGGATAAGCGATTCACTCCGACATTCTGTGAGAGTGTGGTATAACACTGAACGAGCTGTAATCAATATAATAATTCCAACATGGCTCTACTACAGAAAATCATTTAACATCGAATTACCACTCTGGGGTTATGCTGTGATCTGTTGATGATCTTCCTTGTATTGCATGCTTTCTCTTCTGACTCCAATTATGGCATGTCGGGCAGTTGAGATTAAATGAAATGAATTATTGCATTATTAAGTAACTATATTTAATTTCAAGTACGACTCGAATCGGGGAGGTGATGTGGGACGACTGACAAAAGTCCCGCGAATATCACATATTACAATTTTCACTGAATTAAAATTGTTGCTAGCCGTCAAAATCGTTGTTATTCCAGATATATTTCAGGACGATTTTCATGCATAATTTTTTTTACATTAATAAAAAGTCTCGCCCTTACATCCATAATTATTTTCTATTGATTTTAATTACGATGCCTTGTCAGAATATTTTAGTGATATGAACTGAGATTATATTTTAAATTATTGTGTATGTTTAATCTAGATATTTTGATGTCTTCGAAACACGCAACAGAACTAGTGAACAAAGCTAGTCTATTAAAAAAATTAAATACAATCTTTTTTTTTTCCAAAATCTATTTCAACAAAGACAAAGTACAAGATTCTAAAAAAAGGAATTCGTAGATATTCATGATCTACAAGTTCCCTTTATTATAGTGCCATATTATTTTGCAGCACCTGTACAGACTGCAAAAGCGTACAAAGGTGCGTTGCAAAGCGCCAACCATTCACCGCTGCAACCAGACGATAAGAATCCTGATGTGGTGCCGTTTGGAAAAGGTATTGTAAATATTCTTTATAACGAACCCTTTTATGAGTTGAATGTAACAGATTATTGTTATACTTTTTAACCGACTTCGAAAAAAGGAGGAGGTTCTCAATTCGTCGGGATCTTTTTTTTTTGCTTTTTTTTATGTATGTTCGCCGATAACTCCGTGATTTATGATCCGATTTACGTGATTCTTTTTTACAATTTTCTCTTCAATTATTTTTCACAGACTTCAACTGCTCAAGAGACGTGGAACGACCTCCAGAGCCGCCCCCTTACGGGTCCGTCGTGTCCCCTCAAGTTGGATCATCAAGAAGTGCTCATAGTTTACATAATGATGTGAGGTCAAATACGCCTCACACACCAAACACGCCAGCTTCTGACGCTCAGGTACTTATAAAATATGAAATAATCATTATACTATGGCATAAAATAGATAGCTTGATATAGCAACGAAACTTTACTCAATTAAGGACTATATAATTTAAAAAAAAACTACATGCGTAACCCAGATAGAAGTATATTCGAGACTTGTGTTCACTAGGAAAATTAAAAGCGAAACCAAGAGACGGATTTCCAAGAAAGTAAATTAGATAGATGGCTGTGATAGAGTGTATTCCAATTCAGGATAGAATAATCACAGCCCATAAACGTGTTACTGCTGGGCTTGCGCACTTCCTATTTTTTTTAGGGGAACGGGCAATATAGCCAAGCTTGTTCAAGGCGACTTGTTTGACACATCGATTATCTCGAAGTGCAGGTTTACTATGTTTTCCTTCACCGTCAGCAGTTAATTATAACAATATTCACATTAGGTGAGAAAACTACCTAAGTGGTGCATACTTTTTCCTCCCGAATTCGAACCCGCGGCATTTGAGTTTGGGACACAAGGCTTCCAATCTAGGATATTTTATTATATATAATTAAGATTCGGGTCGTTTCAATATTACGCTAAAAGAAAGAATTGCACTGAAAATCAGCGTTGTGTCGGATATTATGTCGGCACGGCAATTAGCTGAGTGCAAACCTTGTTTGCAGAAAATACTGCGAAAAAATCTCAATATATTTTTTTAGTATTTATTATACATGTCAGCAATGTAAATAGATACGTTGCTATTTCTCAAGTCATTTTTTTCATTATGTTCATCAATAAATTTTGGTGGCTAAAATTCCATCCAATCGCTTTAATTCTTCCCACAATTAATGGCAAATTCAAATTCTAGATGACTAGAAAATATAATACTCATTCCCTCGTACATTTTGGTTTATGCATATAACTAAATCCTTCATCGATTTGAGGTCTAATACGCCCCACACGATAAATTCCTTCCGTCTACTGCTCAGGTAATTACAGTTTCGTGTATAATTAATTCCAGGCTCTTATTGCAGTGGTATGAACGGAATGAGCCGTTTCTGTCATAGAGTAATAATTCAGTACAGACAATCTTAGCAACTAATGACGTCATATCATATCAATAAAAATGGTTACAATTCATAGAAAAATTAATAAATAAATGGTTATAATAAATGGTTAATAAATACTCGGAGTTCTCAGTAAAATTGTTATGTAACTGAAAACTTTGTCTGCTTGGTAAAAACCACAATGTTTATTCTTCAAGTTGTCAAATGTAATTTGTAATTCACAAAACCGTCGTATTTTCGGTTTTTGTGCGAAGCCCAATGACGATGTGTAGTGTGAATTTTTAAATATGCGTGTATGATACATTCATGCGGCGTTCTTGAGATTACCGTTGCATCTAATAATAACTAACTAATGTTGCATCCACGATTTTAGACCTATCGAAATATTTAAAAAAATCACTTATATTTTAAATCCTTTTCTAGAAATTCTAAATAAGAATGTACGTTATATAAATGACTAGCTGTACCCGCGACGTCGTCCGCGTGCAATTTGTTTTCAAAAATCTCCGATTTTGAAACATTCTTCATTGATGCTCCGCTCTTATTGGTCTTGGAGTGACGATATATAGCCTATAGCCTTCCTCGGTAATGGGATATCTAACACTGAAATATTTTTTCAAATCAGACCAGTAGTTCCTGAGATTAACGCCTTTAAGCAAATAAACAAAGAAACTTCAGTTTTGTATATTAGTATAAGATTAATTTTCTTTTTCTATCTTTGAACAGAGCATTGGCACACTGGCAGATGACAGGCGAAGCGTAACAAGTGGAACATTATCACGACGGAGGGAAGTGGTAACAACCAGAACTCCATTATTAGCTAATGCTCGCGAAAGCTGTGTCTAGTCTGTAAAATATTAATCTATGAACCATCTTTATGTTGAAGGAAACTACCATTTTGTATTCTATCAAAATGTTTGTTTAATTAAATTTCTGAAACGTTTACATTGAGTAATAATATTAGATGTAATGTTGTTACTTAATTGTTTTTGGTGTTACACAGAGTTCTTTTAGTGAAAATGATTTAGTTCGGTTGTTTAGATATGACAATGTGTATAAGCTTGTTTGTTACATTTAATTAAAGTTAATTATTCTTTTAAAGAATCAATAACTGTATTGATTATTTATGTGCCTCATTTTTTTATTTACTAAAAATATTATAGACTTATCTTTTGTATATAAATTACTAAACTGATTGTTCGTTCTCTTAAAATATATAATTTTTTTATTATTGTTCAATATATATTTTTATATCTTATTGAGTATTCAGTTTTGTGTTAAAGCACATCGAATTATGCAAAGAAAGACTGTCTAAAATTAGTTTCCTTCAATGAAAAGTTACAATTTAAAAAATTAGATAAATAATAGATAATTAATTTATAGAAAAGAGTAATTTTGAAACTCAACTATTATTGTTAGATATTAAAAAAATATATAACGATAAACATTGCAATGTTTTAGAAATAATTGTATGGTTTATAAATGTAAATTTAAATGATAGTTGGATATATGATTTAACGAATTTCCTTTTTGAAAGGGTCTAAAAGGATAAGTATCGAAATAAGCTGTTTTATTCTTACAGGATGGTAAATAAATATAGTTTTTAATTATTGGTGTATCTTTTATACTACTGTGTACATCTGGTGTGTACTAGATTGAAATATTACGATATTTTAGACATACGGTCTTTTTCTTTTTTCCTCTTACGTTTCCTAACATGTCTTCGAGATGAGCGATAGAGAGAGAGCGAGAGCGAGATACCTATGTATATACAAATGTAAATGTAGTTTTTTATGTTTGCATATTTATTTATTCCTTCTTTACGACTTTGGAAATTATGTATTTAATGAATCGTTAGAATTAAAATGATGCAAAAAATATGCGTACAATATTTTCAAAAAAGTTATTTACTACTATATAAATTTTATTAATTTAGAATATTATTTCACCTGAATATAAGTGACCTTCATAACTTATGAGTAGCTTTATTTCATTTAATCTATAAATGTAAATAATATTTGTACTTCATCGTATAAATTTCAATCACTGGCTCAAATGGACTTGTAAAATATAAAATTAAGTGATTAATTCAAAATAAATATTTTTATTTGCTGAATCTGTTTTGAAATAATAATGATTAACTATCTTTAAATGTTATTATGCTACAATCAGCGTTTACCAGTTTGATGAATTTATTATGCCTGAAGTTAGAAGTGATATCCAGACCGTCGTCATTATTAAATACATTTTAGTGCTTGTATAATTTTTTTAGATCCCAAAAGTAAAGTTTTATATCTAACCCTGTATTTTTTGTCCCACAAATTTCTCTATTATATTCTCAATCTTGAGACCCTTAGTACAATCTATATATATATATATATATATATATATATATATATATATATATATATATATATATATATATATATATATAGATTAGATTCGCAGTTAAAACCGGTAGGTGGCACTGAGATCGGGTTCTAGATTTTTTTTTCAGAGCAAGACAACGTCTGCCGGGGCCGCTAGTATTATATATATTTTGAAAAAGCTTTTTTACATCCAGTTTCTCGAGTATGGTCAGCGTATCATAAACCTTTATTAATTTGTATGAATACTAACTAAATGAGACGTATGTTATTTTAGTTTTAATATGAAACACTGTGATGCTATGAGATTTATGAGAAAATTACTTGTAATTTTTATGTCTAAGTGTACATAATACAATAATGATTGAATATGTAAGTTATATCACGGAATGTTAACACAAGATGAATTTCATTTTTCTGTAAATAAAATGTAGATAGTTAATGAACACATTAATGTGAAACAAAAACACTGTTGTATATATATACCTAGTTAATGATTTTGTTTAAATATAGTTAATGATTTTGTTCTCCTACATTTTTAAAGTTAAATCATTTAGATACTCGAAGTATCCCCTTGTTTACATATACCTCTTATACACCAAAGGCAGCAATCAGGGAAGTGTCGGTAGAAGTAGGCAGCGCCAGCATCATCCAACGGCGAAAAGCACAGCACAACTTCAAATCTAGCTAGTGCTTTTCAAGACAATTTGCAACATATCACAAAGATATGTTAGGAACTTCAACAAAATCCCATTTAAAAATTATTTATTAAGCTTACTGAGTGGCATATTTTGATACATTTTTTGCAATTTTAAATGAATGCACAAACATTAATAAAAAAAACATTCAGTTGCTAGTTTGTATACAGCTACAATGTTCTAATAAGTTGCATCTACTCGCGTTGCCTACTTCCTTTGACACTTTCCTGCTCCCTGCCGTGAAAGTAGAGGCATTGTACAAATTAAGATTTCGACAAAAATTTTAAAAACAAATGAATATAATTGTCGATATTGTATTTTTCATAAGCCAGTAATAGATTATTGGTAAAAAAATCAGTAAAAAAATTATAACTATTCAAGTTTATTTACAACTTAAATCGTTATATTTTTTACTTTAAAGTTAGGTAGTTAGTGACTTGAAACACGGATTTGAACCGTTTAATTTCAACATTACAACTCCTGCCTATATATCGACGGAATTATTGACCAATAAAAAACAACTAAAATAATAGTCCTCAATCGATCGAAAACTCGACCAACCATTATAATAAAAGATGATATTGACTCAATGTAAATTATTGTAGAAGAATTCAGATACATATTCCGACTAAGTTTATTATTGTTTTGTACTTATTGCATATCAAAATTTACAATCTTTATTTTCGAGTATCAATGTTATTTTATGTTAAAAAGACTTATCTACATATCGTAAATATTAAGATGATATGTGTAATATTTCTTGGTATAAATAAATTTGCTTTTCGGCAAGTGAAACGTGTTTTACTTTCATCACAAATATATGAACCCTGTGGCATTAAAATGGTTATTTTTGCAAAATTGTATTTTGATTCTAACGAGTATCTAGAAATACTAGCCAGTGCGAAATGTGGTATGGATACTGATATTAGACGTATCAATCAAATTCAATCAATTTGTTTGAGAGGCTGAAAGTATACGACGATATGCATTGAATAGTTCAAGTTTATGTTTCTACTGATAACTTTAGTTCGTTCATCCTGGTTGCATGAAAACTGAAGCGTTTAATATCTTAAGGTTTTGATGATTATTGAAATAGCCGCTTTAACACTGACCCTTGCGGCTTTGCTGATTATAAATGTTTGTGCAATATTTATTAAATCTAATAAGATTCCATCTTCATGCTTCGTGATTCACACCATAACTATTTTATTTTGATTCTTAGCTTCAATGGTTTTCGAAAGAATTATAAGTTTTAAAGATCTTCAAATGAATTTTATTATAATATTATCAGTCTATAAATATCTCGATGCCGAGTGAGGTTGAATAAAGCGTCTTAATAGGTTCTAGATATCATTAAAATTTTCAATGAAAATTCTTGAGCCGTTTCAAAGGCTTGGGGTCTGATTTTTCAAATACCAAATAAAATTTATTCATAGGATAAAATAAAATACAAGATGGAATTAAAAATGATACTTGCAAGAATAAAACTGATGGATTATTCACTATTGAATTCAGTCAGGTTATAATATATTCCACTGATAATTTTTATCTGATGATTCAAAAATCGGCCCTAAGATAAAGTTAGTTAAGGTAAAGACAAATAGACAAAAATCAGATGATTCATGATGTAGTGTCGTATGAATAACAATTATCACAAACATTGTGGCATTTATTTTGAAGTATAGCCAGACACATCAACTTTATTACTATAGAAGATTAACTCTCCCCAAAAACTTTTGGATTATTGTGAATATTTAAAGACAGTAGATACGTGTGCTCCATATGTGCAAGATAATAGAATGAACGGAGTTATATAGTAGCTAGTTTAGGACACGTACCAATACTAAGTGACCATTTTTTTTTACATTTTTTTATCTCTTTCCCCGTCGATGACCAATCGTAGTGCCTACATGGTGAGACCCTCCTACAATTCGTGTAGTAATTATAAATATGTTTCATAAATATTTTTTTGCAAAAAGAAAGTTACAAAATCATTATTTAGCTCTTATACGGCGCTTAACACCAAGGATGCTTCAGTGTGGCCATCTGTGAGTTTAAACACGCCAAACGCTGGGCTTGAATATAGCTCTAAGAAGCACGAGATTTTCCGAGAGGCTTTTTACACATCTATACAGATACAATTGAAGTGTCTACTTTGAGTGTCAAATTTTTTACTAAATGTATAAAAATATATACCTACGGTACTTATGTCTGTATGGTTTTTTTTGGTAGTTCAGAACTCTTAGCTCCTTTCACGTGTCAGGGGACCTCTCTGTCTGGATGTTCCATTTAATCTCTGAAGCCGCTAGACCGATTTTGACAAGACTTTAACGGGCAGATAGCTGACATTATTAGGAGAAACTTCGGCTACTTTTTTAGTATATATATCACGAAAAAAATTCTACACGGACGAAGTCGCGGGCACAGGTAGTTGACTATATCATGACGAAAACATAAGCCTCCTCCGTTGCCCCTGTGACGTTACTTACAGACGACTAGTATCCTTTGCGAGTCTCGAAGGTAAGTCGCCGAGAATATCATATACATTTGTATTCGGTGATTAACACACAGATACCGGCATTCGACGCGTCTATTACCAGTCTTGAGATACCTGCTGGGTTGGTAGCCCACGTGTTGCTTCTCCTGAATCTCGGCAAAATGGCGGCGGAACAGCAACAAGATGCTCATAAGATTCTTTACACATTCGGGAAAATGATAATTTTCTATCATCTTGTTGTACCTAGTTCTCTTACAGTGAAAAAAACTCTACAATTTATGTTTCTGGTAAATTAAGGATGAGTCCAGTATTGCGTCTTCTATTTTTGTAATAATGATACACTGGAATAGCTTCTTCGTCACTCGAATCACTCGGCATAATTAAAAAGGCCCTAACGTTGTGTGCAAATGAAAATGATGGAATTTTCTTTGTTTGTAGTAGCATATTGCACAAACCTCGCGTAGCGAAAGTGTATTCTATTGATACGCGACTGAAGTATCGTCTCTTGCTAGTATCATAATGTATGAAAGGCCTTAAATAGTAATGAAAATTATGTATATGATAGAATTTTTAAACTAGGATGATAAAGATATAATTACAATCACGTTTTAAAGGTTTTAAGCGAAACTTTATATTTTATTTCGACGTTTCGGCACTTTTCTGTAGCCCTAATCACGGAAGAAATAAAAGTAATACCTATAATGTATGGAATAAACAATTTTAGAGAACCTTAATTTAGCTGTATCTGTAGATACATCTAACGGAGAATCCAGATGTTATTCCATTCATAATATTTATTGTGAACTGTATGTTAATACAATTACAATATACTGAACGCAGTATAACTATCTATCAAGACATCACATTTATATTATTAATTCAATCAATTCCTTATATTTTTATCCATGCAGGAACGGAGAAAGAATACAAATTATTGCGGCCGAGCAGCCTGTCGTAAAAGGCGATAAAATAACCCACAGTCGGGTAGTAGGATATGGTTACCACCCCTGGTCTGGAGTATACCGCCATAGCAAGCTTGAGTTGTGTTCCGGTATCAGTGGCCAGGTTCCAGTCTCTCCTTAGAGAGCGCCAGCACATCGATAATACTGTAGTGGAACACTTATAAGGCATTAGATAGCGCTGTACAATAATTAAGGTAAGGAAACAATTCCCGAAACGTACAAAAAATATATACAAATTTCCAACAATAATAGATAGGCCTAGACCTGCAAGGAACAACAATAGCCTCGTTGAAAGATCTTACTTTGAGACGGAGGAGCATTCTATCTCGCTTCTCCATCCATTAGGGTCATTCCTTAAGCACCTGTGGTGTTCCAAATGTCCATATGCTATAGTAGCCTCTTTGCGTCCGGTGAGCTGTCTGCCTGTCTGTTGAACTCAAGCGTTAAAAATAAAATAAATAAATAAAAATATTCCATGCTTATACTTCATGCGTATTTAATATGGCCTGGGTATCTGGACTCGCCCCTAGATTTATCTATTATAGTAACAATATCTACTGATACATAACACAAGCGTTACTTGCTTATATTGGGAATATACAATGAGTATTTTTATCGGCCCATTATTTACTCGACACTCTAAAGCTAATGTAACACTTATCATTTCTCTCTTGCAATTTGGATGAATCAACCAAAGTGATTAATATAAACGTAAACTTGAATCATTCAATGTCATTGTATATCGACATATCCTTTCAGTTCTGTTCTTTTCCAGGAAATTGATTCAATTTGGTTGATCAGTCTGATGTCAGCATTACCAGGATCATATTATAATATTGTTACGAGTTACGCAGGCCTCGAATTAAAATGCCGTTCGAATTACTATAGAATTTATTAGAACTGTATAAACACGTATAAAACAACTACAAATATAACTGGGTACAACCAGTACAAACTACACGATCCAATAACCACTATATAGCTTATCGAATGTACTACCTACACACGTCTTGCTAGTATCGTAATCGTCGCTTGACTACCCCACCCCTCCGTTCAGGTATTGTTTTATAGTAAACTGTATAATACACAATCGATTGTGTATGTAACCTGCACACCTGGTTAATTATTCCTGCGAACGGCCAACAAAGTTGAAAACAATAACAATAGGCTATTGTCTAATTGCAAATTTTAAACACCAAGTAAACAAAAGAATTACATATGCTGGAAGGGTAATACACTGCGTTTTACGACAGGCAGGTGTGTTATACGAAGTTTCTCTAAGGCCCGATGTTTTAATCACCAAATAAAAGTTGTTCATATAATATGAAGAAAATAAATATGTCAGTTGCATGAATAAAATAGTTGAATGGTTTCATTTTTGCACTCACTCAGGTTATAATTTATCCACTGATAACTTTTATCAGTATTGACCCTAAATTATATAACTTTCTTATTTACAGGTACGTATCTGTGAGTAAGCATATAAGTCTTTGTTTATGCGGAATATCGTATCCCTGTAACATTTAGTCCAAACTTTGAAGTGGCCATAAAGCATGAACTAATTTGTCAAACTTCTCAGTACTACACATTGCCGTACAGAATCGTGGTACTTCCATGAATGTCGTCCCATACAATTCTATTCGATTGTTAAGTTGTATTATATACGTATTCACTGGTCGTAATCTTTAAGCTTTGATTTCGAATTCTGGGAAACCTCTTTCACAGTCAGGATTAAATTTTCTATGTACATTTCCAAGAATTACACGTCTCTCGGAACAGTTACAACTTGAAAAGGATTTTGTGGTATATACTCTAAGCATATCGATTATTTAAGCATCAGTGCGTAATTTTTATTGTACAAAATGTAATTGCTAATCTAGAAGTTACGGATCATACAATACATACAATAAATATATACTACCTGTCGTTGGAATATCATAGTAAAAAAATAAAAACTTCGTTTAAAAAAACCGACTTCAAAAACTAAAAAACTAAAATGTATAAAATAACTTATTTCTAAAGCTATTATTATTAATATATATTATCTAAAACATCTTAAATTCGTCGCTTAGTAATTTTCGAAATATAGTAATTTTTATTATGTTTTACTTTGCACCGACTTCAAGATGTTTTAGATAATATATATTAATAATAATAGCTTTAGAAATACGTTATTTAATACATTTTAGTTTTTGAAATCGGTTTTTTTAAACGAAGTTTTTATTTTTTATTTGTTACTTTTTAGTGTCTAGCTATGTATGGGTGGGTGGACTTACGAATGGTGTCGCGCTTCTTAAAAAATATACGTCCCAAGAAACGAGAACAAAAAAATGTTCATAAAATGCAAACTACTGGGCCAAACTATGTAAAATTTTTAGGGGACCAATTGGAAGCTATTCCGCGTCGAAAAACAAAGAATCACGTAAATCGGATCATAAATCACGGAGTAATCGGCGAACATACATAAAAAGCATATAAAAAAAAGATCCCGATGAATTGAGAACCTCCTCATTTTAGCGAAGTCGGTTAAAAATGATTAGTAGATATGTATTTGTTTGGTGTTTATATTTAGTATATATCTATAAAATATACATAATTTATGTATTTATTAATATAAAGTAAGTAGTTCGTACTGTATGTTACTTATACCACCATCGCCATCATCATCTCAATTCATTCCTGGGGTTGTCTGGAAGAGATCGCATTTTAGCGGCGGTCTTACGCCCTTTGTACATAACTAGATTATAATTTTAGTCTTTAAGTTCATTTTTGTATTGGTGTATAATAAAGTGTTATCTATCTACATACATTATATATGATAGAAATGATAACGAAAAAACCGGTTGTCTGTAAAGTCGGTTTACTGACGATAGTTGAACGTGACAACGTCATAAGAAAATACTGATGGAATGGTTTCATTTTTCAAAAGAAAATTTTAATTTTATTTGTTTGATAGATATTTTGTCTCAAGTAGGAGAGAGACAGATGTCGAACGCTGCCGAACGCAGAGGCCGATTGTGCTTCTTTGTCGCTCGTTCCGCGCTCTCGCTTGAACTTCAAGCCTTAAATGGAACGCCTCAGAGCGAGGTAACGCCGCATGAGTCATGTTTTTTCGTGCGTGCAGCCGGCTCCATCGAATTATAAGACGTTGTCACGTCAAAAATTTTACATGACAATAATATCGATATATTCTTCTTAAGGGGGACGTTACATCGTTAGCAAAGTTTTGCACGACTGAGAACAAATTTTCTCTCTTTGAGTTAATTTTGTAAGACTATGTTTTATTTCCTGAACAAAGTATTTTTATAATCAGCATTGGTGAGAAATGTGGACTATTGTTGGAATAAATTCTATTATTTCTACCATATACAAAAACAGACAAAAAATATGAAAGGACCACGGCAGAAGCTGCAAACTGACATTTAACCAGAAGAAAATGATGATTATAGATAAAAAAATTGAGGGCTGGAACGCATGCACCACTTAGGCAGTTTTCTGACCTAGTGTACATATTGCTACAATTACTACGTGCTAACAATAATGAAGAAAAACTTTGTGATGAAATCAACCGATGTGTCAAACCTGCAAGCCGCCTTAGACAAGCGTGGCGGCTATATTGTCCATTCCCCCATATTGGGAAGCCCTAGCTCATCAGTGAGACACTTATGGGCTGTTATTATTATTCATTTAACGTACTAAGCATCTAAAGCGACCGTCATTAATCGAATAAGCTCCAGAGTCCCGACGATAGTGCGAACCAGCAAATTGTACAAACTTGTGCAATTGAAACTCCAATATTATAATCTCGGTTGCACTGTCGGTTGTTTTTGCCACAACCGCCCATTAAATGGTTATATCTCCACCAAACACTCAACAGGGCCTTTAGTGAAATGTTTATTATTTGCGAAACAATTTCTTAAGATTCCGTTACTGAGATAATTTTGTAATTAAGCGGGTAAGCTGCAGAACTATGACGACAGTTTGCGTATCAAATTATAATCAACAGTTTTGCAGAATATCTTGGTTGCGTTCTTCTGTTTTCGAGTAGCAAACATTGCCTTATTACTTTCTTTTTGGTAATTATTATTCTCTATTTGTATTGCTGCGGCGCTAATTTTAGGTTAACAATGGACTACGTCAATTTTGTAGAAAACTAAGTGTGGGGCAATTTAAATAGAAATGTGAGATTAAGCACGCATGTACCTGATTAATGGACATGAAATACAGCTGCTACTCACTTTAACTTCTTCTTCCCTACAGTCCACTTGTTATAATATGTTTGAAGTATTTAATTTGATGAGTAAATATTTATTGTATTTTACATTATACATGTTCATTATTTTATACTTGCGGTGTGGGGTGGATTACTAATAAATTATATACATTTATGGTATGTTGCTGGTGCGATATAATTTATGGTATGTATTTACAAAGCGGAGACATTTTACATTGTCATATCAGCGAGTGACGTGCGTGCGAAAGGAGAACGCGTCGTCAGATTTGAAGTGGTAATTTAAATAAGTTTTCAAATTGGACAAGAACATTAACAATCTGCCAGTAAAACTTCACATTAAAATTTGGTTGAGATTCGTTTTGCCACTTGTTCGTTCCCTTTCGTTTTTTCACTTGTCCGTTTAAGTTTCACTTCTACTATGTATCCACATTTTTTATTTGGGGGGGCTTACAGCTATATATAATCTTACAAACTAATTGTAAGGTATAAACTTAAGTAAAGAAGAACTATTGATAGGTCTCCTCCTCAGATGACAGAAAAAATATAAAATAGTCTTAGAAAGAAGAAAACAAGGACTATATCTAAATTCAAAAGGTGTTATTTAAAATAAGTTCCACTGAAGAACACTTTTTGAAGGTCATACATCATATATTAAAATTTAATTTTACTTCCTATTCATGTACAACCGCTTCGCAACGTGTTATTGCTGAGAAGCGGTAATAAACTCCCCAGGAATAAGTCTTGCTAAAATTGTTTTCCTTTATATTCCTTATTCTATTTATATGTCAAGTTCTTTTTATTATAAGTTTGATACAGAAGTATGTCACAAAATTACTTTTGGAGGATTAATGGAGTTGTAGCAAACAGCGCATACATACTCAGTAAGACAAAGACACAATAAAAGGAAAGACAAATATTATTATAGTTATAATAATTACTTACTTGACCTACTAAAACTTTATGCTGCAACATATCTCAATGAATTCCTTACAAGCTAAAAAAAAATTATACAAAATATAGTATAGAGGTTGGAGCGAGCTGTTATGTAAATGAAGTTTTGTCATTTAAGTATTCTTCAATAGCTTAGTATCCTTTTTTTAACAAGATACTTTTTAATTTGGTTTTCAATTTAGTGAAAGTCAGATCTTATATTTATAATATTTCACTCGAAATCCTATTGAAGATGCGTATACCAACCCCCAAGAAAGAGGACAATATTTTTCGTAATCTAAAAGATGACAATATCAGTATATTACAAATTCTAAAATTATGAGTAACTAATTATAATTAAGATAATTTTTGATTAATTTCGGATTCACAGATGCTAGACTATCTACAAACAAGTCAATGTACTAATGTAATGTACAATGTCAATGACTGTTCTGATGAAAAGTGATGACGTCGCTGTGCGTGTCGTGGATAATTCTTAAATAAACTAAAGACGGATGATTAAAACATTATTGAAATCCCAAACTCTTGCAAAGCATTCTAATAGCCAACAAAAGGGGGAGTTTGATGCAAGACGATTTCGAACAACGGCGGTCGCACATCGGGTGTCGTAAAAAATGTGAATGGCATATTGAAATATTTCCGAGGACCCTTTCGCCCTCGCCCTTTCGCCCAATTTTCTTCTTAGCCCACCCTAACACCGATATAAATCTGGCTGGCACCCCGTTATTGGTTATTGGTTGTACAATCACGTGTAAATATTTTGTATAGTTTCCTATAGACGGCTATGTGTGTGTGAGGTGTTCTCGCTGGTTCCCATGCTTCAGTTCTGGGTCGGATTTTTTACGATATTAAATTATTAATTCAAGTGGTCCATCCCTGTACATACATCAGCAATAAAGTAATATGTATGTTCTCTGCATTGATGCTATAAATACGAAAATAGCGCGGACGGAGGAGTATGAAATTTCGCACACTTATAATTTTTATAAATTATGCATAAAAGTACATTAAATCAATAAAAAATTTACACACACTACCATGTATTTGATAAACACACGCATATATACTCTTTTGTTTATTGTTACAGTTAAATTAACAGTGTAACGTTGGCGAAATCTGTGATTATAGAAGTATATATAGTCTTTGACAACGGACCTTTATAATGTTCAAACTTATAATTTAAATTAGTTATGGTCAAATTCCGACCGCCCAGTGGTCGGAATTTGACCACTTAATATAATTTGCTATTACACACGCACGCACGCACTCACGCAAACACACACAATATATTTGTTCTATGTATGATATGATTATAAGTTGGTATCATGAGGGATGATATGCATGTGATATGATATGATGAAGTGTGTGTATAGTCAATCAGGGATGCCGAAGACCATAAGGATAGATAACTGGATATCATCTCTAAGTTGAAGAAAATGATGACTTTATTGTATAGGCAGATTTAATTTACATTATCTTGGACCGTATACTATTACAAACTGTACGTGAATTCTTGTTTGTTTATTTTGCCATTAAATGGTTCAGACATTAAAATCTGTTGACTGTTCCATATATTTGTTCAAGAATCCATGGCGAACGTGTCCCAATAGAGGATTTAGAGATTTCAACGATCAAACTTTGGGGCCTACTTTTTGCACGACATATAGGTTCGATTTTTCAATGACAAATAAAAATAAAATATTTGAATAATCTTTAGACATTTTGAAATACATTAATATTCAAATAGGTAATATTGGGATTGATAAATTGATGATCCGTATTTGATGATGGTAAAGCTGGCGAGAGCCCACAGCCTAGCTAGACCACTTGAGAGGGGAGTACAATATAAGACGACATGTGTTGTGATGTATGACTCTAGATGTAATTATTTCTTAATTCAA
This sequence comes from Dendrolimus pini, assembly GCA_949752895.1. NCBI lineage: Eukaryota > Metazoa > Arthropoda > Insecta > Lepidoptera > Lasiocampidae > Dendrolimus > Dendrolimus pini. The sequence goes on along the minus strand of OX457130.1, from coordinate 4,855,104 downwards.
TTGACATTAAACTTAAAACTATTGTTGGCATCTTAACTTTATGGCAGCTAATGTATATTTATAGGAGACATTATGAAGCTACAGTTGTAGTAATTACTCGTATAATAACATCCCAATTTAATAGGTTATTTTAGCTATCAAGAAACATTAGTTACTTTAATGCAGATGTTTAGTGATGTGTTGCAGTGGATAACAATGTTAATGTGGTCGCCATCCGGTTGGGCAAATACCCTACCACCTGGCTGTGGGTTGTTTTGTCGTCTCTTACGACAGGCTGCCCGGCCGCAGGAAATCGTATTGTTTCTCCGTTCCTGCATGGATGAATCTATGCGGTGCGTTTGGCGAGGCAGATACGGTTGTTCTACCATTCGCTACAATCTTCAGAAAAATGAGTAAGTGTTGTATTTGTTTTGTATTGAAATGTGTATAATTGAGATGATATAAAGTGGTGGGAGGAACAGGGATAATTTAAGGGGTGCTTGGAGGTCAGCGGTCCAGGTTGGGCCAATTCTTTATGTCATCTTGGTAATATATCTAAATGTTACTATCACATAGAGTTAATCTTTCTGTTGTTTCTGTGGTTACGATATATGTACTATTGATTTATTACGCGAAGTTTCGATATCGCTTACACTATATATACAGAAATCTTAACTGCTACGTGATAACACGTAAAACCTAAACATTTTTGTAGATGCACCTCTGAAGATTTTGTCTGTTTCCTGTATTGATAGATTTTGGCACGTAGATGAACTATTCAGTTCTAACCTTATTATTCCATGTTGATGACGACACAGGTAATTTTAATTTTATGATCATATCTATACTTTGCCTTTGCCATATCAGATTTATTTAATTTTCATGATATTTTTTTTAATTTCTGTATTATTTCTGTATTAAATTATAGTTAATAGACCTAAGTTTATTGTAATAAATGTATTATTTTTTTTTTGGTGGGCGAGTACCCAAATATTTGTATGAACGTGTGTAATTAAATACAGTGAGACAATTTAACTCTTATACCTTCTAATGTACTATTATTATTTCTGCAATTAAAGATTAGTTCATAAAAATAGGCCAAAGGGCCTATATGGAAAGAGTTTCTTGCCTCCAAGATACGATTATTGAAAGCAGGGGAAAAAATTCACATATAAACTAAACATACGATATCGTACGAGGAAGGCGATAATAGCCTGGTCATTTAATACTGACGTCTCTGTGTAAAAAAATACAAAATACCGAGCTCAAAAGGGAAGTTTCGCATTCAAATCGGTTCAAACCGATTTGTACAATACTCGCACGAACTTGAAAAAATATCATACGAGTTCTAGTTTAGAAAAGTCGAGATATCGTAGGCAAATATCTCAATGCGATTTGCGTCGTAGTGTAAAAAAAAATCTTGGTGATAATTACCTTACGATTATCGTATGTCATACTCGTAGGCGAGTTTTTGGTTTTTGGTTGAATGTAAACATGTCAATGCTATTATTGTCCAAAGAGTATCGCCTGCGCAAATAGTATACGATTTTCACCCGAAAACAATAAACTCTCTCCATTTAAATGGCACTTAGTTGTGTGTCAGCCCACGACCCTTTGTAGGTAATCACCTTTGTAAGTAATCAGCATCCACTATCTAGGTTATTTAACTACGGAACCCGAACAAATTATGTAATTGTAAATACTCTCTGTATCTCAAAAACTACTTAACTTATTCTATTTAAACTAATTGTCTTTAAAATAAATCTTACTTACAAATAAAACCTTAAAATAATTTTAAATACTAAAATTAATTTAATTAGACATAAACTATATTCACATATATAATAATATATATATATATATAATATATACACGTAGTAGTCTGATGCGTTTATAAGTTACGTGTTGACAATAAAGGAAAACATCGTGATGACACATGCACATCGAGATGATCTGCCTCAGACAAGCACAGTAGTGGAACGTTTTTTCTCGGTTATCTTCAACTACGCCACTTGTAGTGGTGACGTGTTGGTGAGGGGGCTTCGAGCAAAACTCTTTGCCCCAGCTGCAGCTCGGAGGGCCTCTACCCTCCGGTAACTGTATGTGGGAGCCGCCGTGGTGTCGGCAGCTCGCGCGGGCCAATCCGCGGCTTTCGTTGGCCTTCACGGGCTTTGCGTGGGCTACGTCAGCGGCTTGGTTGGCCTGTCATGGCTTTCGATGGCCTTCCCGGTCTTCAGTTGGCCATCTTTGGCATCTGGTGGCCTATCTGTGGCATTAGGGGCATAAATCGCGACCTCTTACATCACCCTAATCCCGGCGGAGTGGAACGTTACGAGCTGTAGTTATTATATTATCAATTCACTCGGTAGACCCCCACGGTACTTCGTTTAAATAAAGGCCTGTTTACACAGCGAGGCCGTCTCGAACGTGTTCGATTGCGTCCAATCACCGCGACTGGATACCCTGATTGAACCGTGCAATTGTACACATCCTAATATTTGACGGATTACGTTCAAAGGGAACATTTCGCAGTGAAATGTTCTAGGTTTCACTAACTTTCGATAACTGGTTGGTGTATTTGCTAGTTGATTTGACTATATCATTTTGTTATATCTTCGTCAAACAAAAACCTGCTAATTACAGAACTATGACAAACTGTATGGATTTAGCTTCTTTGCTTGCTATTGTGCAAAACTAAATATATACATATACATATATATATATATATATATATATATATATATATATATATATATATAATTCTATGCTTCGAATGGCCATTTTATGATCATTAAAGTTGTTCGTATTTGTAAATAAATAATTATTGCTAGATTAAAACATTGTATCAAAAACAGAGTTGATTTCAAAAGTACCAGTATAATATTTTCTAATTCACAGTTAACTTACTCTCACCCTATCGAATAGATGATTCGATACAAGTTGTTACACGAATATTTATTTTAATTTTGAAGTAACAAAGTATTTTATTCTTAGTTTTATTAACATTTATTTACATGTTTTATTAATTATATATTACATAAATAGAATTACTTTTTTTTTAATTAACAAAATTCGGTCGTTTTCGTCTTACGCCAAAAGGAAGATTTCCACTGAAGATCAACGTTGTGTCGGATATAATTCCGACACAGCAATATGCTGAGTGCAAATCTTGTTTGCTGAAAATGCGGCGTACTAATTCTCAAATTATGTTTTGTCTATAATAATTTATAAAGAATGTAATTACGTCGCTATTTCTTCAAATAAAGTTTTTCTTTCTTTTTTTTCTTGTCTTTCTAACTTTTCTTTTACTCTAAAACTGTAATTCATTTATGGTCCAATATTTGAAGGGGCAGCTTTAATATAGACTGCTACTAGAAAACAAACATCAGTTAGAATCATAATTACAGTGGACGCTTAAATGTTCTCTTCCTGGGACGAATGTTTGCAGACGGCATCCAACTGCGGACGGATGTATGCACAGTTAAATTCATTCCGTTTAAGTCCCTGCATTTCATTGGACACTGCATGTTCCCGTAGATTATCAAATATTTACGTGCGTTGTGAAATTGAAAAAGACTTTTCAAATGATTGTTTCATTGTTAATGTCTATTTCAAATAGGATGATATGGCTGAAACATTCATAGAACGTAATTTTTAGCGTTATCGTAAGTTTCCCTTTTTTTTTGTTATAGCTAGGAGAATGCTTTTGCATAGATGGAATGCAAAATCTCGAATGGATATCTTCGAGCCCCGGGGCAAATTACCGAGAGGTATGTTGGACTTCCAACGGCCGATGCTACACACAAGCTTCTGATGGTAGAAGAAGTTGCAAGCACAGACCGCAATATCTACTAAACTTTCCAGCATCCCTCCGCATTTTAATGAGGCGTCACGGGACCTTAATTAAGAATGACTGAAAATATATTATTATTTAATAATAATCTTATGCTTACAATCAAGATTATTATTTTTCTACATCCTTTTTTTATTGCAAGGCTGGCAAATAGGCAGACGGCCCCGCTCATCGAAAGTGGTTATCGTCTATACTAGGGGCGCAGCCAGCGCGTTGCCAGCCTTTAGAATAAGGATATAGAGAATGAGATGGGGCTCAGACAGGAGGAATAAGATAGAGGAGATAAGAAATGGGATTTGCATAAGGGGAGGGGGAAGTACTACCGAAATTCTTATTCATCATATAAAACACGATTAGCTCAAGGCTTATCGTTTCAGGCCGATATTTTGTGAGAGCATAGTATCACACCGATCGAGCCGGCCTAAAGAGCTGTAAACAAGGTAAAGATCATTTACATGGAGAGAGTTTATCGCACGTTTTGGGGCGAAACTCGTATACTATTTTTGTAGGCGATACTCCTTAGACAATAATCGCATTGAATTGTTTATATTCAACCAAAAATCAAAAACTTGCCTAAGAGTAAGTCATTCGATAATCGTAAGGTAATCATCATCAAGAGTTTTTTTTTTACATTAGGACACAAATCGCATTGAAATATTTGCTTACCGTTTCTCAACTTGTCTAAATTAGAACGCGTATGATAATTTTTCAAGTGTATGCGAGTATCGTACATATCATTTTGAACCGATTTCAATTTATGATTGGCTGATATCGTCGCTAGGTCTTCAGGTGGAGTTTAGTCCACCTGGTTAATTGATGTGTCGAGTTAAAACTCTTTGTCCTGGTTTCATCTCAGAGGGCAACGACTCTCCAGTGTCGTGGTTTTGGACCCACTGAAGGCTCCTAACTGGTGCTTACACAGAAGCTCTCGATGGTCGATCAGTGGCTTATGATGGCCTTCGCAAGTTATGCGTAGATTGCATCAGAGGCATGGTCGGCGTTTACCGACGATCTCGGACTTAAGTTGGCCAGCAGTAGCTTTTGTTTGTCTCTCTCTGGCATCGAGGCGGTAGCGACCTCCCTTCATCAGTCGCCTAATTGGCTTATGTCGACGACCTAAAATTTTGTGAAAATTTGGTAGTCAATAACTGTTTACCATTAATGACAACATAATTATGCTTTTAAAGGCAATAAATACTCAAAAGATATAAGACGTGAATTGATACTTTTTCTAAAGCTCCACAGTCCATGTCTGTCGTCCTACCCGATAAGCAGACAATGGACATAAACAATAAAAACAAGACCATCTTTTGTTCATCTCGAACAATGAGTGAAAAACCTGAATCGACACTACGAATGAGTATTTACTGTGTTTAGTAAAGTGAGTGTGTATAGCATTCAACGCTTTACACACATTGTATATTACGAGTGAGTACAAAAAGAAAATCTTTTTCATCTTACTTCCTGAAAATGACGGTTTTTTGTTTAAAATATTGTGGCGACCGAGAGTAGAACTTTCTGGCAGCATAAGCTGGTTTCAAAACTTTTAGAAAAAGGTAGAAGATTCTGGAAGGATATGCCAAGGACATATACATTTTAGAAAGGGATAGATAATGAACAAAAGAATAATGAAATTATAGAATTAAGGTTCAAGAAGGAAAAGACAGAGATAAATAGAGGTTTAGAAAGGGACAGATAGTAAATAAAAAAATAACGAAAAGAAGATTGAAATTATAGGTTCCAGAATATTCTTCCGGGTATATAAGCAGCGTAAGGCGCGCTTACCGGGGAGTTTAAGACAGCGAAGCAACAAGTGCCATACGAAAGAGTTGGAAGATAAGCTTAATATAAAACAGTGATGGATTTTGTGGTGAATTTTGTGGGAAGTTTAGTGGACAGGTGGTGAAGGGGGAGTGTAGCTTAGTTCGAGAGAAGATCGAGAAGCGAAGCTACATGCAGTAAATTCGGAGGTGACCACCGCAGTAGCTGGTGATGGTCTACCCAATATCGGCGACGGTATTGTGAGTAAACATCTTGTGCCTGCAGGGAAGAATTACGTACGGCTAAGTACGTCAAAAAAAATGTTTAGTCGAAAAAAAAAACTGGTGTTTTCTTCAAATCCTAAGTGCATACGCCCCCGCTCGCACATGACAATATAATAAAAAATAAATTTCTTCTTTCTGGGTGTGTTTTAATGAAGAATTTTATGTAAAGCCGGGTAACAAAGGCTGCTTATAGCCCACTTCGCTGGGCGTCATTAAAATTACACACGCACGCACCCGCACATGTAAATCAAGGTTTAATTGTTATGCTTTCTAAACTTTAATTGATTCACAAACGCGGTAACCACTCGTAGTGCCCCGCACGAGGTTGAGTACAATTCTTGCGGTGAACATTAATGCTGATAAATATTTGACAGGAGTTCGCGAGCCCTTTACGCTGGGCGTCATAATTATTTTTTAAATATTATTAATCACAATCAAATATAGCCTGTGTTACTCAGAATGCAGCTTTCCAATGGGGAAGGAATTTTTAAAATTGTTTCAGTAGTTCTAGAGTTTACTTCTTACAAACAAACAAACTCACAAATTTTACCTTTTTTTATATTAGTATAGGCATATATTACAAATCGGTATTAAGAACATTTTTGTTGCTTAAAATTGACCAATTTATTTTATTGGGTCTTGATATAAATGTTTGAAACATTTTATGATAAAACAAATGATAAATAAAAAAACGAAAAAGCAGTAAAAAAGATATCTTTTATGTCTTATTTATTTTTTTATACGAATTGAAAGATGAAATGAATATGCCTTATTTTGTCATAAGACACAAGAGTTAAAATTTCCTTCAACTTCAACAAAGTAAACTATTATTAGTTATTATTATATAACTATTATTCCCATAAATTTACTTTCAGTTCAAGCGGTATAGGTGTTATTAATTATAGCGTAATAAACATCCGGTACTACGCCAATTGATTTAATTAATCGTCTAGTCAAGTGGAAGTCGATACAATATAATATTTTGGCAGGAGTATCGGTTATTCTGGATTTAGATGCTGGTAAGAAATTCTTTCAGACATTTAAGAAGAGTCGACTTACCGTAAAACGATTACTCTGTAACACTTTCTAATTCTGCTTTGCTACTAACAGATGGACTTAGCTTGATTGTCAGTCTTCTTTTCTTTGAACACCGAGATAAGTTAGCAATAAATAAGAACCTACTTTACAGTGCATACAGTACATAAAGTGCATGCAGTACATACAGTGCATACAGTACATACAGTGCATACAGTACATACAGCGCATACAATACATACAGTGCATACGGTAGGTACAGTGCATACATTATTTATTACTCTCTTTAAGTATGGTTTAAAGTGTGCCACCATAACTACCTTGTGTTGTATTTCGGCATTATTGGCTTGGTTTCAATCCCTCCATCGAAGCTGGCAGCGTATTGATAACACTTTTGGTGTTACAAACATTAGTAATACCTTTCCATTAGATGGGCCATCAGACTGTCTGCTATATTCGGGCATTAAAAAACTTTCGAGGACAGATTGTAATGTTTTCCGTCAAAGACCTGTGACACTGAACATACCTAAGTGATTAATATTTTATTCTACAATCGTTTGCATGATTTTTCTTAATATTACTGTTATCTATAAATAAATGGATAGATATATAAAAAATATTGGTCATCAAAATAAATAATTACAACAATTCCTGATTACAACACTTTTTACTCGACTTCGAAAAGGAGTAGGTTCTCAATTCAATTGTATTTTTTTGTACGTTTGTTACTCGATTTCTGCGTCAATTGTTGACTGATTTTCAATTTTTTTCGTCATTCAATAGAGTACTCCTGAAGTGGTCTCATTGTCATCAAGTCAGGGTTTGATAAGTGGATTCCAAGGAAATCGAGAACAACCTTTGTTGAAGAGCGACCAGCGTCCAGCATACACTCTTCGAAAGGCAAAATTGTATATGCCAGGAGTACAATTTCTACAAGCGCTTAATTATATTTCTAAAGCTATTCATCCAACTAAATAGTAGGAGATTTTTTTTCAAAAACAAAACCGAATTCAAACTAAAAAGCAAAAATAAATATTTTCTACATCAGCCAAGTAAGAAATAAAAAAAAAACAAAATTGCAAAATGCACCGACTTCGAGGTGTTGTAGAAAATATTTATTTATTGATTCTTAATTTGAAGTCGGCTTAGTTTTTGTGTTTTTTTGTATAATAAAAAAACTCTTACAACAATAATATCTACTAGACTACCTACTTTTAACTAATTTGAACATGTAGGTGGTACATAATTTGTGATAAGAACTAAAATTTAAATAGACGCCAAACCAATTTATAAATTAAATACATATCTTACTTATATATTTTCATTAATTACTTATATGTCAGATAATCTATACAATAATAAGTTTGTATCAATTAATTTATGAATGAAAAAAATAACAAGGGCCTAATTTCAAGCCTACATATGATTAGTATAGTATACGTATATATAATATGACGTGCCCCCTTCGCTGGGCGTCATTAATAAAATAAAAATATGATTAGAAACCTTTAATTAAGCTGAAATTACGGTATTATCATTGTATCTAACACTGCGCGTGTTAAAACTACGTCCTAGCAGTCATAAATGCCAGAATGTTTTTTTAACACTTCAATGTGTCAATTAAGATTGTAATTTATATGTAATATTTTAATAGCACAAGTTTGTTGTAGATGTGCGTGCGTATGTTAAGGAGGTAATAGTTTAGACTTAGAGGCAATTTTGTGTTGTACTCTGTCTTATACGCCAAAATAAATAAATGTAATTTAACCTATGTCACACGGGAATAATGTAGCTTTCTAATGGTGAAACAATTTTCAAAATCGGTTTAGTAGATCAAGAGACTGCTCCCTTGCGTATTTATATCTACTTGCGTATTTCTTCCACAGATACAGGAATTCAAGCATGAGTTGTTTACCTTTGTTTAATATGGTGATGGCGAACTATAAACAAATTAAAACGTATGATATTCTGTTCCAATTATCGCAGCCACTGTCGTCAAATTAATTTCAAGAATTCCCTCTTGTCTATATAATTGCCTTTACTGAGATGTCTAATTACTGGTTAAACTCAAACAGAGATGTAATATTCATAATTGGTATGAATATAATAATTGCTTATGGATATTCATGTGTAGTGTTATATTGTTATAATGCTATATAGTAGATATATAATTATATAAATTCGGCAAACGCAAATGATGAAAATTATACCATACGAGAAAAATAAAGACCTGTAACATACTCGTAATCGAAATCGAATGTACATTATATATATATATATATTTTAGGTGGTCGTTAAAAATTAAATTTTTTGCGACGCCCCCTAAAAAGCTTCCTTTTAATGATAAAACACTGGGATTTTTTTAATATTTTTTTCAAGTCAATACAACACGTGCCTCAAGACGCTTCAAGTTAAAACTAAAATATAAGAAAAATTGAAAGATAAGCTTGAATCACGAAGAATTTTAAACTTTTTCTGAAACTATAATTTGAAATTCATCACTGAGAATGATAATACGGGAGGTATTTCATTGTTAAAACTTTTCCAATCTTAAAATAATTATTACTTCATACTTAATAAGAAGTTTCCTCAAAAAACATGATATTACCCAAAAATTAACTTGAACCGTCTTGAGGCACGTGTTGTATTGACTTGAAAAAAGAAAAAAAAAATCCCAGTGTTTTATCATTAAAAGGAAGCTTTTTAGGGGGCGTCGCAAGAAATTTAGTTTTTAACGACCACCCTAATATATATATATATGTATGTGTGTGTGTGTGTGCGTGCGCGTGTGCGTGTGCGTGTGTGCGTGTGTGTGTGTGTGTGTGTGTGTGTGTGTGTGTACATATGTGTTGTGATAATAGATATGGCACACAGTCCCTATACATTATTGTACCGAGTTGCAGGACTCGAATCAAAATGCCGTTAGAATTACTATAGAGTTTATTCGAACTGTACAAACACGTATAATAGGTACAAATATAACTGAACACAACCAGTCCGAGCGTAATGCACAATTCAATAACACGCGCAAAGTCCGTCACTAAATAGATAACCGAATGTACACAATTCTTGCTTCGCTCATGGTTATCGCTTGACTGCCTCATCTCTTCATTGGGGCGTTGCTTTATACTGCACATATGCAATATGTCTGCCCGGCCGCGTGGACCGAATTTCTTAGAATCAGTTTTTACTTTTAAATCCGAGACACTTGGCAGTGATCACAATACAACAATAGGCCGTAAAAGATTACAATACACAATGGGCTGTTTTTTTATTACAGATTTTAAACACAGAGTAAACAAAAGAAGTCCAAATGCCGTAAAAGGTAATAAAATGCAGGTGTGAAATTGTCTTTGTCGGCACCTAGGTCGTAAAATTATTAAAGTACTCCCCACTATAGTGGAAATGATTTTGGTTGGTAAAAATTGGTTTATCTATTTAGTATGTAATTCGCCCCACGGGGGTGTAGTATAGCCGATATCCTAATAATAATAATAAAGCTCTTAAACAAAACCTTGAAAGTCATTAATCAAGTGTCGTAACCTAAAAGCGTCATTCTACTTGGCAACATTGTGATCTGTCACTATCAAGGGAAATCCAACCAACTTTGCTTGAAGGAATCCACCTTGTTAATAACAAGGAAAAATGGTGATACTCAACCGAGGCGTAATACAAGCTCCTTTGAAACGTTTGCACTGAAAAGAACTTTTACACTAAAAGACTAATTGGCTTAATCCTTTATCTTATACATTTGAATATAAGTACAAATTAGAATGTAAACCATCCTTGAACACATACAAATATTGTTCACCTAAATCAGACAAATGAAAATGGGTTTAAATGTCACCATTTCCGAAATCGGCTGTGCAAGATATATATATATATATATATATATATATATATATATATATATATGTATGTGTGTGTGTGTGTGTGTGTGTGTGTGTGTATATATATATATATATATATATATATACACGTGTATATATAGTATATATAAGGGTATAACAAATAATTAGAGTGATGTTTTAACCGACTTCCAAAAGGAAGAGGTTCTCAACTTGATCGGTATTTTTTATATATAAGTACACCGATTACTCTGAGATTTATGATCCGATTTTCGTGATTCTTTTTTAATTCGATGCGGAATATTTGCCATTTGGTCCCTTAAAAATTTAACATACTCAGTATTTTCATTTTATGAACGTTTTTAATGATTTTTTTTATTTAATTATACTTATTTTTATTGATGAATATCATATTTTAATACTTATTATCCTATTCCGGATAAACGTTGGTCCATCTGTTTATCATTTCTTTCACCATTTATAACTCATAAATGGTGAATCTAACGCGAGTCTGTTTTATATATATAGATTATATACATGCTGCCATGAATACGATCTTAGAGTATAAATATACCAATTTGAGAGTTGAATAAATAGCCATGTCGACCGCAACTGGTGCTTCTCTTAACATCTTATTTCGTCATATTTACAAATTATTTTTCACATGCAGTGAGGTAAAATCAATTCCTTTTGTTTATGGTCCTCTTAGCATTAAATCCCGGTTGCATTAGTAGCATCTGCCTCGAAAACCGGAGTCCACTTTCCTATTTTGTCGTCTTCACTTCGTGCGGTCTTGGGCATCCCAAATTGTGAGACCATTGATACGCATGTCATCCTTCACAACCTCAAAATATAAATTCTCGGGCCTACTTCTTGACTGGGATCTGGCGGAAGCGGCATGGCTTGATATTTGTTCCTCACATAAGCAGCCGGTTACGGTAAAACGTGGCCGCACCTAAAATAACATCGGCCGTAAAAAAACCCTTTTACTTATATTTCATTACAAATTCGCCAAGCCTGCCTGTCCACGTAGGGTACTGTGTCTCTTATGACTCTGCTCTGAGACTTAGTTTCGGTAACTGTTTCGCATAGATGAAGCAATAAGTTAATTTGATTTTTTATTGTTTATTTGTTATGCAGCATTGTGAACAATAACAACTAGGATATGTCCGCGACTTTATCCACGCTTGACTTGAAATTCGCACGGGATTCCTGGCAGACAAAGTACCACAGCATTGAAAAAAGATTGTATTTAGGCAAAACATTGTTGGAATAAGCTAATTTTTATGCAACTGAAAAATTTCAAACCGCTTCCGGGTAAATTCCCGTGGGATTCCCGGAATAAAAAGTAGTGCAGAATTTAAGTCTAAGAATTTGTAGTCGATCAACGACATCCGGGTTGAAATCGGCTTAGGAGTCTACGTGAATCCCCCAGACTCCCCACGAACGGACAATAAAACTAAAGAAAATTTGCTCCATCGTTTATAATAGTCCATTGCAGTTGTTGTTTTTAAATAGCCGTAGAGACACGGCATGTTTAGAACTTTTCAATATTATAGATTACGTTAAATTGACGTTGGCAGATAATGTACGTATATTTTGTATATATGTCACAGTCATAGTGATTAAATAGCTATTATACATAATGACTGGTCATTATATATAATAGCAAAATTGACTAGACAACGTGATAAATTAATCACTGTATCCGGATATTATTCATAATAGCGGGTCAAAGTTAGCCAAAGTAATAAATACGGTCTAACTGACTTGGTACCCCTCCCGCTCTTCATTAATTTCTCAGGAGACAGAAGGAATGTATAAGTTAGGCACTAAGAGTGGGATTCTAAATCAACTTTACGCAAGGAACCAGTTCACTGTCTGTAAAGAAAGGTTTATTACAGTTGATATCGCTCCCCAACATGAAGCTACCATCAGAAAATGTGCAAAAAAAGAGTCACATCTTGGCGGCCAAGAATTTCAGAATTGCAACTGTATTGGAGAATGCGTTTCTAATAGGTGTAAATGTAAAAAGTCAAACCTCATGTGTAACTCAAAATGTCACAAGAGCCTTACTTGTAAGAGTAAATAATAATTATGACCCAGTTAGTTCATGACAGTTCATTTTAAATATTTTATTATTACTTTTATGTAGTCTTTAAAGAGACCAAATACTTGTATTAATCTCTGTGTTTTTTTAAATTTTGTTTTATGGCTAGTGAACTTTAAATTTACTTTATAAGTTAAAGTTAAATAACTTTATAACAATGTTAATTAACGTAGAATTATTATCTATGACAATGTTATATTAATTCTAGGTATAGGTAATTCTAGGTATGCTTAAGGCAAATATAATTTTATAATCTTTACCTATACCTACTTGTTTTATTACATTATCCAAGTCTTTGAAGATATTATATAAAATTGCTAGTTAATGTGATTAATTCTGTGACAATTATTACTTTATCTAAGTTGAGTAGACATTACAAATAATGGCTAGATAATATATATAATATCCGGATTTATTACTTTGGCTGTAATATATACACCAATTTAGCTACTCATTAAGAACGTTTTTTTTAACACTCTAAAGAAGACGCATCTCTCACACAACTAACATTAACAGTATCCCAGATGGATCAGAGACATTATAATAGATTTCTTTGCGGTTCAAAAATTAACGCAATTGTTTAAACATAAACCTCAAAATCACATTATGCTCAAGATTTCTAAATTATAAGTTATATAATTTTACCTTGACGGGACGATAATTATATTCTGGTTAACTTCTTGATAATTACAGACGAACAGATAGATATCAGAAAGTAGATTTATCTTTGAGGCTCACTGTAATTGAGATAAGCGGAAAACCATTTAGTTTTCCTCGTTTACTTTGATGTTAATCACAGGATTGTTTGTTTATCAAACAAGAACGGTTCACTGTCGTTCAAAATAAATGACAGATACTAAAACTGAACCAAGATTGACAATAGATTTATTACGAGTGATTCGAAGAGAAATTTCTAGCAAGCCACTAGCTAGCTAAGCTGTAACGATCTTATGAAGGGGGTATTCTGGTTTAGAAGCCCTAATTTTAGGTGATTTTTCGGTTGCGATAAAAAAAACACAAATATTTTTTATTTATACTTAAATAGTAAAAAAGGTTACAAAAAAAATCGTAAAAAGTTCGGCAAAGTGGGGGACTGATGAAAAAATAGCACATCCTGGTGTGCAGGATACCAATCCTTACATTGATTTAAAATGGAAAACAACTAATAGTCCTTAAAAGAGAAAGGATTTAGTTATCGCACTTTGAGACGTTTTAAAAGTTTTTTTTTTACAAAATAGCGACGGTTTCAAAAATACGTTTTGTTGGTTAAAAACAATGATTAGTTAGAAGCTCCTTTCGACGATTACTTTGATTTACGTGGATTTTTAGGTTGTTAGAAAAATGTCAATAGCGATGAATTTTCAGGATGACCTTTAAATTAGTGTTACCACACTATGAAAATACAAATTGCACAACATTTTAATGTTGCAATATGAATAATGGTTTAATTCGATCACGCGACATCTTTTCGTAAACACATATTGAGTTAGAGTAAGTTTGATGCATCATTTAAGAACTGCCGTAAAGCAGCCTGGAAACTAACTAATAACTAACTAAGTCAATATGAATAAAAATAAAAACAATTTTATAAACATTATTTTCCATTCACGGTTTCTGTGGTTAAGGAGATTGAGCCTTTGTTAGCTTACCTCACTGCAGCGCAGAGGCCCGGGTTCGATTCCTAGCATGGCAAATTTCGTAAAAGAACTTTCCGTTATTTACTATGGTCTGGGTTTCCCAGCCATAATACAAGCGTCAGATGCTTGGCTTGGGGATATACAATGTGTGCGTGTTGTCTGCCCATTTATGTATTATATTTAAATTAAACTTGATAGAGGTACGTATTAGTAGATTAAAATCACACTTATTTAAATACTTTTTTATTTTATTTTTATTGCAGGAGTTCAGCAGACAGGCAGACGGCCCACTTGACGGAAAATAGTAACCATCGCCTATGGACATTTGCAACACCAAAGGTCCTACAAATGCGCTGCTGCTCTCTCAAGGGTGACTGGTACCTGGTCACTAATGCTGGAACACAACTCAAGGTTGTTATGGCGGCATACTCTAGACCAGGCGTGGTAGCCATCCAGTCGGGCAAATGCCCTACCACCTGGCTGTGGGTTGTTTTGTTGCCTCTTACGACAGGCCGCCCGGCCGCATGAAATTGTATTCTTTCTCCGTTCCTGCACGAATAGATAAAAAGATATTAAAGTACTTTACATAGCAAAATAATTTATTGTTAGAATAATAAAAAAAAACCCGTAAAAAGCATAGAAAAATATTATTTTTGCTCCCCTTTGTCCAATATACCTATTGTATTAAATAAACAAGCGTCCAAAGCCGGCAGAGATAATTGGATGTGATATTTCAGCTTGATTAATTACGGTATTTAAATCACAACAAAGTTCGCGTTGCATAAATAAAATTGTAAAATATGTACAGTTTGTAGCTTACAATGATTTAATTAACAGTTAGTAAATTTTGGACTTTCCTCATATCTTCTAGGGAAACATTGTAATGAAATTAAATTTATTTGCTAATGTTGTATGTGTACATTGACACAGGTCTTAAATTACAATTAGCTCAACATGCCTTTTGTGGGGCGCTGTTGCCCACGGATAAAATGATGGTTCCATTTCTATGGACTGTATAGCGGAGATATGCCCTAGATCCTTGCACTAGAAAAGCAGAAGCTCCACCAACCTTGAGATCCGTCCTCTCCTGGCTCGGTTTAGGTTCACAGGAACAGCTCAAGGCACTATATTCCACTTTGGAGCTTGCCATGGCCAGTAATCACAAGTTGCAGTTTTAAAATATTTAACAGCGCACGGCGCGGTGTAGTTCTTGTCAAACTTTGAATGAGAGTGTCCAAAATGGCTGCCCTGCTGTGCATTGGCCGTCGCCTCACACAGAAAGAGGGTAGACAGCAAAATTCATGGAGCAATGTTTTACATACTTTATACTAGGCAAGGACTGAACACCTTTATATAAAGGGCGTGCAATTATTATATTGCCTTAGTTAATTATACACATTTTTAAAATGGGGCCTATGGAAGTGAAGTGATCATTATATTAATACGTGAAGCAAAAACTTTGTACCCTTTTTACGAAATTTACGCGGAAGGTGGAGTATGAATTTTCGCACACATAGTTTACATAGAGAAGGAGTGCAGAATGCTAATATTATTTAAAATTATGCATAAAAATACATTGAGCCAATAAAAAAACTATTATACACACTACCATGTATTTGACACACACACGCATATATATACTCTTTTGTTTGTTGTTAAAGTCAAATTGACAGTGTAGCCTTGGCAAAATCTGTGATTATAGAAGTAGAGTATTTGACAACAGAACCTTAATAATGTTCAAACTTGTAAATTAAATTAATTATGGTCAAATTTTGAGCACTGGGCGAGCACTAGTTAAAATAAAAACACAGCAAACCAGTGATGTCAAAAATAAAATAATAATGTAGGACGATCACCAGATAGATACCATGGTACACACCAAGTACCTGTGTGACTCACTTAACAATTTATACTTATCTCTAAGATTAATTTTTAAAATAGATGTTAACTTGTTTGTGTTAGTGTGCATGTGTGTGTGTGTGCGTGTGTGTGTGTGTTGCGTTTGTGTTGCAAATGATGGATTACAATACTCTGATATATATAATGAGGTTAATTTATATTATATTATATAATAAATTTTCAGATTTTTGGTAATCAAGTTGCATAAGCCACTTTTGGGCGGTTGTTTTGATTTCATGTCTGTTTAAATATACGATGTTACATTTGTACAGTAAAGAACTGATGGCATAAAATTGAAGTTTGGCAAAGCTAGTATTATGCGGGATGCAGGGGCATATTATTTTGGTTTGACGTTTGGTCATTCGGGTAAAGGGTCATTTCTGTGTTTTCTAGTAATTAATTCAAGAATATAGAGCTGACGTATACTAAGCACCCCACATTCTGCCAACAATTGGGATTGTTCACATGAAGTAGCGGCGTCTAGTGGGATCTTTCGTAATATGGACAAATAGGATGAATGTAAACACAAAAAACACCTTCACAAAACTACTTATATCAGAATTTTAGCTCCTCTTATATCTCGAATATTATGTACTTTATGCTATGTACTCTAATAACATTACATTGTCAACTTTAGGTAGGTTTTCCGAATCAACTTTTACAAAGTTAACAACACTCGTATTTGAAAAATATGTAAACACAATAAAATAAATAATATATTTTCTTTAATAATTAATTTCCCTTTTCTTGTCGGATGATTCCAGAAGAATTTTCTAAGGACGAAGTTAATTTTAATTAATAATACTAGAACTTAGAAATGTCGCATTAACAGCTGATCTAAAGACGAAATACCCAATGTTGCCAGGTTGCTAATAGTGAAATCTCTAAAATTTAAAAAATTTGTCACCCGCGTGTGTTTTTTTATATTTTTTTTAATTGCAGGAGTTCAGCAGACAGGCAGACCGCCCACTTGATGGTAAACGGTTACCGTCGCCTATGGACAATTGTAATACTAAAGGTGCTATAAATACGCTGCTGCTCACTTAAGGGAGACTGGTCACTAAAGCCAGAACACAACACAAGGTTGTTATGGCGACATACTTTACACCAAGGGTGGTAGCCATCCAGTCGGGCAAATGCCCTACCACTTGGCTGTGGGTTGTTTTGTCGCCTCTTACGATAGGCCGCCCGGCCGCAGGGAATTACATTCTTTCTCCGTTCTTGCACGGATAAAATATGTGTAGGAAACTATCTCCCAAAGTATGAAACGTATGAATTCGCGTGACCATCACGCTCAGATACCAAGTTTTTACCTCTGAAGTGTAGTCCTAACAACTGATAGTTTTTTTTAAGGTGTTGCATAACGATACCCCTAAATTGAAACTGACAATACAACCATTTTATTCTTACTTCATTGACAACATCATTGGATAATGAGGTCATATATAGGTACCAAAGATTAAAAATTAAAACCTAAATGTGATACCAAATCAAAGTATTTTAATAGTCGAATGAGCTTTATCTGTTTTAATCGCTTAAAAAATACTTAATTACAAATTAATAAAAGAAATGTACTGTATCTAAAACATCTTGAAGTCGGTGCAAAGTAAAATATAAAAATGACTATATTTTGAAAATTACTAAGCACCGACTTTAAGATGTTTAAGATAATATTTATTAAAAATAACATATTATAATTAAAAATAGCTTTAGAAATAAGTTATTTTATACTTTTTAGTTTTTGAAGTCGGTTTTTTTAAACGAAGTTTTTTTTGTTATTTGGCTATTAAACTAAGATTAAGACGATGAAAACATCGTCAATGCAACTTGGGCACCGTGATAGCTAATTTTATATGTTGTAAACGATGTGTAACTCAGTGCATATTTTTATAGCGTGGAAAAGTATGACAGCCTGTACGGCAAAAGTGTCTATTTCTTTGACGTACAGGCTGTTCGACTGTGGAACTCCCTCCCCTTACCAATCATACAAGCTAAATCAATGAGTACATTCAAACGTATGGTCACTGACCATTATTGGTCTATTAAATAGAATTGTTACATTACATGAATCTCTATTGTTTGAATGTATACATATCTGCTTTATAATATCACCGTATATCTTATTATATATGTATATCTAATTATATTTGTATTTATAATAGTTAATTTATATTTTCTTTTAGTTTAGTATACCACCAAAAATCGTTTGTCATTTTCTTTAAAATCTCCTTAGACACTGGGTTGCCTGGAAGAGATCGCTATAAGCGATAAGACCGCTCATTGTTCTAATACACATGTATCCATATCAATTGTCTAGATTTAAGATTATGGTGAACAATAAAGAGTTTTCATTCCTTCATTCAAAAGTACCTGAGATATTGCATAATACGTTCTATGAATAGGTATGAACAATTTTACGTTTGAAATTTGTAATCGCCAGTTTTATAAATAATTGTAATCTACTTTTGATCGGTCGCCATTACAAATCATAGCAACTCCGCCCACAATTGCAAAAACGTTCTTTTCAAGCGTACGTAATATAGCGCCTTCTCACCGCTAGCATTCACCTGTAATCTAACATTCATGATTCGATTTTGAACATTACGTTACAATACTGCCTCCCTGACTGATAATCATTCGCCAGTAACAGATTCGATTTTTAGCATTTAATTGATTCCACAATGTCAGACGAAGCGGTCGTTATGCTGTTGTATTAAAATATTACAGATTGTATTATAACAGGTTGCGCATTGTATTGCTAGGTTCTCCTCCCTCGCCGATGTAATGTTTGAATCTATTACTTCACATTATCGGTACAGGTACATATAAACACAGTTTTAAAGTGTACAATATTTAATTAAATTTAATTTATACAATTACAGTTACTTTTGATATAAAGTGGCGTGACTTGGCTTGTGGCGTGTGTAGATGCTGATTGTTGAAAAAAGAAACAAGAAATGATGAATAAGGTGGCGTGCCCACGCCATCTTCGGATGGCGGCCGATCCTTCCTCGCTCTTCTATTGTTCTTAAAAGAGAAATCGGCCGTATCAGTATATAACCTTTGTTACCACCATCTGTTGCATGGCGTGAACAACAGGCGAATGCTCGGGGTGAGGGAGTTTTTTTCTAACAATTTGGTTTAAACTGATACGCTTAATTGAATGACGCGAAGAAAATGAAAAATTAAGCCTATATTACACAATTCAATTCTGTCCTTCAGTTTAAATGAATCAAGAAACGTGACCCATCTGAACATAAAATTGAGTCTTTGAATGTCATTGAATGCGGTCGTGTCCTTTTAGTTCTGAGGCTTTCAACCAAATTGATTCAATTAGATAAATAATTATAATATTGAGTTAACGATAAGTGCAATTTTTTGAAAATAATACAGTGGATTTAATAAAAAAATGTAATATCTTACCTTTCCATGTCCACTACCGATCCCAAGTTTGCTCCACATACATCATGCAGATTGCACCAGTGTCCTTACCTACGTCGCCAGACTATCGAGCTGAAGGGCATCCTACGTTTGCCAATACGTGGTTTTCACTCCAGGACTCTTCTGCTCCACCGGTCCTGAGTCTGCGACTTCAGCTAGCCGATATAGGCTGCAATCAATTATCAATACAATCTTTAGTAAAATAAAAATTATCAGTAGCTATTTAACCTCCATTATTTGGTAACTTTTATCTTCTATTGTTGTTATTTAGAAACGTATTTTTGGACTTCATATTGGAGATCAAATGCACGTACTAGATGATAACTGCAAAGGTTTTATGTGTGCTAAGCTCAAACGAAGGGAAATGCACATTGATTACATTACGCACATAAGGGCAGACTATGAACACTTGCCTATGCTAGACTCATAATTTGCATGAGCAAACTACGCCAGCTCTGCAGTACTATTCCTGGTTCAGTAATGAATATAACTGCTAGCGTCACATCCTAATTTTTCTAATACTTATATTTTTACCTTTGGATTATAATATACTGGTAATTCAAAATTTTATAAGACACTATACAAAATTACCCAAAAACTTTCGAAAGAAGTTCGGTTGAGCCAAGGTCTATAATAAAGATACTTGTTATATTCAAATATTAATTCCATAAAATTATCTATACTAAAATTATAAAGACGGAAAGTTTGCGACGTTGTAGGGAATAATCTCTGAATCTACTAAACCGATTTTAAAAATTCTTTACTTATGGAAAGCTACGTTAACAGGGAATATCAAAGGCTATATAGCATGACGCTATATATCACAGGAGCGGGATAGAGCACGGGTGAAACCGCGCCGGGCCGCTAGTTAACTATAATCAAAATAACTTTATCCGAATTTGCTCTCTCAGTATTTGAAGATTATCTAGAAGTAAATTCAATATAAAAGTTCCAAGATATTGAAACTTGGCTTACTTTTAATGAGGCTACAGCCATAATTATAAGTTTTCAGCACTCCACAGTAAGTTACTGTATCAATATTTTACTTAAGTATTACTTTGCTCACAATTTTATCTCTTAAATTTTAATTGAAGACATGAGTCAAATAATAATTCTAGCGTTAAATCCCGGTGGCATGCGGGGTGTTCGCATCGAGTACTGTCGTAACTTCTTTCTTTTCCTTCACCAAATCGCGAGAACTTCGATAACAATTCTAGTGAAACCATTGACACACCTACCATCCTTCATAATATTAGGCTAGCATTTATTTCTTATTGCTGCAGTACGCTTCACTGTAGTGTAGTACAATAACAACAGTGTAAAAAAAATGGTAGTCATCCAGACGTGCAAATTCTGTATGCCACCTGAATATTCGACCCCAGCAAATTTCGACTATATCAAACAACGAACTATTTAACAATAGTAAAACAATTTTTAGAAAGACGTTACACAGCGATTACACCTTGCAAAGCGTAGCACAAAGAATAGGAAGTAAATTTAAATTTTAAATTATATGTATGACCTTCAAAACATATTCTCCAGTGAATGAATGAATCTTATTTACCGAGATAAAAAGTACCAATCTACATTATATGTATTGAGGCTATATACATACTACCTAATCCAGCCATAAGTTATGTTACAAATGAAAATGCATCTTTTTAAATGAAGTATGTAATGTAATATAAATATTAATATTAAAAGTAAAGTAAAAAATAAAGTTAATATTAAAATTTATATCTACATATTTATTAAAGTCTCAGCAAAAAATAATAAAAAAATGGCTTTTATACAGGTCTTTAATATGTTTGGCCACGAAGCTATGGATTTACGCATTGTTTCCAAGGGAAATTTCGCCACTGCTTGCTCCAAAGATTTTTTAAGACTCAATGTCGCCATGTCGTTTAGAGCAGGCCATGTCCTCTTAAACTGACCATAATTTGAAGTCTAAAAGGTTGAGGTCTGGGCTAGATGAGGGCCAGTCTTCAGCTCTTATAAAGTCCGAAACGTTGGTTTCAAGCCAGGCTTGGGTAGCTCGCGCCTTGTATGTGCTTTTACCAGGTGCAGAGTCCTGCTGGAAAGTCCACGGTATGTTTTCAAAAAGTGTATTGCTGAGAGGTTTCACAACATGATCCAAGACTGTATCTTGATACACTTTGGCTGAAATACCTTAAAAAAAAATGTAGTTTTGTGACTCCTTGATAAGACACGCCCCACCAAACCATCACTGACGCAGAATGATGACCACGTTGTACCTTTCCAACCACTTGAGCAGCTTCTTTAGAACTGTGCATTTTATCATTTTGTTTTTCAATCGTGAAAATTTTTTCATCGGCAACGAGGATATGTCTGTGCCTTTCACCTGAGTATCACGACAGAAGGCGTTTTGATCGATCCACTCTCTTTAATTGTAAAGATTGATTTAGGGCATGTTCTGTATATCGGTCTTATTTTATAATACGCGAGTACTAGCGGGGGAATCTTCATTTCTCGCGATAAGATTTTTTGCTTTCTAATGGGGTGTCGACGAATTCTGGCTTAAATAGCATTATCAGCCTTTTTAGTTCTAACAGCACGCGGCCGCCCCGATCTTTTATGGTCTTCGACAGACGAAGTGTTGTTATATCTATTAATAGTACTATATACGAACAACATACGGCTGATACCAAAGCTTTTGAAGTGTCTGGAATATGACCAACGGCTTCGTACCCACTTTGTGCAAGGCGATCACTGCAATCCTATTTTCTTTAACACCCCATTCCATATTGTAATTTGATAATGAACACGAAAAATATGTGAAATGACGCAAAATCGAAAGAAGTTTTTAAAATAATATACGTGTTCCAAATTCAAAATAATTAAAAAGTTGAAAAAAGAAAAGTTTTTATGTAACAGTATTATTAGCCAGACTATAGTAGAATTATTTTCTCCGTGCAGTTTAGGTCATAAATCAAACTCGGCCTCAGCCCAGCTAGGGCGGTCAGCAGATTGCGCGGGCGCAACGCCATTAACGATAACACTTACCTACTTAACTTAACACTTTATTATATACATATTGTTACAACCTAGGCGCCGACAAAGACAAATTCCACGTACAGATCTGTAAAATCACATTTTATTATGTGTCGGCATTTAAACTAATTATAATCCTTTTATGATCGTCTTCTTTTGTTCACTTATTTATTGGCATACGTTTCTGGTTACTGTAGAGAACAGCCTATTGATCTATAGTACTCGTTTACGGCCGCTTGTGGCTGCATCATTAGCCAGGTTTTAAGGATTACGATTACAAGCTGACTGTCGACGTTTCCTGGTGGGCACATTTGTATTTGTGAAGTATAAAACGACGGCCGGATCGAGAGAGGGGGCATTTGTGCTACGACTACGATACGGGCGTGACGTGTGTACATTCGGGAATCTAATACTGACGGACTTAACGCGTTTTATTGAATTACAACCCTCTGCATTACGTTTGGATTTGTTGTGTTCAATTATATTTGTACCTGTGTTATACGTGTTTGTACAGTTCTAATAAACTCTATAATCATTCTAAGGCATTTTAATTAGAGCTCCGCTCACTCGTACCAATATCATATTTTGAGAATTTGCACGTTAAATTATCAGCAAATAAGGTTTGGCCTCAGCATATTGCTGAGCCGGAATTATATCCAACACAACGATGATTTTCAGTTCAAACCTTTCTTTTGGCGTAAGACCAAAAGGACCCAATTTTTGGTAAATTAATTTTCTTTAACAAATATAAATCAACGAAAAAGACTCAAAATAACCAAAAAGCACCGTAAGTTGTCTAAAATCAGGAAATAGCACAACAGAGAAAATTCAAGACAAAATCACGTTTTAACGGTTTTAATTTATTAGGTTTTGTTTTGTCCGACGTTTCGGCCGCTTTTCAGTGGCCGTGGTCACGGACGACAAAGGTGACATTTATCCAACGAGTATTGTTAAAGTTTTATTTAGCCTACCGCCAACATGTTCATTTTAATTATTTAGTTTTAATTTTGTTTATGGTTATTATTTACTCTATGGGAGCCTAATCTAATTTACCGCCGCTTCACAACATGTTGTGGCTTGAAGAGAAGAAACGGCGCAGGAAACTATTCAGCAAACATGCCTAGTTATAAAAATTAATAATATTAAAATAGTTGGAAGGAACAATAAAAGAAATTATCAGTCAAGCGAGCTTGTTTCAAGCGAGCTGCGGTTTCTCGGACATTTCACTCCACGCGGTCGATTTTTGTATAGTACAGTTTAGTATAAAACGATGCCCGAACGGGGGGATGAGGCAGTCAAGCGACGATTACGATACCAGCAAGACGTGTGTAGTACATTCGATAAGCAATATAGTGACGGACTTTGCGTGTGTTATTGAATCGTGCAGTTTGTACTGGTTGTGTCTAGTTATATTTGTACCTGTGTTATACGTGTTTGTATAGTTGTAATAAATTCTATAGTAATTCCAACGGCATTTTAATTCGAGTCCGACACTCGTAACAATATGTATTGTTCAGTTAGATAGTGATCCCTCACAAGTCCGAATTTTAATAGATATGAAAGGTGATGAAATATAGTGGTTCTGCACCTGCCCTTGACAAATATTAATATTTCTAAGTTCGCCAGGGAAAACGGGGGCGTCAATTAAGTCAGCAACTAAGTTCCCCGCCCGGTGTTTAAACTGTAGAGTGGTTATCTTAGTTCTTCAGACGGCCCCGGCTTATTTATTTAACATAGTAACTTTGAGAGGATTGTGATGTTTTAGTAATTATTATTGTTGATTTAGGTGCCTTTTGTTTGTGTCGCTTGTTTTGTTTATTCTAGAACATTCCGTTTGTGCCGTTGGATGATTTTCTCGTATGTATGTTATTTTGAACATTTCGCACGCTTAATAAAACAAATAAGTAGCTCAAATATCATCAGTTTGGAAATTACACTGCAAAACGTAAGAACTTAACATTAGTTTCGCTCCGACTTTGGTGTCGAAGCGGCGATTGGTTGGCGAAGTAAAGGATTGTTTATTTCCCTCTTTTTTTATTAATTACAGGGAACAGTGAAGCAAACATAATAGTTCAAAGAGAGAAATAAACCCTAATAAATCGCTTTATCCATGCAGGATTTTTTTTACTACATCAATTCAGCAGACGGCCCGCTTGATGGAAAGCCATTGCCTATGGAGATTTGTAACACCAAATGTGCTACCGCTCTCTAAAGGTAGAGTGGCACCTGGCCACTAATCTCGGAACACAACTTGAAGTTGTTATGGTGGCATACTCTAGATCAGGGCTGGTAGCCATAGGGCCAAATACCCTACCACCTGATAGTGAGTTGTTTGGTTGCCTCTTACGACAAACTTCCCCTACCATAGGAAATTATATTCTTTATTTATTAAGGTTTATGGCTTGGCAGCTAGGCCTTTAAGCCAGGTCTTAGATTACAATATAGTTGCTTCATTTTCTAAAGCCTGTGTATAGCTTAGCTGAACTGTAGGTTATCAACTGAAGCGATTCAACGGAGTTCTTGTGACATCTCGAAAGGCCACATTTGACTATACAGTTCACATTGCTCACAAAAACACGTAATTACTACTCAAAAACTATCACTATCCTACAACTATTGTTCATTTTAGAGTAATTTTAGACATTTTTAAGAAATAAAATTACGTGTGCGTCTCGGGACGCCTGCAAGAAAAGGTAACTTGCGTGAGAGAAGAAAGCCAGACAGACTGGGGCCGTAACTCGTTACGTAACTAAGCGGTTTACCCACCCATGAGAAGTTATCACTTCAAAACTGCACAGCACAATGTCTCCTTACAGTTTCCGCTAAAAGCTCCGAAATTATATTCTTTCTCTGTTCCTGCACAGATAAAAAGAATTTGCAGATGGGCACACGTGACGATTTAATAAGGATTCCTTTTTTCCAAAACGGCTCTAATTATCATCAAAGAAATCAACCGAGGTCAGTAAGTTCACTGACTGTTCCTAAGAACTGTTTAGAATGGTGCCTTCGTCCTCTTTCTACCATCGCACCGCTCGCCATCGGTTGGGAGTTCACCCCCACTTCCTTGAGCCGCTTCGCTCATGTACGCAACAGTTCTGTAGAACATTTCTCTTGTGTACTGTGGGGATTTGGAATGAACTCCCAGCCGAGGTTTTCCCACAGCGCTACGATATGGAATTTTTAAAAAGGGTATCATTAAATTCCTTCGAGGCCGGCAGCGCGTTGGTGACATCTATGATGTTGCAAATGTCCATAGACGACGGTAACCGCTTTCCACCAGGTGGGCCGTCAGCCTGTTTGCTGTACTCCAGCTATAAAAAAAACGGACAAGTGGAAAAACAAATCGCAACGGACAAGTGGAAAAACGAATCGCAACGGACAAGTGGAAAAAAGAATCGCAACGGAAAAGTGGAAGATCTTTAACTGACAAGTGACAAAAAGAATCGCAACAAAATTTTAACTTAAAGTTTTACGGGCAGGTTTTCAAATTGGACAAGTACATTAACAATCTGCCCGTTTTTCCACTTGTCCGTTGCGATTCGTTTTTCCACTTATCCGTTGCCATTCGTTTTTCCACTTGTCCGTTGCAAATCGTTTTTCTACTTGTCCGTTGCAGTTTCACTTCTAATATTTGTCCCAGCACACATTTCGATTTTTCGCAGGTTTACTGCAAATTATGATTTGGTTAGGTAAGGTACATTTTAATGGTGTTATACGCTATTGCCGTTCGTTGTCGTTCACTTTTGTTGTGACTTTTGAAAAACTGAACTATTGGCAAAGTTTTCTTGTTGTTAATTTGTTTCCTTAACAAACTCTCTATTTATTTATTTATATTTTTTTACATAGACCACAAATAGAGGCAACTATGCCTAACCGCGTGGAGAGCAGTATACATAATAAAACTACGTTTTAACGATTTTAAGAGCGGTAATAAACGTAGTTTTATTATGTATACAAGGCGCGAAATCTTAAGAAAATATCAGCAGAGGTATAGTTCGATGCAAACTTAAGTTTGCTTCCATTAATGGCGGCTCGGAACATCGCACTTTTCGATGCACTGGACGCGATTTTAGGTATTAGAAGGACGAGTTCGTCGGAGAACGAGCTATATCCTCGTTCGCTCTCTCGCTCACTTTCTCGTTTACGGGACTTCCCCGGAGCTCGACTCACCAGGGCTTCCAATTTAGCGCTTTCGGAGCTAGATATAGCGCTTTTTAGGGCAACCTAGCTCCCAATTTTATTAAACAACTTCAACGCAAAATCTTGCGCTTTTTATAATATGCAAGTATCTCAGTAATGTTATAATAAATATATATAAATATCTGTGCTAATATTATATAAAGAGGAAAGATTAGATTTTTTTTTGCATTGAAGAGGCTCTGAAACTACTGAACCGATTTGAATAATTATTTCACTGTTGGCAAGCTACACTATCCCTGGGTGACATAATCTATATTTTATTACAAAAAAATTAGGGATCCTTACTAAAACTCCTGTAATGTAACCCATGGTGTAAAAAATACCTAAAATCGCATGCGCTGCGAAAACTATTGATGATAGAATAAAATAATGTTCTACGACTTTGCAGAACACATCATTATTTACAAAAAAGTGTCGCGACAGTTTAGGTCTAACTATTAAAGTTATGACACAATAAGTGTTCTTTTATTTTAAAAATTTAAATAAAATGCCGCCGCTAGAAAAGGCTCTTTATTTGTATCTAGGTATTCATCGTTATCAAAATAAATTACTTCATATTCAAGACTGCTTAAATACCTTTACATAACTTTTTGAATTATTCAATTCAGACATTCCATTCGAAAGATATCACGAGTTTAAAAATGTAAGTATTTGACCACGTGACCGTGACGCTTTTTCGTGAGCGAAAAATCGTAAGACCCTGTCTATATAGAAGTTTCACTTCAAAAAGTTCAATTCTGAACTGTGTCACATTTGTTATACGCTTTTATGAAAGCCGTTGTATTATTTCGATGCAACTTCGGTGGGTATGTAACGGGCCTAGTTTATCTGTCCCTGGATTCCAATAAAGCCTTCGCGTTGTAAAAGACTTTATAGGGTCGGTGGAATACTTTTGGTTATGCAAATAGGGCGAAACTCGTGTTTGGTGAATGATCTGTTAAGCATAGGACTGTACTTCAATCAACGGGAATATTTCAGTAATCTAATAGCCGAAGGAATAATTGATGTTTATTGTTATATAAGTTGATATTGCTGTTATTACAGAGTAGAAAGGGCTAGATTGAATTCTCTTTATTGCATTAAAAAGAAGCATACACCAATAAAAAATAACATTATATGACTAGGGTACTCGCTAATTGTATTCATAGAAATATTGTTACTTTTATGGCGTTAAGCCATTATTAGACGATTCATTTCTGTCCTTTAATTTGGATGAAACAACCGACGTGACTCTGAACATGTAATTCATATTCATTCATACAATGTCATTGAATACCGTGGTATGCACTCAGTTTTATAATTTTTTCCCAAATTAATTCAGATTGGTTGATCCGTCTAATATCAGTATTTGAAACGCATTGCACATTGCATTGCATTGATTGCACAATCATAAACACTGTGATACCACGTGACGTTACTATTATTCTCATGGCCGTAATTTCATAATTACATAACGTCATATCATATTGTTACAACTTTGGCCGCCGACAAAGATAAATTCCACGTACAAATCTGTAAAAGCACATTTTATTACCTGTCGGCATTTGAACTAATTGTAATCATTTTATGATCATCTTCTTTTGTTCACTTATTTATTAGCATACGTTTCTAGTGGAGAACAGCCTATTGTCCTATAGTACTCGCTCATTAGCATCATTAGCCTGATGTTACAAGCTAATTTTAGGAAACTGTGTCGACGTTTCCTGGCGGGCACATTTGCTTCTGTGAAGTATAAAACGACGGCCTGATGGAGAGAGGAGGCAGTTGAGCTACGATACGGGCGTGACGTGTGTACATTCGGGAATCTAATAGTGACGGACTTTGCGCGTTTTATTGAATTACGGCCTTCTGCATTACGTTTGTATTTGTTCTGTTCGGTTATATTTGTACCTGTGATATACGTGATGGTATAGTTCTAATAAAGTCTATAGTAGTTCTAACGGCATTTTAATTCGAGTCCCGCTAAACTCGTAACAATATATTATGTTTGTACCATCATTGGATAATGCCTAAAGAGGTTATGACATGAATGACATATAAAACATAACACGAGTATGCCCAATTTTAGACTTGTGTGGTATTGTTACCTAAGCGACGATATCGAAGTTTTTAGCATTTCTTTAAGAGTAAACCAAAAGAATCTGTCTAGTTAGTTGTAGTAAATATCTTGTACGGTGAAACCGAAAACTGCATACAATGCATTTTTACTTTACTTTATTAATTTATATTAACAAATATCAGTACACGAATAGCGGCCACCGCGTGTACTCCTTCGCTCCTTTATTACTCCTATCTTTGGTCAATTGAATAAACATTTTATAAATTTATCCTTTAGTTATCCTTTAAAGCGAATCTCTACCGCTTTCATATCTTAAAACTTATTTCATTAAGTTAGTAACTAGTAAACTGACAGTAAATAAGTAATCGTAAAAAGTAATTTTCAAATAACTTTAACAAACTCTCTGGGTCATAATATAACTCTAACGTAACACCATTTTGCTGTATTGTTTACCCCTGTGGTTTCTTTTAATTACAGCTTGCCCCTGCATGTATCATAAATTCTAATGGAGTAAGTAAAACCCTTTACCATAGATTATAAAGACAGAACTGAAAGACAATAACATTATTTTATAGCGACTAATATGGTAACTAAATAAATATACACTTATGCAGGTTTTCAAATTGGACAAGCACATTAACAATCTACCCGTAAAACTTCAAGTTAAAATTTTGTTGCCATTCACTTTGTCAGTTGAAGTTTTTCCTCTTGCACGTTGCGATCCGTTTTTCCACTTGTCCGTTGTGATTCATTTTTCCTCTTATCCGTTGCCATTCGTTTTTCCACTTGTCCGTTGCGATTCGTTTTTCAACTTGTCCGTTAAAGTTTCACTTCTAATATGTGTCCCAGCACACATATCGATTTTTCGCAGGTTTACTGCAAATTATGATTTGGTTAGGGTAGGTACATTTTAATTAATTCAGTTTTAATTGAAATAATTTTTATTTTATCAAACAAAAAACTGAATTCGAACCAGAATAAAAAAAAAAACATAGTCTACTCTAAAATTATACACATACAACGGCACATTAACAAATGCGCATCTTTCGTCATCAATTTCATTCGGACATCATGTTTTAATTAAGAGGCTCCGAAACTACTGAACCGATTTGAAAAATTCTTTCACTGTTGGCAAACTACACTATTCCCGGGTGACATAGGGTATATTATATTTACAAATAAATTAGGGGTTAGGAGTCCTTACTAAAACTCCAATAATGTAACCCAAGGTGTAAAAAAATACCTAAAATCGCGTGCTCTGCGGAAACTATTGATGATAGAATAAAATAATGTGCTACAACTTTGGAGAACACATCATTATCTACAAAAAGTGTCGCGACACTATATATCTAACTATTATAGTTATGCCACAATAAGTGTTCTTTTATTTTAAAATTTTAATTAAAATGCCGCAGCTAGAAAAGTCTTTTTATTTGTATCTTGGTATTAATCCTTATCAAAATAAATTACTTAATATTCAAGACTGCTACAATACCTTTATATAACTTTTTGAATTATTCAATTTGGACATTCCATTCGAAAGATATCACGAGTTTAAAAATGTAAGTATTTGACCACGTGACCGTGACGCTTTTTCGTGAGCGAAAAATCGTAAGACCCCTCTATATAGAAGTTTCACTTCAAAATTTTTTTATTACATCAAATTGGTCAAAGGTTCCTTCCCATGGCCCCATGCAAGCCTTCCAAAAGTCCAGGGCATTTTTATGGCTCGTGATTTGTAGAGACATACAATAATTAAAATAGGCAGTCTTATCGCTAGAAATGATTTCTTCCAGACAACCCTTAGACGGAGAGAATAATGAGCTGTCAATTCTTACTACGACTAATCTATGACAACGTCGAACTCCAACCGCAGCAAATTGCATTTTAGAATTTTAGCGAAAGCAATAATCAGGAAAATTTAATCGAAAATTCAAAATTTAATATACATACATCAGTTATTCGTTGATAATAATATTTTTATTATATACTAATTACTAGCTGCGCCAGCGGCTTCACCCGCGTGGTGATAGAAAATCGTTATATTTTGGACAATTCAAACTATATCTTTATAAATTATAGCCTATGTGCTATTCTGATGTGTTAGCTATATTACTGTAAAGTTTCATCAAAATCCATTCAGTAGTTTTTGCGTGTAAGAGTAACAAACATACATCCATACACATCCATATATACATTCTTACGAACTTTCGCGTTTATAATATTGATAGGATATTTCTTTGTTTGCACCACCTTCTCAACATCATTATTACATGAAACTGATACAGGCTTATAATAACAAAAATATCTAACAGTGATATCATATGTTTCCCTAAACAATGGAGAGGTCCGAGCACAAGTCGTCTCGTTTTAGGAATATTATTTTTTGGATTCGACACAATATAAGAAACAAATTCGCTTAAAAGATTATGGAATTGCCTCTTTAAAATAAAATTTGAAGTAGGTTGGTTAAAAAAGTAAATGGGTAATTTCGAAGCCACAATCTCATAAAATTATTTAAAACGATCCCTAATAAAAGAGGCTATACAGGCGCTATAAAAAGGACATTTAATTGCGTATAGAAGTGCTTGTGAGCAAGATTTCTGATTACATACAACATGAGTTGGAAACGCTTTTTGTATATATCCCATACAAGCTTGGTGATACAGTGGTTAAGGGTCGCAAGTACGTTTATGGATTTAGTCCTGGAGTCATGGGATCAGTAGACCTTCACCTCTGCTGTAGGTAGTAATGCAGCCCTGATTCCCTGGGTTTATACCAATCTTGGACACTAGAACATCACATGCAGTCACTCTGTTTTAGATCCCGTGGAGTTTCTACTAAGTATTTTCTCTCATTGGGACGCAGGAAGGTTAAGTGGGTAGTTCATCGACTCTCCCTGCACTGGGAGAGGGGCTAATACCATACGAGAGTCCCACACGCACACGTGCAGGCTGCATTGGGCGCTGCAGATGGTCTCCCTCTGTATCCATGGACACACGGGCCGTGGATACAGAGAAGACCATCTGAGTGTGTCGCAAGAAAACACGTTCCTCATGCCTTATCAAAAACAAAGTGTTACGTAATTTAGAATCATAATAAACTTGGCAATGCTGGGTATATCTGCTACTACTTTTACATAACTTTCTTTATGAAAGTCTTTAATAAATAATGGATACTCTCGATTTCTCTAAAATCCACACACCAGATCCTAACTTGGTGACCATGGTACTTATAGACCTTAGCAGTTATAGACTTCCATGTAAAGAAAAAAAAATGAAAATCGCTTTAGAATTGACGCAGATATCGTGTTACGAAGAAGTCTGTTATCAATTTTCGTGGTTTTCTCTTACTTCTTGGAATCCACTCATCAAATCTTGACACGGTGACAATGGGACCAATAACCTTTCGATTAACAGAAAAATAAATGAAAATGCGCTTTTAGGAGTACAGCATCTTTTTTGAAGGCGAAGCTGCAGGGTGATGGTGCTTATTACCTTATCTATTTATGTATGAGACCTGGCATACTTCTCAATTTCTCATCCAAACATACCCAGTTCACTTTAATATTGCAAAATAGGACCACTAACATTATGTGCGGTAGGAATTCGTGATTCAGCAACAAAAAAATTGTATTCAACACCACCCTGAAACTTTAGAAAAATAAAACTGGACACTGGTCGTAAAATGAAACGACGAAAACTTATTAGAAGGCCCGAACTTTATTGCCAGTATCATGACATAGCTGATCCCCTATAAAAATATGTATCGGTATTGTAAGAAATATCGTTTCGAACTTACATTGACGTCCTTTGATGTACATTGTAAGCGAAAATGAACGTCCACCTCTCACGTTTTATGTGCATTTAGGGCCAAGTTTGCTTGCACGCTGAGTCAGGGATATCGAACATCGTGTGATACAGGTGCCATCTTCAGTGTCATAATTTTGTTTGCAAGACGTTTCTGTTTCGTCAAGATGAATTTACGCAAAGAAACCCAATTTCTGGTCACGCATGACTGTATATTTCATGTCAGCAGGTTTCGAAGCTATTGTTAGGGTGTACATTATTTATGTGTATAATGAATAAATGAAAACACTTTATTGTTCACCATAAACTTAAATCTAGACAATAGATGTGGATACATTTGCTTTAGAACAATAGGTCATTAGAACGATTGGCCGCCCTCCTTCATTATCGCTTAGAGCGACCCCTTTCAGGCAGCTTGGTGTCTAAGGAGATTTTAAAGGAAATTTAAATATACGATTTTTGGTGGTGTACTTAACTAAAATAAAAGTAACACAATCATCAACTACCATATCTTATACTAATATATAAAACTCAAGAGTTTATTTATTTGCTTGAAAGCGCTAATCTCAGTGACTACTAGTCTGGTTTGATAAATTATTTCTTTTGTTAGATAGCCCATTTATTAAGGAAGGCTATAAGCTATATGTCATCACGCTAAGACAAGTAGGAGCGGAGCACCAATGAAGAATGTTTCAATATCGGGGGGGTTTTTAAATTCCTTTTTTTAACTATACCACCCGGACGAAGTCGCGGGCAGAATCTAGTAGTTATATATATATATATATAGATAGACATATATAATTACATATATTATGATATTATACATAAGATAATTAGATCTACATACGAACAATAGATACATTCATTTAATGCAACAATTTTTATTTAATAGACGAATAATGGTCATTGATCATATTATTAAATGTGGTCATTGATTTAGCTTTTGTGATTGGTAACGGGAGGGAGTTCCACAGTCCACAGGTATTCATTTGAGCGCAAATTACAGGAATGAGATTGATAGTGAAAACTAAAAGTTCCTTTAAATATGGGGGACTACAGGAATTGTAAAGGATATTATGCAAAATTGAGAGTAAGTAAACATTCCGGCGAAAGCGAACAGGTTACCATTTAATAATATATACGTGTATAATATTATTTTCTAAAGTTCAAATATATAAATAAACATAGTAGACCTTGGTCACCTCTACTCTCAATATTTTCCCTTGCGGAGCTGGAGAAGAGACAGACGGACAATTGAATGGAAAATGGTTACTGTCAGTCATACAAGTTGACAACGCCAAGGCAGAAGTCAACTCGTTGCCAGCTTTTGGGATGGAATAGAGGAAATGAGATAGTAAATATGGGACAAAGGGGATGTGATAAGGAGAGAGGGAAATGAGTCATCAAAACTTAGTCATCGTATGAAACACGACTAACTCAAGATTAAACATTTCACGATCATATTTTATAAGTTTGCGAAATGTCACTTCTTTCAAGGTTAAAAATGAAATTAATGTTCATATGTAGGCGCCGATAAAAACCAATTCCACATGCATATCTGTAAAAACACATTTTGTTACCTGTCGGTATTTGAACTAATTGTAATTATTTTATGATCGTCTTCTTTTGTTTACTTATTTATTGGCATACGTTTCTAGAGAGCAGCCTATTGTTCAATTGTAATCGTATACGGCCGCTTGCGGATGTAATAATTAGCCAGGTGTTACGGATTATAAAGTACAAGCTGATTCTAGGAAATTCAGTCCACGTTGCCGGGCGCACATTTTCATTTGTGCAGTATAAAACGATGGCCTGATGGCCTGAGAAGAGGGCAGTTCAGCGACAACTACGATCAAGGCGTGACATGTGTAAAATCAGGAATTTAATAGTGACGAATTTTGCGCGTTTTATTGAATTACGACCTTCTGCGTTACGTTTGGATTTGTTGTGTTCGGTTATATGTGTACCTACCTGTATTATACGTGTTTGTATAATTCTAATAATCTCTATAATAATTCCAATGGCATTTAAATTTGAGTCCCGCTAAACTCGTAACACATAGAAAAAGTACCTATTCGATTTTTTTATTCATTTAATTTTAATCGAGGAATCATTTTAATTTTTTCTGTCGAATTACTTTCAGGAAATTACATCGCTCATCTTAGAAACGGATGACATTTACGGTGCTTTTTTTGACGATTCCTTCATTTCCTGTTGCCGGTATTCGCTTCGATATCATTCCATTGTAAAATGTTTTAATTCGTTTATGAAGACAATGGAATGATCTATTTATCGACCTATTGATCTTTGAATAGATTTTTGTAGATGAAGACGTTTAGGGTCATAGCGGTGGCTAAGTTGACGATGTTGACTGTGAGTTAAAGAAAAATTAACACCAGGGTAGTTTTAGTTGGTGATGCACCTAATCGATATATGTAAAGTAGTTGTGATGGAAATCACAACTACTTTACATATATCGATCACTGCCTTGATAGTTAAGTCATTTTGTCACTGTTATTTCACCGGTGAAAAATCTTAACATGATATTATAGAAGTGACAATAAAACAGTACCACAACTTGTCACGGTGACGACTAGAACTGCATGCAATTATTCGAACTGTGAAATACGTATTAAAGAATAAAGTTCAATTTTACTTTGATAAGTTAAGTGGTAGTGGCAGTGGGCCGGTCGCGTTTGCCGCAGGACCGATGGCCGATGGAGCAAACGAGTCCTGGAGTGGAGACTGCGTCTCGGTAAACGAAGTGTCGGACGCCCTCCAGCCCGATGGACTGACGACCTATGTAAGGTCACCGGTAGGCGCTGGCTGAGGCAATCGGAGGACAGGGATGAGTGGCGCCGTCTTGGGGAGGCCTACGTCCAGCAGTGGACTGCAAATGGCTGACGACGAAGTTACGTGAGCGTAACTTCATTGTTTTGACTATGACGCTATCTACTTTTGCTGTTTTGTACTACTTGGAACTTTAACTTTTTGTCACACGTGAAATAATATAAATAACTCTCTAGTGAAATTTAAGGGTCATTAAAATTAAACAATTTTAACTTTTAGAAACATAATGAATAAAGTTTTTTTTCGATGTAAACTAATTTTTACCCAAACCACAGATTATCCTCACTTTATTTCATTCATTTTTCCTTAAATAACATAAATTAAATACGTATGAGTAAGTAAGTTCATATGTTAAGACTTGTAATTAGCACTGTTCTTAGTTTGTGTATTTCATTTATATGAATGTTTGTCTGTAACCCTTACCAAAATAATTAAATAAATAATATTTTCTATTTATTTATTTGAAGTGAAAAATGATTTATTTTATATCATCGTTATTTAACCGTTGATCAGTGAAATGTGGCATCACTTATAGCTCTACCTTCTTGTGAAGTAGTATGGCAATTACTGTCGATTTCCCGTAATAGTGATAGCTTGAGGTTGGCTCCTTTGCCGGCTTATTTTTTGCCTTGTTTTTTATAGCATCAGTACATCAAACAGCCTAACGGCTTACCTGATGGAAAGTGGCTACGTATAAAAATTACAACACCAAAAATGTAATCAATTTGCTGCGGACCTCGAAGAAGGAACTGAAACCAGGCCATTAATGCCTGAACAAAATTCAAGGTTGTTATAGCAGCATACTCTAAACCAGGGGTTGTATACATCTTCATGGTCAAATGCCCTGCCACCTGGCTGTGACTGTTTTCTGCGTGAAAACTCTTTCTCTGGTTCTGCACTTATGAAGATCCTGTGGTCTCTGATGTCGTATTATTATAAGCTATTGAAGCATAACAACAGTAACTGAACATTTCAATGAATATTATTACATTCAGGGATATCTTACATATTAATTGGGCTTACAATAGCTTCAAACTTATTACTAACTCTCCAATAACAGTAATTGTTGGTACAGGTTACGCGAATGTTGAATTTCTAGGTGAACCAACCATTTATTTTGATGTCTAAATGTAAACACCAAGAAGCATTTGAATGTAAGTGGGCGGATCGCCTCTGTGAAACCAGACTTCTAATAGTATAGGATCCCGCTATACAACGACCTTCACCGAGATGCTTATTTAATAAAACATATTTTATATTTAATTTAATGTGTCAATAAACATATTGCATATGGGTTGCTTAAAAAATTAAGTAGTAAGTAATCACTCCAGTATATGATTAATTAATAATAAAAAAAAATAACATTTCACCGGTTTGTTTATTAAACAAATTCTATACCAATCGAAAGTATGTAGCCCATAGAATATGCAAATGTTAGGTTGCCTATTCTTTTCCAGTCACAACTCTTGGGTAGCCAGGTATAAACAGTATAAACATAGTACTGGCCACTAAAAATGTTTGAATTTAGAACATAGATTTTCTTTTGTTTTTTTATCTGTAGGTATATTTTTTTTCTCCAGTATTATTAAAATCGTCATTATACTACCCACGTGCAGTTTTCTTTAGTAATTAAAATATTTACAGTCCACAACAAATTCATATTTAAAGTCTCACGCATCTGTCCGTGAATGCGGTGATGACGCATGTTGTTTGCTTCTACGTGCCTTAGCGGACAGACGATTCGATGTGAAGGTTTCATCACGATGTTTTCTTTCACCATCAGCACATGATAAAACACTTTGAACATTAGATCACGAAGCTAAGTGGTGAATTATTTTCTAGCCATTTTTCGAACCAGACCAGACCATCGATCAGAGTGCCTTAATCACTAAGCTACCACGACGTTGATATATTATCCAATAATGAAAGTCCTTATCAATCAAGTCAATCCTAAACTTTTCCACTCAATATGATATGTGAAAAAGACACCAAAAACCTATCGCCTACAATCTCAATGTACTTACATCAATAGTTGAGATACGGGCATTCAATCGCAGCTCTGTCATGAATAATTCACAAGATCCCTACATCTCTATAATTGAAATGCACCGCTGTGTCCCTTCGAGCATCATTCATTAGCATAGGCATTAAATCACTAGTTGAATAAGGACTCCGTTCAGACAAGAATATTCCCTTGTTATCAACAAAAACGGGAACGGATAGTCAAATCACCTGGAATAGTTCTTATCTCACTAAACGTCGCAACATCATAGATTTTGTACGAGCGTATATACTTGTGACTATATAAGTTTGTACAAATAAAAGGACTCAAATAGCGCCTTTAGTATTGTTTTAAGACTCATTAAAATCATTTCTATCATGATATTGTTAAGGTCAAATGATAAACTTAGATGGAATTCCAATTATAATGAAGGTAGTTAAAGTTTATAACCATTAAGTGACCGCTGAGCATTAATAAGATGATATACACCATTAAAGTAACGATCATCTTAACATAATGTATAGTATGTATAAAACCTGCACCTACTTACTTACTGACTTCGTTGGCTCAACGAACCAAAGTGGGTCTTGGTCTCCGAAACGAGAGCATTTCACTTTTCTCTGTCCTGTGCGGTTTCTTGGCAAATATTTGGGACGGCCGACCGGGCGCTGACCTACCGGCCGTCCTAAATATGCTTTCCTCCCGCTGCCATCCTCTCCCATCTATTCTACGTGGCCGAGTCAGTGGAGGCGGTGACCTTTTATTTCTCTTATTATGTCTCTCTACAACACCAGGTATGCTACTTAGGTATATTTTTATACAATAAAATTAACAAAATTTTACGAGTTTATGATTTTACATACCAAGAGTGTAAGATAAAATTAAATAATTGGCTTTTAACTCTTGACTATGATGGGACAGAACAATTGTTAAAAATAAATATATAACACAACTAACTAATATGTATAACACAACTAACTAAAATGTTGTTTTTTATTTAATTGATAATTTTTATCTTTATTTCTATTTTATTTTTTAGACATACAAATTCACAATATCACATGTCAGACATAACACGCACACGGACACGCACACACACACACACACACACACGCACGCACGCACGCACGCACTCACTCACGCACGCACTTTTTCTTTTACATGAATGTAACTACAATATTTTCACAATCAGAATTGTACCATAAGGCAGGAGGTCCCCGAGATACAGGTCGACCTAGTTTGGGGACCAATGAGTTTGAGAAATTTGTGAATTATGTTTTTACTCAATAAATGGTTTTTGATTTTTTTGATTGATTGATCTCTTCTCTCTCTTTGTTGGACCAAAATCTTACGGAGATAAAACCTATAGATTTTTATTATTTCTAACGGCTTTTAGACAGCCCTTAGAATAACATCTAACGGAATTATGATATAAATTAGGGCCCTTTTACTCGCTAAGAAATTTTACCGTGTCTGCGGCAGACAGAACCAATATGGCTTTGAAAATTTTTCGTTTCTGCTCCATACAAGGTAAATAAGATAAATGATGATGTGAACGTGTTAACTACGAAGCATTCAAACGTACTGAAATTATCTGAACCACCTCACCTAATCCGCCCATCCCTACACCGCAACAACGCAGAGCACGTCGTGTCTAGAGCAGATAAAAAAATCTTGGTCAGCGGAGCAATATACGCAGATCGTGTGTAAGAACACGAATTCTTACGTAGACCCAGCGACTTTTCTTAGCGTGTAGAAGTAGCCTTATGATGTTACTTTTCAAATATTATGACAGGGACAATTTTAGTTATTATTAAAATAATGTTACATGCCGACAAAACCAAAGAGAGTTGGTCTGAAAGAGAGTGTCGGGGTGAAGGTAAGGAAAGGAATGCTCCGGTGGTTCGGGCATGTGGAACGAATGTATGGTGAAAGAATGAGTAAACAGATATACAATGCAAAAGTGGATGGATGCAGAAGTCACGGAAGACCATGACACACCTTCCATGATCAAATTAATCGTGTATTAGCAGAAGGTGATGTCAGGAGCCTTAAGAACAGACGAGCGTGCATGACAAGACCTATGAATGTAAAAAATATTAAGTATGAAAATGAAAGAGTAATCAATTGCTCATAGTTGGCTGCAATTCTGTTATTAAATTCTCTTAGTTTCAAACTGTAGCGGAGATTTCAAGTTGAAAGCAGAATATTTCGAAAGTTTTGTTAAACTTTTACAATACAGTATTACGAGGTGTAACTTATTATTTATCGCTGTAGTTTATTCATTTTATTACCATATAGATATCTACGACTTCCCCTGCGCTTTTTGCATATATATAAAACATAAAAATGCTAATACAATTATTTAGTTACTTCTTACTACAAGTCTAATGCTGTTATTAGACGAAACAACAAAATTGAATCATAATAAAACGACGTTTTAACGATTTTAAACGTTTCGGCCACTATTTAGTGGCCGAAACGTTTACGAATAACCAAAACCAAATAAATTACCGCGTTTAAAACCTATAAAACGTAGTTTTATTATGTATACGTCACGAGAACTTAAGAAAATATTAAAATTGAATCATATTGGAAAGGCAGAAAACTGAACGATGGTAGTGACGTGACGGTATTCAATGAAATTCATTAATTCAATTTTATGTTCATACGAATGGCTTTAGTAGATTCATCCCAATTGTAAAGCAGAAGTGAAATGTCTAATATTAGTATGAATTTTCACATACTTAGCTTGCCCTGTTGAATGAATCCTCATAGTTAATACTGATGTGGGTAGTTTTGGAAGTACGGTTGGCTTTCGTTCGTGATTGCGTGGTGGTGAAACAAGTCTCTAACGCACGAGAAGTCAATTCGGACGTTCCGCGTACTCCGTGCAGAGACCACAGCGAATGGTTCAGTTCTAATTCAGTGCTTCCATTTTGGTGTGAGTGTGTTCCATAAATCCAAAACCTAAAGCACCAGCCAAGGACTTCTCAGTGCCGTGCTCTGCCAGGAGCTGTCCTATAGCTGCCCCGTGGTAGGTGGATTCGAGGTTAGTGGTGCTTATTAACTCATTGGTTATTGTGCCGGATTTGGTATACGTCTCACGGCTATATATCCACTAAATAATAAAGCAAAATTTAAACAGAATACTCGAACCAACGTCCAGCCTATGCAGAACTTCGTGATCCAGCATTGCATATGCCCATAAAAATTTATGTCTCCTATTTGGGGTGGGGTATAGATACACGGCACATTTATTTATTATGAACAAATCTGAACTTTTTTAATATAGGTTAGAAGGCTAAGGCGGGTGCGAAGCGAAGCGAAGCGAAGCATTCTTGGTTATTTTTTTATAACCACCCACAATTAATTTTATACACAAGTAATAAATAAATGTGCCGTGTATCTATACCGCACCCCCACCTATTTCATCTCTTTTTGAAGGAGTAATCCTATGTAAATTCCCAGAATACAATCTAAATCATTCAAATCATTTAGTTGAACTATTTATTCGTGAACAATAGCACCTCAACAAAGTTACTTTTCTATTTTTATTATGAATTCACTTTTACAGAAAACAATAGCATAAGATAATATCTGTTTTTCAACTTTCTAGACGTTTACAAGAATAACAGAAGTAAAGTTTTAATGAAATCATTATACTAAAAGAATATGAACCAGTAATTCGGAAAAAAGAAAGTTTAAAACAGCGCCACCTCTGTACAGTGAGTGAAACTAAATACTCCTTTTAAATTTCCTCAGGAGTTTCAAGAACCTTTGCAAATTGGGTTGTTTATACATTTTAGTTCAGCTATTGTACAGATAGAGGTATCGACGTGTACTGTTTTATAGAAATAATTTCATATTGTAAGTACAGGATAGCTGCTACAAACAGAATCCTTTTACAATCTTTGTCCTTCTGTCTGTCTATCTGCTTGTCGTCTGTCACATTATTGGCCGCACGAGGAATTTGAAATTCCATAACTTCTTTAAGAACAATGTTTCAAGTGCCTTGTTAATAACAATAACATGTATTAATCAGTGAAATTCTAGCCAAACATGAATGATCTAGCAAGAGTTTAAAAAAACGTGGTGGTGGATAATGATGAGCGGGGAACTGCTTTCTAGCAGAACATAGGTAAATGTTTCCTCTACCTTGTAGCGGATGCACTTACCACGTTTAGTTGTAGATAGTTTTATATTACTCTCTTTGCTTAAAATATACCACGATCCTGGTTACCACACGCTCGGGTTTCAAACTCAATTATTTGCTTATACATTTCTTACATTTCGTTTCATTTCTATTATTCATAATAAATAAAACTTGTATTTAAATCTTATTCTCATAAACAAAAGTAGGTCAAGTATAAGGTCAATCTTTTGGCATTTGACTTTTGATGTTTGACAAGTGCTACCTTATGGAAAACATAGCAACACAATCTTTTGATCTACGCTATGCTTACCATTCATGTATAATCATAATTTTTAATCATAAGATAAATTATATATAAAGATCTATTTCAATTTTCTTATTTATTTAATTAAATTTAATTTATTAGTTATTCAATTATCTACTTTTATTTTTGTTAATCAATGCCTATATGCCTATGTTAGCCAGGACGTAAGGATACGACTAACCAATGAGAGATGTGTATAAAACTCGCTCTCATTGGTGGGATTTCAAAAAATTAAAAAAGACACGGGTTTTGAATTCATTTAAAAAAAGGGAGACCATTTTGTAGGACTGAAAGATATTTACTACAGAGAAAATAAAAGCTAGTTTTAAGATCGAAGTTATATATATTCAAGAGCCTAACAACACGTCTTATATCATAGCACACTCTTCAACCTCCCTACAATCTTGTTGTGTCCGTGACACAACATAACTTAAAAACTATATGTTATGAAAATAGCTATTTTTCGAACTTAACAAATTTAATCTCTCTTTAACTTAATAGTCCTCTAAGCGGCCTTGGTGCGGCTATCATTAATACTGCCCTCAACTCCTATGTTTTACTGGAAGCATCTTTGTTATTTGACTGTGTATTCATTGATTTGATCGTGTATTAGCAGAAGGTGATGTCAGGAGCCTTAAGAACAGACGAGCGTGCATGACAAGAGCTATGAATGTCAAAGAAGCAAGTGAGGTGTGTAAGAATAAGCCTGAATGGCGCTCTGTAGTTCGTGCCTACCCCGCAAG
Organism: Dendrolimus pini; assembly: GCA_949752895.1. NCBI lineage: Eukaryota > Metazoa > Arthropoda > Insecta > Lepidoptera > Lasiocampidae > Dendrolimus > Dendrolimus pini. Next base: position 4,812,122 of record OX457130.1, on the reverse strand, counting down.
GGACCTGGCGTGAAGTTATGTATATATCTTTGTTATTTCTGATTAACCGTGCCCTAGACAAGTGCCTACACTGAAAACATTTTTTTATGTTTCATTCCATGTTTGCTAGTTACTCATATTTCCGCAATATTACTACAGCAGTGTATAGTAGCATATAGATACATCTTCTGCTCGAATTTTATATATAACTAGCAATTTTTAAAAAATAACTATGTAATACATACAAAGACAGACGGGGCTAAACCTTTGCTGACATACCTCACTGCACTGCTCCGGGTCCGATTCCTGGTAAAGTAAATTTTGGAAACGATTTTTCCATTACTTACTATGGTCTGGGTGTCTGGGATCGGCCCCAGAGAAGTCCGTTGTATATTACCCATAACATAAGCGTAACTTGCTTAATTTGGGTATATACAATATGTGTCTTTATCTCTGAAACTTAGATCAAATTCGGTTACTGTTTCGGATTGAATTTTATTTCAGATATCCGATAATACCTATCAATTATGATTAAGGAGTTATTCCTGTCATTCCTGTTATGATATATAACCCTACTGCACTTAAAGCGTGTATTACACCACACAATAGCATATAGAAACCCGAATTCAAGTACGGATAGATCAAGTGGCGGCCTCTCCAGTCGAGGAGCATCTTGCGATCGGCGTCAAGGGCTATTGGCTCCCGAATTAATACAGCTATTGCACCGAAACCGGGGTCTAAAACGTCCACTTTCACAGATTCGTATGACGTTATCAATGTGTGATTAGTTTATTACAAATTTATCTTAAATCTTAAACTTAAATTTCTATATGATTTTTATTGCATGATTTCAGCAAACAGGCAGACCGCTCACCTGATGGAAAGCTGTAACCATCGCCTATGGACATTTGTAACACTAAAGGTGTTGCAAATGCGCTGTGCGCTGTCGCTTTCTGAAGGGAGACTGGAACCTGGCCAATAATGCCGAAACACAACTCAAGGTTATTATGGTAGGTATGGACGGGTAAATACCCTACCACCTGACTATGGGTTGTTTAGTCGCCTCTTATGACAGATTCTCTTGTTTACCGCCTCAGCTATTTTAGTGCCGTCACATAAGAAGTAATCAATCACTTTCTTCGCCATTACGTCTCCGAGGTTTTCTTTTTAACGCACCACCTACCGGTTAAAATTGTAATTTTAAACCATCCAGGAACCCACTCAAACATCCACAAAAAAATTCACGAAAATCGGTAAAATCGTTCTCAAGTTATACTCGTACATACATTTCTATGATTTATTTTATTTATATCGATAAATATATGCAATAATTTCTATGGTTTAATATAAAAATGTATTCTTATTCATAGAATAATTTATTAATTATATTAATGATAGCTTCTACCCGCGACTTCGTCCGCGTGGAAAGTTTTTGCATATATCCCTCTCTGTCTAACTCTCTCTCTTTATTTTTTCGGGATCAAAAGTATGCTATATACCAGGGATATAAGCTACCACCATACAAAATAGTTCCAGTCGTTTCGGAGATTAGCCCGTACAAACAGACAAACAGAGAAACCAAAAATTTGAATAAAATCTAAATTAATTCTATTTCATTTCTTACATCCCTCTGACTCGGTTTTTAACAAAAAAAATCAATGTACAGAAATTCGACCTCTACGGTTTTATTATATATATAGATAATATAATTATTTTTGTAGTTATCTTAGGTATAAAGAAAATATACCCTTTCCTATATTTTTCAAAAACATTAATTTCAATTTCCCGTTGAAAAAACTGCGAGAGTTCGCTTTGTTATCATTTTTATTGTTTGATTATGTAAATGTGTTCGTGCCTTTAAGTAGACTTAAAGAAGAGAAACGAAAATTTTAATAATTTAAAAAGTTTTCTTATTGTACTTCTGCATTAAAATATTTTGCTTGGCGATTCTGTTCTTATAGAAAAAAGGTTTAAAAATTTGATCTGTTTAAGGTAACTTCATTCTTTCATTACTAAAATATCCGTAACAGAAAAGTTCTGTGTGCTTTACGCGATTTCTTTTACTACTTGATCATGTTCAAGTTAACGCAATTTTGTATCGTTACATAAATTGTGCCATACAAAATGGCGTAAACTTGAACGTAATCGAGAAGTAAAAAACTCGCATTAAGCACTCTGTTTCATCTACAAAACCTAGAAAGCTCGGTAGTACATTTGAAACGGCAACTATATTTCCTGATAATGTGAATGTCTGTGTGCAACGATAGTCATCAACATTAGATTATTCTCTGTCTTGCTCTTACATTCGTTTAATCTATCTTTAACATTATGCATAACTTACACTAGGGTTACTAAATTTTAAAATTAGCATCACTTTGTACTTTGTTACGAATTCTATACTATGAATATATTATAAAAAGGAAAAGTTTGTCAATTAGGATGTTCGAAGTAATCTCCGGTACTATTGATCCGATTTTTAAAATTACTTCACCAGTAGAAAGCTACGTTATTCCTCTGTGACATAGGCTATATTTAATTGTGATTAATAAATTAAAAATGTTTTACGAGTTATATATCTACTGATAATTTTTGGATTTGTCGCACATTTTCAATTTCAACTTCCGACATTATTATAATTATATCAAATTTTAATCTTACACCTATTTCCAAATTAAAATTGTAATCTAATATATATTTTTGACTGTATAGGTTATTAATTAAATTTAATATAAATGGTTATTACTCCATTTATATTAAATTTATTTGATTTTAATTGCATAATAAGACAGACAGACAAAACTTTATTGTACACCAAAGCATAGATAAACAGAAATAGAAAAATACAAGAGATAGTGCAACAGACAGCCTCATCACTAAAAAGCAATCTCTTCAGGCCAACCGTTGACAGAGATTGATAAATGTTTAATATGGACGGAGGTGCAGTTTATTAATATAATAAAATATAAGTATATACAATACATATAAGTATAGATAGTACATACATACATATAAGTACAGAATTAGATCACGGGAAAAAATGTTTAGGCGTATTTCTAGACCTTAAAAAAGCCTTTGACACTGTCCATGTCCCCACCCTTGTGGATAAGCTTGAAAAGATAGGAATACGTAATACAGCTCTTGATTTATTTAAAAATTACCTTTGTAACCGGAAACAATATGTCAAAATCCAAAAATATCTTAGTTCACACACTTATATGAATTTTGAAGTCCCGTAGGGGAGCGTTTTAGGCCCAACGCTGTTCCTCATATATATTAACAACTTGTGCAACCTTAACATTAATAACGCTAAAATTTTTAGTTATGCAGATGACACTGCTGTCGTATTTTCTAATACATCATGGAATCATGTTTGTAAAGACGCTGAATCTGGGCTTGCAAAAATCGCTAAATGGCTAAAAATAAATTTACTTACCCTTAATGTAACTAAAACTAACTATATTTGTTTTAGTATTCGCAATAGAACTCAACCAAATGCTAACTTTGCTATAAAAATGCATAAGTGTGATGATGTACTTGCCTGTGACTGCAGCCCTGTTACCATGACCAGAGTATCTAATATTAAGTACTTAGGCTTGATCATAGATCAAAGATTAAATTGGCATTAACAAATAGATACGGTTAGCCAGAGATTACGGAAACTGACATGGATCTTCAAAACTCTAAGGCTTGTTGCCTCAGCCACCTTACTTAATAAAATTTACGTAGCGCTAGTGCAATCAATCTTAATATACTGTATTACTATATGGGGAGGTGCTGCTAAGACTAAATTTATTGAGCTAGAAAGATCTCAACGCTCATTGCTTAAGGTCATGTACTTTAAACCATATAGATTCTCTATTGAGGAACTTTTTTCTACGTGTCAACTTCTAACAGTAAGAAAACTATATGTGTTAAATTTTATCTTAAAAACTCATAAAAACTTTTCATTGTATGAAAGCGTTGATAAAGGAAGAAGGAAAGGGAAATCTATAAAAACCACTAGGGTTAATACTTCATTTGCTAATCACCAATATAAAATGCACTCCATACATATATTTAATCAAATGAATAAAGTATTAGAATTTAGAAATAGTAAATATTATGATTGTAAGAAAATTGTTACAAATTGGTTATTATCCCAAACATACAAAGAATGTGAAGAAATTTTAGTGTATATTACATAGTTTCTTAGTTCGTGAACATAAACACAACACTTAGTCTCATACATTTACACACACACGCACACACACATTCTTACATACTTCACACACACAGGTGTGTGTGTGAAGTATGTAATATAAAAATTATTTGTATAAGGTTTATTGTAATAATAAGTTATTTTTTAATGTTTAAGTTAATTGAGAGCGGGTCCTTCTGACACAAGTATATATTTATACTTAATAGAAGGTCCCAACCCCAAAATTCTTGTATATGTACTTTTGGAACAAATAAACGTTTATTATTATTATTATTTATTTATAAGTACAAAAATATAAATATATACATACGTATGTGTATATGTATATACACATACTAAAGATATTTTAAATATTACAATCGGCGGTCTAAACAAGAACACGTTATTACACGACGAATTAAGAAGCTCCTCCTTTTTTTAAAGTGATATTGTTATTAATTGTTAATGACGTTAAATATTGATATATGCATAAAATAATGTAGCTATGAGTTGTAGGCGAATACCACCATCAGTTAGATAAATTTTCATTGAAGGCTTAATTATATATATAAAAAACTGAAATAAGCTTTTATGTAAATAAAGTTCTAACTAGAGTTTTTTCACGCGACAACCGCGGGGAAACGCCAGTTAATAATAGCTTTGGTAATAACTTCGTACAAATTGATTTTGATGTATTTTGACGTAGCAATACAAGTTATTATGAACTATCGAAAGAAATTGGAATAAAGTTATTTATGTAAGACAGAAATGCTTGAATGAGTAATTGTAACAAACTAAGTTTGGAGTTCTTTGAGAAGTCTCAAGACTTTTTGGTTTTTGTATTGTAAGTGGTACTCAAAGTCAGAAAGTCATATGGATAATAATAATCGTTAGCCGTAAATATTGGCAATTGACTCTCAATAATTTGATACTCAAGGGACCAAATAAAAATTTAAAATTACTAAGAGTTCAAACTAACTAAAGTTTATTACCAATATGGAGGGGGGAGAAAAATCAAGTAAGCAAGAGTTTGATTTATTATTTTAAACATTTCTTCATTTTGAAAAAAAGACACATACACACACCACACATACACAATGTGTATATATGTGCATATATACACATTGTATGTATATGTCGGCTCACTCACGCCGGGAGCGAATGACACTCGGAGTATAATACAATAATAATCCGAAATGTTATAATCAAAGTTTATTACACTAGAATTATTACAATTACAATATTAAATAAAGCACAATAATACACAGAAATATTAGGACGACTCCAAGAGTTCTCTCCACACTTGTCAGGTGTCGAGCAGCAATCTGCCCTTAAAGAATACTGCAATTATCTAACGGTAATTTTTGGCCACAATATACTATGCGCCTCTTGTCCAACAGAGCTTACGCTCTGTTCAACCGATGAACATAGAATGACGGTTGTAGACCGTCGGTTCTAGACTGCTGGTTCTAGACATGGCTGAGACTGTCGGTCAAAGATTACCCCCTCTGCCCTAACAACCAGTATTTATAAGGTCCTCGTAGCGCGCCGCACCTTCCGGTAATGCTTTGGCGCCACTTCAGTTTCACTTCCTTCATAACACCAACTTCCGCCATCCGTATAGTTTCCATCTTCCGGTTACTCCATTTCCGATATCAGTTAGCTGGATAATAATTATTATTAATAATTACTCTAAAAAAAATGTGTTTAAAAATTAAATGTTAAACAATGATAGTATAATGACTTCTGGTGCCATAGTTTTTTTCTACATTGAACTTATATACAAACTCTAAAATAATGGAAACCATATTGGCAGTAATAATTTTACATCAAAACATTCGTTTGAAAGTATAACGTGTATTTTATATTTGAATATTTTTTTCTTTTCCTCCTTTTTGTGATCATGATTCATTGTTTTGGTAGGCTATAAGCAGAAATATTGTTTCTATAAAAATCCTTTGTCCATCTTCTGGTAGGCATTTTATCACGATTTTCTCAAATTACTATTGTTCTTCGTAAGACGAAAAGACTTTCTAGGGTAACCACAAAATGAAGTGTATTCGGAATCATGGATTAAATTATTTATTATTGTAATAATAATCTGTTTCATTATTTATATCTATAGTATTTTATTTTTTGTTTTGATAATTTGATATGATTCTATTAGATTTATTTTAGTTTATTTAACCAGCACATATTGTTTAATTTTTCTTTTATAGTCTCCTTGGTTATCGGATTGCTTGGAAGAGACAGCTATAAGCGATAAAGTGGCCTATTTTTCTAATGATTTGCATATTTGATTTTGCTATCCATTTTAATTGACTAGGTTTAATTTTATGTTGGATAATAAAAAGTTTTCATTCCTTAATACATCGGAATAAATTGACAGCGCAGATGTAAATGAAAATATAGTGTTAGAAGTTTGTGTTAAAAAGGCTACACAAGAGAATCGTCACCAGAGTAGGACTTTTTTAATTTATAAAATTTGAGAAATGTTTTCTTCGTTTATTAAAATAAATTTGGATAATTTAGGGATGTTAAAATCTAGCAACTTAAATAATACTCTTTCTATCGAGTTTTACATAGATAATTTTAAAGTATTTAGTTCCAAAAATATTCCAACCGAATATAAAATAATTGAGAAAATTGATTTAAATACTATTAAAACAAGCATACTTGAATTGTTACTGTATAATTTTTTAATATATTTACTAGATATACGCCTGTTTACAATGATTTGCCTTCTAATTACTGCGACCAGGCGAGCTATCGTAAAAGGCGACAAAACAACCAGGTGGCCGATTGGACGACTACCACCCTTGGTTTAGAGCATGCCACCATAACAATCTTCAGTTGTATTCCTAGCATTAGTGACAATTTCAAAATCTGATCTCTTATATAAAGATATATACAGAAATCAGTAAAGACTGATTTCTGTATATATGTTTTAATTAAATTATAAATATGTATGTATGTCTAAACTTGTTACTCTTGTAATTTTCAATTATATTATTCTAAATTAATTTCATCGTTGTACTTTTAAATTGTCAATTTAATATTTTGACGAACGAAATAAATAAACAAATTTATAGTCGATTCTTCGAGCCCGGCAGGAAATTATTAGCACCTTTGGTGTTGTAAATGACTATGAGCGACGGTAACGACTTTCGATCAGATGAGCCGCAGCCTGTATACACTAGCAACAAAAAACGTTCTTCACGTATCTATATTTTTCCTGGAAGGATCGCTGTAACGATATAGCTACCCATTTATCTGCTCCCACGTTATTTCTTTGAAATATGATTCAATGAAACAATTACCTATTTGTGTAAATAATATAAGGTATGTCCATAATTTGTAATAAAATATGGTCATGTGAAGCTCACCTCTGGGAATAGGTGGCGACCTGTATTGTCGACGAGCCTTTGTCCTCCTACAAAAGGTAAGCCTTGAAGTCTAAAAATCAGAGCCAGGCTTAATTATAACAACCCCTTCCGTTAAGCCTTTGTTCGGGCCATTTTGATGTTTTATTCTTTTTTCTAAGCATTACAGCGTGCCCAATAAATATTACAATTTTTTAAATTTAAAATTTATAATAACCCGTGTTTGAAGAACTCGCTAAATTTTAAAACGTAACTAGTCCTGATATTCCTGTTCCAACGTGCCACCATCATAACAATCATCACCAAAACTGAGTTAGAACACGATGGACGTTCCTTCCTTTTATTTAAATTGAGATAAGGTAACCAAGAGTTCTAAAGGAGTAAAAGATATCAATAAAAACCTTTCTCGTTTTACTTGGTTGCAGAAGAGCTAGTTTCAACTTTGTCCCCATTGTAAAGCGAACGATAACTAACTTTAAAGAAGTAATTTACCAGTATGCTTGCTTGATAAGAAGTTTTTGAAAAAGGTTTCTTTTTAAAAATGATCGAGATAGTATATATCCAGGATTTTTTATTGGTAAAACACCTTTAATTTCAGTATTAATAACATTAGTTGATAATTTCCCAGAGCTCTGGGCTCAAGCTTCTCCATTCAAATTCAAAAGTTTTTATTCAAAATAAATTCCACTGGAGAACACTTTTTGAAGGTCATACATATAGGTTAAAATTTATTTTTACTTCCTAGTCTATGTACACCGCTTCGCAAAGTGTTATTGCTGTTAAGGAGAAGAAGCGGCAAGAATCTCCCCAGCAACACGTCTAGCTAAAAATTGCTTTTCTTTATATTTGTTGTTCTATATATATTTAAGTACTTTTTTTTAAGATTTTGTATAGAATTATGTTACAGAATGACTTTTGAAGAATTAATGGAGTTGTAGCAAACAGTGCATATTCAATAAGAGAGAGCGCAATAAAAGGATAGAAAATAAATATAGTTATAAATATAAAGACATAACGTATTTTTTTTTGCAACATATCTCCATATATTCCTTACAAGTACGGCAAGATAAAAACGTTATACTCGTACAAAACACAGTATAAGACGTTGGAGCGAGCTGTTGTTTGTATGAGAATCATAGCCGAATAGTATATTACAGCCGTTTCGCTCTTGTACACAACAGTTATCTAAAACGTTTCTCTTGCGCACCGTGGGGATTTGGAATAAGCTCCCAGCGGACGTTTTCCCACAACGCTACAATATGTGGTTCTTTAAAAAGGGTGTCATAAAACTTCTTCCAAGTCGGCAGCGCGTTGGTAACATCTCTGGTGTTGCAAACGTTCATAGGCGACGGTAACCGCTTTCCAGTCTGCAGGAGTACAGCAGGCTGCCTGTCTGCTGTACTCTAGCTATAAAAACAAATCTACAATACACCTGTCACGGCATTCTGTAGGGATTATAATATATCGCTAATCTCACCATACCCCATTTTTTTTTGACGACGTAGTCTCCCTATGTCTTTTCTTGGGACACCATCCTCGGGCCTGGGGGGAAGGCTTTCCCTGGGATCTGTGGCACTCTTGATAGGCCGTATACCCCCGTGGCCTCCAAGCGGGGTGCAGGGAGGATTGTCGGCCGTCAAACTACCCACTAAACGGATTGAAAGAGGATGTAGTGACAAGAGTTGAAAAATAAATGTTAAGGTGGTTTGGGCATGTAGAGAGAATGAATAAAAGCAGAATCACAAAACAAGTATACGACAGCAACGTGACTGGTAAAGTCAGCGCCGGTAGACCGTAAAATTATCGTCTCGATAATTTAGTGCATCCGTTACTAATTGTTATAATTATTTTTATTCTGGTAACACAAGATGTAATTGCTATTTTTAGCAATGATGCAATGTTATTGTTTGGTAGTTGGTAGCATTTTCGTATAAAAGGCGTGGTGGCGTGTAGGCAGTGTTCATTGCTTACTGTGCACCGTGAATAGTCACATCAAAGGCTGAACAATAAAGGGGAAATCTTGCTCAAATAGTTAATATTTGATACTTTCTTACCCGAATCTCTCCTTGCTGTTACACTCCACTTATCTAGCCCCTGAAGTGCCAATTGTTATTCATACTGCGCCTAATAATAATTTTCTGTTTTTTAGCTTATCGCTGCCAGTCTGTTTCGGTCAGCGCGCAAGTATAGTCCTGCTACGGTTATCATGCAACGGTCGAAAACATTTACTTGCAGTTCTTGTATACTATTATGAAAATTTTTCAATATAAAATGTGCGACAAATAGTAGTTTCATTACACAAACCGACGAAACTATATATCACAGTTTTCAATTTTTCACTGTCAGTCTGTGTGAAGGATCGTCTTTAATGAGCTGCGAAGCATTTTAGGAAGAATTAATTTAAAAAATTCGATATACTGGATAGTTAAGATATTGTTACATACCGACAAATAAACGCGCACCTGGTTTATTGCCCCTCCCGCATTCGGAGTTCTTTTTTTTTTACTTCGTATTTAAAATTTACAATTAGACAATAGCCTATTGTTATTTTCGACTTTGTTAACCCTTCGCAGGAATAATTAACCAGGTGTGCAAATTACTGTTTCTCGGAAACCCCAGTGCATGCGGTCGATTTTTTGCACTGTATAGTTAGTATAAAACGATGCGCGAACGGAAGGGTGGAGCAGTCAAGCGAGGATTACGATACAAGTAAGACGTAGATTCTACAAGTGATATAGTGACGGACTTTGCGCGTGTTATTGAATCGTGCAGTTTGTATTGGCTGTGTCCAGTTACATTTGTACGTGTTTGTACAATTCTAATAAAGTCTATAGTAATTCCAACGGCATTTTAATTCGAGTCCTGTGTAGCTCGTAAAAATATGTTTGCTAAGTCCAAATTACATGCGAACAAAGTGGCGTGTATAGCTAGTACATATCATATAATCAGTTCTCAACAAATTTCATACGCTAATTGTGCATTTAATATACGATGAAGGTGAAAATCAGTATTGCGTAAGTGCCCCAAATTTACATACGCTTTGATTAGGAATATTTGAACAGAAACAAGAAGCTATTTAAATGTAATGCGTTATGGAAATAGTATGGAAAAGCAATTAGGTAGTTAATTCGTTTAATTAATTTTATTCTTTGTAGATAACAATAGATAGATAGATAGATAGATAGATAGATAACACTTTATTGTACACCATTACAGAAAACTTACGGACTACTAGTAGGTAATAATTTAATTGTGTACAAAGGGCGGTCTTATCGCTAAAAAGCGATCTCTTCCAGACAACCCGTGATGACCAGACAACAACAATGACTTAACATTAAATAAATCAAACTAATTTAAAAATAAATTAAACTAATATATTGTTATGAGTTTAGAGGCACTCGAATTAAAATGCCGTTGGAATCACTATAGAGTTTATTAAAACTATACAAACACGTATAACATAGGTACAAATATAACCGAACGCAACAAATCCAAACGTATTGCAGAAGGTCGTAATTCAATAAAACGCGCAAGTCCATCACTATTAGATTCTCGAATGTGTACACACGTCACGCTCGTATCGTAGTCGTAGCTTGACTGCCTTCTTTTCTCCATCAGGTCCTCGTTTTATGCTCCGCAAATGCAAATGTATGTTCGCCCGGCAACGTCGCCACAGTTTGCTATAATTAGCTTGTAACACCTGGCTAATGATGCTAATGAGCGAGTACAATATAGCATTAGGCCGTTCTCCACAATTACTCAGAAACGTATGCCAATAAATAAGTGAAAAAAAGAAGACGAACATAAAAGGTTTACAATTAGTTCAAATGCTGACAGGTAATAAAATGTGCTTTTACGTGGAATTACATTTGTAGGAAATGCGATGTACAATATATATAATGTTATCATAAAAAATGTGTGTATAAATATTTCTGCATCATTGTATTGTCGCTTTCCTAGCAAATAAATAATTCCTTTCTTTATTTCTTCTTTCTTGTCTTTGTCGGGGGGCTAATTTGTAACAATATTTTAAATATTTTTATAGGCAGGCACTTAATTTGAAACTAATAATTCTATTCTGGGGTCTACAGTTTGGGGAATTTTATCCGCAATTTAGTTATCTGCTTAGTAATTTTCAAACAAAATATAGTAATATTTATGTTTTGCTTTGCACCGACTTCAAGATGTTTTATATAATATATATTAATAATAATAGCTTTAGAAATAAGTTATTTTATACATTATAGTTTTTTAGTTTTTGAAGTCGGATTTTTTAAACGAAGTTTTTATTTTTTATTTGTTACTTTTTAGTGTCTAGCTATGTATGGGTGGATTTACGAATGGTGCCGCGCTTCTTAAAAAATATAGGTCCCAAGAAACGAGAACAAAAAATGTTCGTAAAATGAAAACTACTGGACTAACTATGTAAATTTTTTAGGGGACCAATTGGAAGCTATTCCGCGTCGAACAAAAACATAATCACGTAAATCGGATAATAAATCACGGAGTAATCGGTGTACATATGGAACGAAGAGGAAATTTTCTTCATAAAAATGTTCATAAAATTAAAACTACTGGGCCAAACTATGTAAGGCACACGTATTGATGCGTATACACATTTGCCTTTCGCTGAGTGTAGGCATTATTCAACAAGGGTTGCTTTTGATTTTCCTGGGATCGACTGATTAGATCATGATTCGGTAACAACGGAACCACCTTTGGAATATGCTTTTTCGAATAAAAATAAATTAAAAAAATTGGTCCACAATTGACGGAGAAATCACATAATAATAAAAACACAAAAAACATGTAGTTGTAAGTATTGACAACCTTGTCCTTTTGGAAGTCGGTTAAAAAAGTACAAATATTAACTTTTTTAGCCAGTTATTTCAAAAACACGCAGGCGGGCCGCATTACCTGGCTGTTTTCAAAATTGTTTCCAGCCGCAGGAAAACGCTGAAGGGGCCGCATGGGGCCCGCAGGCCGAATGTTTGACATGACTGTTCTAGAATCTCTTATCCAAATAAGATTAACAAAAGAGATGATGTTCTTCACCTGTAAAGAACTCTTCATCGTATGTAGACTACAAAGCACTTGGCCGATTTTTCTTCTTTCTAATTTTCTTACTAAACGTATACAAACAAAATTCAGTAACCCGTAATATTGTAAAATATACATCAGAATAACATTTATAATGATGTGCTAACTACTTCATAATATTAAGGTATCAAAGGAATATTGCGTTGGAAACCAGTTTATTACTTCCTCATTATTGCTCTGCGCAAATCAGATTTTAATTAGAAAATATTTCTTGTATTTAGTTGTCAGTTGATGAGTATTGTACATAAATATTTTTATTTGTCTTTATAATTTTATAACTTTTTCATAAAGAAACTTTTAATAATTTTATTTCAGAATATAAGTTTCTCAAGATAGTCGTTTCTTATCAAATTTGTGGATAAGTATGGCCAGTGTAACTGTTTTATTTCTTAAGAGTCTACCCTCTTCAATATTCACTTACTCATACAATGATACAAAAGCCTTAATTGTCAAAGGTATTTCATCATTCGTTTTACGTTTTAAAACTTCTTTAGCTTGTTTTATTTATATTTAAGTGCATTTTCCAATCGTTTTATATAGAATTTGTTGTTTTTGTTTTAAGTAGATATTCATCCTTTCTAATAGTTTAATTGCAATTTTCTGGGCAAATGGACTAAATTAGACAATGGAAAGTTTGAGAAGTTTGAGAATATGGGAGCTACATACGTTTAGTAATCACAACGGACAGGAAACTACTGACTAGCGCAGCGCGGGAACGCAAAAATAAATACTTGCTCTATCTCGCTTGCATATCATCCGTCTCGCTCACACACTGTGCATTCAATGTTCAATGTGTGCACATTGAACTAGCAGTACGACTTGTTAATATTTGTACATCATCAGAACTCGACAGTGAATACTACTCGCTGCCATCTGAGGTATTATTTAACCTTCTACTACAAGAGTAAGCCCTCAAATTTCACGAATAACAGCACTATCTGTTTCTTCTTGTAAAAAAAGGTAATGCTAATATCATAACGCTACAAAAGTTTAGTAGTTAGCGCAAAATTAAACAATTATACACTGCTTTGAAATTATTGAAATATTACTGTCATCATTTATTTTTCAGTTTAAAGTTGATATCAAGACTTCATTACATTTCAATATCGATTATAATCGAATGTTATTTATTGATATTAAGAAATGAAAAATATAAAGACCATTGGTAAAAATCGTTTATTTATGTTCAACAACTCTAACAGTTGAAGTATTTTCTTTCTAAATATTATATGGTTTTTGTAGCTTTTATACATTCAATGATCTAGATGATTAAATATCAACACGATAAGACAGGGTAGGCTCTTAATAGTGACCGAATCTCAAGTCGATTACCCTGGCTTTGTTGGAAGCCAGATTGCACGTAGGCCATCAATCTATTTGATAAGTGAACACTTTGAATGAGATCACGCACGTGATGGCAATTTGCGCTTGTAAAAGCTTTTTACAAGGTATTTTCTAAGCAATAATTGACTTGTAAGTAAGTTGCTGAGCTACGAAACTTCCTTCAGTTGCGTATCGATCGACTTGGTTGTATAAGTATTAGTAGTAAGAAGTAATATTAAGACGAAAAAATTTTTTCTTTTATAATATAATAAAATTGTAAACATGCCGTGTGTCTGTACATTAAAGCTATTAAAAAATAGTTTAAAAAAATAAATTAAAAAAACACGCTTTCATAAAAAATCCAACTAAAAAACAGAAAATAAAATTTAATAAATTTGGTTTCTGATGAATGGGACCTTACCGTGAAGTGAAAAAAAGAAAAAGCGTGGGGTGTATTCAAAGCGCTTTTTAAGATATTATAATACACCCCACGCTTTTTCTTTTTTGCACTTCACGGTAAGACCCCATTCATCAGAAACCAAATTTATTAAATTTTATTTTCTGTTTTTTTTGTTGGATTTTTTATGAGAGCGTGTTTTTTTTAGTTTTTTTTAAACTATTATTTATTTTTCATTTTTTAGTTGAATTTTTTTAAATGTTTTTAAATACAAGCTTTTGAGATCCTGCATATCATGTAACAGCAGAGTGCTAGCCAAGACAAGTAAAACGAGCCCAAACAAGACGGGTCTATCTTGTTTAGTACAGGAGTTCCTATGGCCACCTTCCGACTCCATCACCAGATCAGCTCCATGGTACCATATTATTGCACTGTCACGCGATATAAACATACGAGCCTAAACACGACGGGTCTATCTTGTTTAATACAGGAGTTTCTATGGCCACCTTCCGACTCCATCATCAGATCAGCTCCATGGTACTATATTATTGCATTGTCATCGACCTTTGACAGGTGTGCAAAGTTTGAATTAAATCTGATCGTTCAAAGTAGATCTAAATCGAGCTCAAAGGGGTCGGTTACAAACATACATACATGCATACATACAGGTGAAGCTAATAAAAGCGTGTTAAAAACAACTGAAATAGACTATATGTACATATAAACGACGGAGAACACGATACATTTTTTTAATTTCTTGTCTGTTTGTTTGTTCGGGTTTCACGTAAAAACTACTAGACCGATTTCAATGCGGTTTTCGTTGGTCGACGGCAAATTTTAAGATTTAAAACTTGCGCTAATTTTTCTCCCGGAAATTCCGGGGAAATTTTCCTGGGAGCCGTTTGAAGTTGTTCGGATGCATAAAAATTAGCTTATTCCGACACAGATTCCATTACCACGATAGCAGCAGTTTTAGTAATTGACGTTTGCAAGTTTTTTGCAACTGATCGAAAACCAACTGAAATTTCGAAATCTTAAACTTCCGGCTAATGATGGTTTAATAGTCAGCTAAAAAAACGTAATGTTGGCTATAGGCTAACGAGTAAATATCTCGAACTGACAGCTGACGGCTATAGGCAAAGAAAGCCCTTATGTTATCTGTTGACGATTCTCTAACCATTAGCCAGTTGGCGATTTGATGGATAACATAGACATGACTATTTTGTGAACAACCGCTATATAGCTGGTTTGTACAGTAGCTACCCGTCCCTAATTGTTATTCATTCATGTAATCTATCTCAAATATCAAACTCGAAGTAACTTTACATCCAACCGACACGGTGTTTCGTGTCGGTTTGTTGTTTTCACCAAACTCCATGCCACAATGTAAGTTCAATGGTATACCGGAGTTGAACCACTGGTTGATAACGATGTAATTATGCAAGAGATAATGACAACTACACAGAAATTGCATGGCGAGCTGGATATTAGAGGGTTGGTTGGTTTAGTTATTTCGTTTGTCTTAGTTTTAGCATGTTTTTAGCGCTTTTGAGATGTGGTGCTGGAGGAAAATGTTGCGTATACCCTAGATTACACACCGAACCAACACATCAATTAAAAAGCAATTTAAAATAACAACGATATCCTATGTTGCCCCTGTCTTCTATAGCATTTCTGTGGCCCATACAGGGAGTGGGGAGTCACCGTCTGCCCATTTTTCCATTTTGCCTGAACATTGCGACGGCAGACGCCACTATCCCCATATTCCCAGACCTCTATACCACAAACAGTTCATCCCAATAGCCCGGTACTTTTTACCCTCATTTCGGTACGATATGGTGTAGACAGTGAAAATCGTCGGTCAGTGTCATGCCATATTTACATTCAATTTGTCAAAGGGTCTGTACGTGTTGGCCTTCCCATGGCCCCACGCAAGCTCTCCAAATGTCCGGGCCATTTTTATGGCCCATGGTCTTCAAAGACAACGATATTATCATTCATTTGCCTCTGCTAAGTGCTTGAGTATTTTGGAAACATAGCCAGAAAACAGGAAGGCTTTAATGTCAACTATTCTATTCTCTCTGGCATTATCTAAAACGTGTACAAACAGTCCATTTTATAGATATTTCTATCGGATACATTTTGGAGAGTGTGCATCGGAGCTCTTCAATCTTATCTCGCCGTCTCCCTTCCATCATCGGACAACCAGACGCACTGGCATGAGGCACCGCTATATGGTGGACTTACCTCCTATTCGAACTAAGCGCTTTGAGTCCACCTTCATTATACGCACCGCAAAGGAGTGGAATACACTGCCGGAGTCTGTTTTTCCCGAAACCTACAACCTGGGTGTCTTCAAGTCTCGTGTGAATAGGTACCTTCTAGGTAAGCGTGCGCGATCTTAAACTATATCTCCGCTCAAATCGTGCGAGATAATGGTCAAACGCGAAACTATACGTGATAAAAAAAAAAGATATAGAGACATATAGATTTACATTTTAATTATTAATTACAATGCTGAATTTGTTTACATGCAAAAAGACACACGAGAGGATATGTAATGTTCAGCAACGCGTTATAAAAACCATCATACGCCCGAGCGCATTTATTCCAATCGGTCACAGCTCAAAACAGCGTGGATACTCGTTTACATACATATGTGCAAAAAATATGGACACGAGTTCTACAGGGATCAGTAAAATGATATACGTTATGGTTATATGACTACCTGATCTGAAGTACGTCGCCATAACAACCTTGAGTTCTGTTCTGGCATTAGTGATCAGACTTTAGTGTCCCTGCTGAACTCAGACTCGAGCTAATCGTGTTTCGTACGATGAATGAAAGTTTTGATGGTCGACTTCCCCCTTTTCTTTATACCATCTATCCAGCACATCCCCCTGGTTCGTTTCTCTATCCCATTTCTCCTTTCTGATCTCTTTACCTTTTCTTCTTACCCTCTATCCTATCCTAAAGGCTGGCAGCTCATTGGCTTTGTCCCAGGTATAACTGCAACGTCTATAGGCGACGGTTGTAGCAATAGGCCCAAGAAATGCTGACTTGACGTTGTGAAGTATGACATGCGTACCAATGGTCTCAATACGAGAGATGCTGAAGACCGCGCGATGTGTAAGAAAGAAAGAAAGAAAAACTGAAATAGCGACGTAATTTCATACCTTATACATTATTATACGCAGAGCATATTTTGAGAAATTGTACGCCGAATTTGCAGCAAAGAAGGTGCACTCAACATATGGCTGTGACGAAATTATATCCGACACAACGCTGATTTTCAGTGCAAACCTTCCTTCCAGTGTAGAAGAAAAAGTAGTAAAGCGGACCCTGGGCGTCGGAGCGAACGTTAGGAACGCAACCAAGATTTAAAGTTCGGATGATGATGATAGGCGACAGTAATCACTTTCCATTAGTTGGCCATCTACCTGCTTGCCAGCTTCAAAAATAAAATTTACATAACATAACTGCATGTTGTATTTGACATTGACATAATATGAATTAGGTCTCATTCCAGGATGAGTTCGAAACGTGACCGAGTATTTTTATAAAGCGGATACAATTTTCTGAACGTTGTTCAGTTCAATTCTGTATATTGATACGACTACCACGTGCTGATGGTGAAGAAAAATATTTTTATGTAAGTGTGGCGGGTATACCATACATTCCTCTAAAATAAAGCTCAGCAATAAAACTGATCATATAAATCAGCTGATATTTTAAATAGGCAGAAAGAAAGTATTATATATGTATACTAGCGAATCCAGCAGACGTACAAAAATAATCCTCCTCCTTAAAAAATAAAATAAAATTTAGTACCAGATTGTAGCGCCACCTACCGGGTCCAATTATGAATCTAAGCCATCCCAAACGAATAAACAAAACAAACATCAAGTTCGATCTAACCGTTTAGGAGTAGAGTTAACATACATACGAACAAAAGGATTTTATCTATATATATATAAATCAATTGCTGTTAGTAAATCTCGCTAAAACTCGAGAACAGCTGGACTGATTTGGCTAATTTTGGTTTAGAACTATTTGTGGAAGTCTAGAGAAAGTTTAAAACGCAAGTAAATATGAAAAAATGCTTGGAATATAGTAAAAACAAATCCGTTTTCCCTTAGAAACTATTCCTACCTGTTAAACATTTGATATTCGTCCCGTCGTTTAAAAATAAATTAAATATAAAAGAGAAGTTTAAAAAAAATGGTATTGAATGTCAAACGTTTGATGTTCGTCCTATCGTTTAGAAATCAACGTTTTTTATTTATTGATTCTGAGGCAGTATGAAGTTTGCCGGGTCAGCTAGTATATTATAAAGATCGACTAATGCATAGCTCATTTTAAAGTATTAAATATCCATTCAAACATACTCTCAACAACACCCGAACAATGAAGCACTCACAATCACCTATCTTCTGGGAAATAGCTGTAAAACCTTATAAAATTATCAGGACAGCACTCTCAAATGTTCTCAATACATCGAAACTGGATCGGATTCGTATAATCTATCCCCGGGGCTCATCCGTCATCAATATTTCAAAGGGTACCCGATTTGTTCGTTCATTCATTCCTTTTCTCGGGAAGCGTCAGGCTGATTGCCATTCGTCGTAACTCATTTGTATGTGGGTAGGTGTTCCTTTTTCGGTCGCCGACAGGGGCTCTCAATTGCATTTAAGGTGACGTAAGTAAGTCAATTTCAGATCTACTCCTTTTTGTATTTAAAATGAGTCTTCGACTATTTTGACTATTCAGTTTGATTCCGGTTAGGCTACTGATCAATTTAAATAAACTAGTGCTCACTCAGTGGTATAAATTTGATCATACATACATAGACAGGTTCACGCCAGGTCCCTTGTGGAGTAGGCACGAACAACAGAGCGCCATTTAGGCTTATTCTTACACACCTCACTTGCCTCACCTCAAATTTGATCATAATTAGTTGAAATTATAAGTTTGAACATTATTAAGATTCTGTTGTCAAAGACTATAATATACTTCTGTAATCACAGATTTTGCCAAGGCTACACTGTTAATTTGACTTTAACAATAAACAAAAGTATATATGCGTGTGTGTGCAATTACATGGTAGTGTTTTATTTATTTAATGTATTTTAATAGATAATTTTAAAAGAAATATTAGAATTCTGCACTCCTTCTCTATATAAACTAATAAGTGTGTGAAATTTCATACTCCTCGGTCCGCACAATTTTCGTAAGCAGGGGTTTTGCTTCATGTATTAATAATATATGCATATAAAAAAGCACATTAAATGTTTATGCAAGTAAAGGTTTGACTTTTAGGGAATTCTCTGATTTTATATATTGGTGGACATTATTTTAAGAATTTATGATATAATGCCTCATCACATCAATAATTCATATCGCAAATAATAATTAGTGCTATACAAAGTCGTGGGAGATCCATGGAAATCGCTGGCGATCGTTCGGTAGACCCAAAGCTTACAGATACGGTAAGTACTCGATATCCGAGCAGTTTCGGAGCCCAGAAATGCGTCATAAATAAATTCGAGAGGGTGCCTGAAGCTTGAATCTGGGACGGCGCCAATTAGAACGAGTAACCCGCGCACTGCAGCCCGATGTCCAATTTTATGAAGCACCTTCAAGTGTTCGCAGAAATTTAAATTTCGTCAGAACTCTCAAGTTTGAGAGGAGTTTAGGACCATTAAGGATCTTAAGAATTTTGGGAGATTGTTCCATAGATTGGCTTAATTTCTGAACTGCGTTAGTACTAATGTCATACAATGATTTTAAGGAAGTAATCGACTGACTCATTACAGTCAAAATGACAAGTATCACAAAATTACAATCGCTATTATTAGAGTGCGTGTAGCGTCTTTCAGCCTAATATTACTATTACTTGTGTTTCCTATTTCAACCGGTTTTAGTTTTTAGACCCAAAAGGTAGCTTAAGTCCTTCTACAGGATCAATCTATTATTGATTTACAACATTTTCTTAAGCTATATTCAACCGTGAACTGTAAGAAACAGAGTTCCAAGTTCCCTACACATTCATAATACCAACTAGTATTGATAATCATTAATACACAATGCGAAAGTTCAACTGGTAGTTCTTGTATTTTCATGTTTAAAAAACACATTACAATTTGTTAGATATTCTGTATTCAGAAAAAGGTCACACGACTAGGGTTTTCGTCACCTATTTTGAAAACAATATGGATTTTTTTAAGCAGCCAAAATATAGTTATTTTGGGAAACATAGGTGAAAAAAAAAACATCGTTTAAAAAAACCGACTTCAAAAACTAAAATGTATAAAATAACTTATTTCTAAAGCTATTATTATTAATATATATTATCTAAAACATCTTAAAGTCGGTGCTTAGTAATTTTCAAAATATAGTAATTTTTATGATTTACTTTGCACCGACTTCAAGATGTTTTAGATAATATATATTAATAATAATAGCTTTAGAAATAAGTTATTTTATACATTTTAGTTTTTTAGTTTTTGAAGTCGGTTTTTTTAAAGGAAGTTTTTATTTTTTATTTGTTACTTTTTAGTGTCTAGCTATGTATGGGTGGACCTACGAATGGTGCCGCGCTACTTAAAAAATATAGGTCCCAAGAACCGGGAACAAAAAAATGCTTGTAAAATGAAAACTACTGGGCCAAACTATGTAAAATTTTTAGGGGACCAATTGGAAGCTATTCCGCGTCGAACAAAAATAAAACACGTAAATCGGATCATAAATCACGGAGTAATCGGCGAACATATATAAAAAAAGCAAAAAAAAAGATCCCGACGAATTGAGAACCTCCTCCTTTTTTCGAAATTGGTTAAAAATGCGTACACATTTATCTTTGATTATTTATTATATATGTTTAATATGGTTTTTATTATCTGTGGTGAAATAGAAATGTTGTCTGAGTACAATGCACATGAGATTAAAAAAAGAGAGTAAAGATATACATTTTCAGAGTGAGACGTGCGTCATTTTAATTAAATAAAAATCCCACAAAAAATAGTTAGAACTTATTGATAAATGTTACAAAACAGTGTCTATAGTGTGCCCAATATATTTTACTTATTACATTTTCCATGTGTATTTTTAATATTTGCTTTAGCCAGAAAAGATCTATTATATTTAAAACTAGCTTCAGCCCGCGATTTCGTCCGCGTGGAATACTTTAAAAAAAGTAAGTTAAAAAAGACCCCCCATTTTGAAACATTCTTCAGTGGTGCTCTGTTCCTATTGGTATTTGCGTGATGTTATATAGCCTAACCTTCCTCGATAAATGGGCTATCTAACACTGAAAGAATTTTTCAAATCTGACCCGTAGTTCCTGCGATTAGCGCGTTCAAGCAAACAAACAAACTCTTCAGCTTTATATATTAGTATAAGATAATCTTAGATAATTTATCATCTTAGAAGATAATCATAAGTATCTGAACAAAAAGCGCGACTATTTAATTTGCGATGAATATGCTACATTTGGTACAATTTTTTTTTCTATAATATTTAAAACTTTATAATATAGTGCGGCAACCATTGATGTAACAATACTTCTTCTATTGCTACATCAATGGCGGCAACCTTAAACACTATGACCATTTCTATTTGTCCAACGTGGAGGAAGTTGTAAGCGTAGACTCGTTATGTATTCAAATATCACAGTTGTCACTCTTTTTGCATGTTTGTACTATTGTTACGACCGACAAAGACCAATTCACACCTGCAGTTTATTACCTTTTCGGCATTTGGACTTCTTTTGTTTAATTTGTGTTAAAAATTTGTAATTAGAATAACAGCCTGTTGTGTATTGTAATTCTTTATGGTCGGCATTATCCAGGGGTGATTCTTGGAAATTATTGTTATGCAGTCGAGTATTTGTACAGGATAAAAGGAATGCCCGAACGGAGGGGTGGGGCAGTCAAAGCGATAACACAAGCGAGGCAAAACGTGTGTACATTTAGTGACGGACTTTGCGCGTGTTATTGAATTGTGCATTACGTTTGGATTTATTGCGTCCGGTTTTGTTTCTACCTCTATTATACGTGTTTGTACAGTTCTAATAAATGCTATAGTAATTCTAACGGCATTTTAATTCGAGTCCTGCAACTCGTCACACTATTAAAAAACAGATATTTTAAAATAATTTCAAAATACAGTCTTAATTACAATAAGATTACAGAAGAAAGCCTGAGAAATAAGAATATCCCCGGAATTTAGTATACAAGCAAGACCGTAAGTTACCGGAGCTCGTTGTATAATGTTTAAACAAAATAATTACACTCTGTCTACACTACGCTAAGAAATTAATGTGCCTAATAAATAACAAGCTTTTGTCTGTTTGTTTATGTTTCACTTAAGTTGTTCCAACGCAATAAAATAGCTGAATATTTTTCTTGGACATTACGTTTTAAATCTGCTTACATTTTATTTACTGACGGTAAGTGAACATCGGTGGTAAGATTTCGTGTAATAATAAAAGTACCTTTCATCTAATGTAAAATGTAATAACAACCCATAAATATCCCACTGCTGGGCTCGGGCCTCCCATTATTGGGGAACGGACAGGGTATACTGTGCCACGTGCCACGCTTGTCCAAGGCAGCTTGGTAGGTTTGACACTTATCTCGTTGTGCAGGTTGCATCACGATGGGTTTTTTTTGCTATTGTTAGCACGTGGTAGTTGTAATTTTGCATATCAGGTCAGAAATCTGACTAAGTGGTGCATGCGTTCTGGCCGGGATCGAACCCGCGTCCTTTGAGATTGGGAAACGCCATTACGCTACTACAATTTGTTCATTTCTTCTTTCATCTACATTTTGCAAATAATATAGCAAAATCTATATTACGGATTTTAAAGTAAGGTAAATCAAAAAGAAATGCAGTGTGACAGAGTAAGTATGTCAGAACAGAGAAAATGAAATTAAAGGGATGTTTGGCTCACTTTGATTTATTACGAAAATGTAAAAGGAAAGAGAGTGTCATACGCACAGAGGAACAGACTGACACCATACGAACATAGGGTATGCCACCATAAAAACTTTGAGTTGTGTTCCGGCATTAGTGGTCAGGTTCCAGTCTCCCTTAAGAGAGCAGCACCCCATTTGTAACACCTTTGGTGTTACAAATGTCCATAGGCGATGGTAACCGCTTTCCACCAAGTGGGCCGTCTGTCTGTCTGCTAAACTCATGCAATAAAAAAAATATTTTTTTGTTATTGTAGAAAATTGAACAAGAAACTAAAGTATTGTAAGTTTACATATATAAAATACTAAATTATTTTTTTATGTACGTAACACACAGCTACAAGCTAGGGGTTTTCACGCGGTGTCGCCGCGAGGAAAATGATAGTCAATAATAAATAAATGTGTATGCTTATTTTTAACTTAAATTTACCAAAAGTACTGTATTTTACAGTTTAAACATAAACCTTCTGTATTTTCTTGAAAACATAATAGTTAAACAAACAACTAAAAAAATACGCTTTTATAGAAAATCCAACTAAAAAATAGAAAATAAATTTTAATAAATTTGAATTAAAAATACTGTAAGAAAAAATGATTTTATTGTAAAAAAATCGTGGGGTGCATAGTATCAATAGTTATAAATATTTTATGAACAGATATGAGTAGAAGGGTTATTTTGATAATATCCTGAATGCGTATTTTTCTTTTTTTTTACTATTATTTATTTTTCATTTTTTAGTGATTTTTTAATGATTTAATTCCCTTCTCCGTGGAAACTTTGAAAAAAGAATTAAATACACTCTTATGATAAAATGGAACGTGAAAAATTTCAGCTCAATCGGAAACCGGGAAGTCGATCAAATTTAACTTGAAAGATTCTGTTACATACTAACATACGTATGAATCTAATAAAAGCGCATTAAAAAAGGTGGCAGCCCTAGCTGTCTGCTTATTTACCAGCTTCGCAACAATAGACAAATATAGAAATCATGTCCTGAGACTAAACATTGCCACCGAATTTCCTTTGTGGCACGAAATTAAATTGTTCAGGTAGCAAAGCGAACAATCCTCTTTCGTTTACCCGTTTGAAATGTGTAAAATTGCCAATAGTGGAAGGAGGAGCTGGGAAAACTTTTACAACTAGTTTGAAAAGAAAACGGGCGTCTTAAGAAACTAAACATCTGAGTGGCTTCAGCGCTTTTAGAACACTATTTGAAAGAATTCTCCGTAGGATGCTAGTTTCACCATTTAATTAATCAGAAAGGAGATAAATGGACGATTTGAACTAAGATATTGTTAGTTAATTACTGTTTTCACTTAACGTGAGGGTAGTTTACCCTCATTTTTTGTTTTATTTTTAATATGAACAAAGTTCGTTTATTCACAAAAAAAAGACTACAGAAATCTTCTCAAGGTTCTTTCTTTAGGTAAACCATCGTAAAAGTTGTTGAAAATATAATGTATTTAGAAAATTATTTTTATATTTATTACATACATTCTTACGGACATGAAAAAGGAACAAACAGACAACCAAACTTTATATATTTACGTGTATGTAGGAATATTAGTGTATTTTTTGAAATAATAGTTCAAAAACTTTACATAAATCATGATAAAATAATATTGTAATAGTTAAAGAATTGACGGTCTCTGTACTTAAATGATCCAATGGCCGGTTCTTATATCTTACTATATATATATATACATTAATTTGCTTTAACAACTTCTGTCGAATTATTACCAACAGCAAAGAAAATGAACAGTTAGTAAAATATAGCCACCGGCTATGTCTTTGCCCGCTTAACTCACTGGAACGCAGAGGTCTCAGGTACGACAAATTCTTCAGGTTCAGGACAGGTTCTTGGCATGACAAATTTTGTAATAGAACTTTCGTTATTTACTATGGTCTGGGAGTTCAAGGTCCAACTCAGAGTTGTTCGTCGTACATAACCCACAACATATGTTAATTTGCTTATCATCGAAATATGTAATATGCTTATCTGCTGATTTATTATAGGAGTAAAGTGACTATAGTTAAACCTATTTCTCTAAAACAATTGTTAATCTGTATATATAAAAATCAATGCCACTTTTCGTTGTAATTTTATAACTTGAGAACGACTTTACCAATTTTGATGAAATTTGTGTGTGTATTTGAGTGGGTCCCGGGATGATTTAGATTAACAATTGGAACTGGTAGGTGGCGCGGAGATCGGGTTTCTGGAATCCTCCTAATCACCGGGAGCGATTTTGGTGATTTTGTTTTCTGTGTTTGAGTGGGTTCCCGGATGGTTTAGATTCGAAAAAGAACCGGTAGGTGGCGCTGAGATCGGGTTCTAGAATCCTCCTAATCACCGGGAGCGATTATGGTGATTTTGTTTTTGTGTCATGAAACAAAGTCTTTTAGGAATTCAGATACGAATGGCGGTACGAAGTTCGCCAGATCAGCTAGTGTGTAAATAAATTAACATACAAAGATGCAAATTATTCATACTTGTAATAAAATTCTAATTTTGTTTAGTGCTTTTAAATTGCTTGATATGAAGAACGATTTATTTTCACTTAAAACCACAAACCATTTCGTGACGCTCCCTAGTTACTTTTCACAATTTTTAAAATGTAAAAAGACACATTAATAAGACGTAACTGGAATGAAAATGTTTTTATTACCTGCAAACACGAATAAAGAATTTTCTTTTACGATTACGTAGTCAGGTCAACCAACCTCATTTTATTTCAAGGTTGGTACCAAGTCTGGGAATTCTTCGACGATTTCTAACTCAACCATAAAAGTTGTTTTTGTGACCTCACAATAATCGTTACCTTTATCTATACGGGGTTGGAATAGAATTTTTATAGACCGTTACGCTTTGGACACTCCCAAGGGTGTATCTTTGAGCCTCTCCAAATTTTACCCAGTGCACCCTTTAAAACCTTTCGCGTCTATTGAGGTTTATTACTACTATGAAGATTAAAGCACAGACGGCTGAAGGGGTCAGGCCCTTTAATTAAGAGACCTTGAATCCAAGAGTAGCACTGGACGCGACTTATAGTTTATTGCTTAACAAAACAACGAGCAACTTTTTTTTATACGAGAGGCGACATTATCTGATTTTTTATTTTAAATATTTGAACAAGAATCTAGCTTGTTATAAGAATTATAAATGACATAATAATGATAATTTTAAGTACTATAGATTTATTTAGGATTTATTTGGATATCGTGCATATGGTAACTGGTTAGTTAATAATAATGTTTGTTGGCTTATCTAAAAATTACTCACAGTTTTTAAAAACCAATGATCAACGAAAATGATCAAATATTACTAAAAAGATAAGTTTTTAACTCATATTAGTTCAAATTATGTTGCTCTTGTGAAATAATCTAATTTCATAAGAACAACATATTTGAATCTAATCTAATTCTCAATTAAACGATTCTCATGTAAATGAGAACCATTTACTTACGAAAACTGTTCTGAATATAAACTTTACTTTAAATATTTAGGGACATAGATCTATGTAAGTATGCAAGGCAAAGTACAAGATAAGCAAAATGCTATGTGTAAGGAATTGTATGAATTGTGGAACAATGACTGGACGCTATTCCTATTGAGAAGTTGTTAGATAAGGAAAATAAATTCACACCCGAGGACACTCGGCCTTTCAATCTCCCTCTTCAACCTTAATTGGGATTCATTTAGTCATTGAACGCGTCTATCAACACCTTTAGCACATTAATACTTAAACATTCATATGTTATAATTGGACTCAGAATAAGGAAAAGGAGTTCTTTCAACAAGGTCACTTATACTAATGTAAATTAAAGTTTCTAAATATTAGCAACTAAATTCTAAGCGGATTGTAAAATTTAACAACATACAAGTACATTTAAACTTATAATGTATTTTAGACGGATTGGTTTAGAAATGCTACGTTGGAAATTCAAGCTGTCAAAGCATCTTGTGAATGGTTCTAATATATTCATCTGGAAATTAAACATGTTAAATATACTTCCTGTATGTAACGTATCTACTGAATATTTTATAAGGCAGATGGTATTAATAGCATATATATATGTGGGATATCAACAACGTTTGAATAATGTTTTAATGTAGAAAATAGACAGTTCATTTATGTCTTTCAATTTTGATATAAATGAGACACTACAAAAAGTTTTATGTGTGACTTTTTTAAATGATTATCTGCTTCTTTCTTTATTTTTATTAGATTTTGAGTATTCTTACGGATACATTTGTTTTTAAAATATATAATATTATTGTGTATAAATAACTAGTAATACAGATAACAAAATTTGCAAATATTTTACAATAAAATAAATAACTGAAAGGAAATTAAAAAGTTACCTGTGAAACCCATTATCAAGAACTTGTTTTTTTTTTAATTTATTACATCTCATTTTTACACAAATTCGTAAAATAGACATGTTGACTAAGTAAAATAGAAAATATTTAATTATGCAACGCATTTACATTTTATTGTTTGGGAAAAAACTGTCAGATTTCTGACACGAAATAGTAATACGTTAATAAAATAAATAAATAACCAAACCTATCGAATAGGATGTCCAAAAAGGCAATTAAAAGGGGATTACAAAAATTTATATATGCGTTATGTTTAAATTTAATTAGGAATAATAAATTGGTTTAAAAAGTTTTTGTTCGATAGAGTGTGCCAGTGTGCACTAAAAAGTGTACCTAAAAATTTAAAAAATCATAAAAGGTTAGTAATCCGATTGAAAATTATAAACCGAAAGAAAATTAACAAGTTCCGCTTGCTACTAAACTTAACGTGGGTATTTAACTTGGCTTTCAGCTCATAATACTATATAGTCTGTTGAACCGAAGTAAAGTTTACTAGGTTTGTAGTTTATTTTAATTTTATTTTCTATTCTCAATCTTGTTTCGGTCTTTTTAGTGCATTATCTTTGCCTTTTTTGCAGTCGGGTTCCAGATGCTTTTCAAATCATTTATTTTGTTTTATGTAATACTAGCTTCTGCCCGCGACTTCGTCCGCGTGGAAAGTTTTTAGCTATCCCACGGGAACTCTTTAATTTTTGAGGATCAAAAGTATCCTATATGTTGACCAGGGATATAAGCTACCACCATACAAAATTTCATTTAAATCGGTACAGTCGTTTCGGAGATTAGCCGGCACAAACAGACAGACAAACAGACAAACCAACAAACAGAGATACAAAAAAATTTGAAAAAATCTAAATTAGTTATATTTCACTTCTTACATCCCCCTCCTTGACTCAGTTTTTAGCAAAAAAAATTCATTGTACAGAAATTCGACCACTACAGTTTTATTATATGTATAGATGATACTCGTATATGAATGAATAACTATTACTTTGTTGTCGAAAATATTAATTTCCTATTTTTAAGGTTCCCGATATATTTTGGTAAAAAATCCTTATAATATCGTCGTATTTGTCCGTCCGTCTGTCCTTGTATGTAACCGACATTTTCTTGATAATTTCGAAATTTATAAGGATCTAATATAATAATAATAATATATATATTAAATATGCCACTATATGATTCGGCACAGAGAAAGAGAGAGACGCAGAGGGAGAGAACGAAAATAATTTAGGGTGGCTGACAATCATTTAAATGAGGGTTGAAATTTTTTCCAGTGTAGCCGCGTGGGACTTCGTTAGATCTTTAAAAATAATAAGGAAGTTATTCAATGGCTCTTTCTTATAGCTCAATAGGAGACGAAATATCAGCTTCAATAGTTGTCAAAATTGTGTGTCCCTTCTCTGTATATTACATTTTATTCCATATTCTGAAAGTACGTTTGTAGTTGCCTGATCATAGGAACGAAACAACAGTTCTAGTCTCTAGGAAGCGATTCTCCCTGCTGTTAGAAAAATTAGAAATCTATGCGAACCAAAGTCAATACATGCGACTCATGTCCCAACTGTTTTTACAGCCACTGTTAAATCGCGGCATAAATTGTAATAAGAATATCAACTATTTTGTAATATCATTCTATATTTCTAATTTACTTTATCGAAACGACTCATTGACCCTTCAGGTGACCAGAAGGCTGGTGCCTACCTCGGCCAATGAATCAGATTTTGATAGGGATTTATCGCTTGATTTTATTAGATAAATAGTTATTTGTTTCACTAATCAGTTTTTATTTATTTTCCTGAGATTCGAAATGAAAAGCAGAGTATTACCCTCGGATGAAAGGCCTATTTAGACACTCGAATTATTAGCGCTCTCGCTACGCTCGTGCGGATGCGGAAGCAGTAAGGTTGCTTACCGATGGCATCAGAACTGAAGGCAAGATGAGTATATTATTGTCCTATCCTACGTCTTGGGGTAACTGTAACCCGAAGCCGGCAATTTAAGCTGCCGTCGTACTGCATGGTCTGCCAGGCCGAATTATATGCCATATATATATGGCCACTGAGGAGATCCTGGCGAGCCAGAGAAAGGCTTTGACATATACAGGATAGAATTTTTTAATGCCACCTGGAGGGAAAGTACTCTTAATAATTTATTTATTTTTGAAAAGAAATAAAACTGTATTTAAAGATTTTCGAAAATTCTCTTGCTTCACCCGGGTATAGAACCGACTAAAATCTGTAAGAATTACACCCTGTAATTTTGTTGCATCGATCGTTAGGGTGAATCACTTTTCACACAATCACAGCAATTTGTATATTAGTGTAAACAAAACTCTTGGTGATAATAACCTTACGATTATCATAGGACTTACTTGTAGGCGAGTTTTTATTTTTTGGTTGACTGTAAACATGTCAATCTAATTATTGTCTAAAGAGTATCGCCTACGAATGTAGTGTATGATTTCTCGCCCGAAAACGTGCGAGAAATGCTTTCCGTGTAAATGGCCCTTTAAGTTATTTAGATAGTGTTACGGCACGATTTACTAAAGGAAGGTTACACACCGGTCCAGTCGCGTATGAACCAGTACGCTCGCGCCTGTGTTTACGCACAATAGCATAAATTTACTATGACAAATGCTCATTGTCTATGGCCAACCGCCAATATTAGAAAATTCACCACTTAACAAAGACGAGCACATTAAGCACAACAAAATTTATTGTAAAACCGAAAAATATTAAAATATACGCATTTTTAGAGCAAAAGATGCTTCATTGAAGACCTCCTACGCTTCAGATAGTAATGAGACCTACATTAAAACAGCTGTAAATAAAAACCACGTGGGAAGTAAGTCTTTAAAAAAAAGAAAATATTAAAATAGTAGTAAATATAATAGATAAATAATAATTGATAAGAGGTGTAATACATAGTAAAATAATTCGTAAACTATTAAAAAAGAAAGAAAGGAGATAAAACTTTTTTTCGTAAACAAAGAGAGATAAGAAAGCGATTAAAAAAAGATATCAAAAATGTAATATTATTTGTTTCAGCCTATAACTTAATCGTTTTTAAAGTCTCTGAGTACGCTACTTAATTCCTTGCCAAGTTCATTATTTTAGTCTTCGTTGTCCAACATCACACTATCAGTTGTAAACTATTAGAGAGGTAGGTTTAATAAGCTCGCTAACTTGTTACGACATTATTCCCGGGGCTTTCCGAAACGAAGTTGAGCCTTTGAAATTGGGTTTCACAAGTATTTCACAGTATCGAGAGTTAAGAACGGGTAGCGGTTTAATTTTCAATTTAGCATGAAGTGTAATGACTCTAATTGATTAATTAACTTAATTATTTAAAAATCGAAAGTGTTATGACTAGATGGTTGTATTAACAAAATCAGATTGATTATCTATATGTATAAAAGAAAGTCGTGTTATAATAAAACTACGTTTTAACGGTTTTAAGCGCGGTAATTTATTTGATTTTGGTTTATCCGACGTTTCGCCCGCCCTTCAGTGGCCACGGACGACTGCAATGAAAAATTCTCAAATTTCTAAGTTTTTTTATTGGCCCATTGTAATTTCTAGTATATTTCTTCCATTCTATAACAAGGGAGAAATTAAGATTGTTATATCTTTAATTAATACTTTATTACTTCATCTATAAACGTTTAAATATTGTCATGGAATGAAAACATAAAGTATACGGTCAAAATAACTTGTAACTCTATTGGGATTTTTAATATCTACCTCCAATCTCCGGAGAGATTACCCGCCAATGGAATTATTATTTTCCACCAAAAAATATCCGGTCAGGTTTAGGCAGGATATTAGATTTAGGGTCCGGTACATAAGGTCAAATTTCACGCAGATAGCTAAAAACACAACCAAAACCTCCTTTGAATAAAAATCCGATAAATATATAGAATTTGACATGTTGAATTTAGATCTGCTTTTAGTTTCTTGCTTACACGTATTTTTTTTTTTTCAATCCTAGCGTAGTATTTTTCTGAAAAACGTTTTCCTGCTTAAATAGGGAGGCTTGATAGCCTCCAAAATACCATCATGTCAATAGATTTGTTTTCTGTAACTCTTTAAGCAATATCTCATAAATGTGATGAAAGATTCTAGCACGATATATGACGAAGACAAAAATGTCAAGTGTCAGTGAAGAATGTTAAAGTTATTGTTTAGCGTAGCCCAACGTTAATTATTTAATTTTAATTTTTGTTAATGGTTTTCATTTACTCTATGCGAGCCGTTATAACCATTAAATCGAAGTTTTATTATGTGCAATAGTACTGAAAACTTAATAAAATACTATGTATTTCGAATGTTTCAAGTGCAACTTTTATTTTCGTACCCTTTTTCTAACAAAGAGTATAGATACCTACAAAAGATTCCTAAGGTGTGTCATATTTCATATGTTAAGTCTTGTAGTCAACCGAGCGTTGTCAACTACTGGACATACATCGGCCTGGAAAGCGTCCTATACTACCTTTGAAGAGACGCGGTCGCCACTCTAGGACCCGTCGGCTCCGTCGGCCATTTTAGTAGTACTGTAGAATCCACATTCCTTGTATTGTATTCTTACGAATTTGTGCAATTCGAATTTGAAATGTCGTTGCAATTATCACAAATTTTATTAAAATTACACATACAACAGTTCTATCAAAAACAACCAAACACAACAAGTCTACGCTGTAAGGCAGAAAGTCGTAATAAAATAAAAAATATGTCGATGTGATATTCCTATTCCGTATCTACACTTAGTAACGTCTCTATCGTAGTTGGAACTCCACCAACCTTGTCTCAACGGGCTAACCTAATACAATCCCAATAAACATACACAATACTTTAATACAAAAAAGCAGATAAAAATTTCAACAAGAAAACGGTTTATGATGTTTTACTCAAATGAAGGACATAAAAATAAATGGATTAAAGATTGACAATAAATGAGTAATTAAGGTAACCATTAAAAGTATTACAGATAATTTAAAAAGCAATACTTAATTAGACAACTGGTTGATTATGGATTGAGCTTCTCAGTATATACACGATACGTAGCAATATTCATTTCACAAAAAGATGCATGTTCCATTATTTACCACTCATACGGAACACTAAAAGAGCCCTTCCTTCATTTCCATGGAAAGTGATCGGGATGTTGCTCCGTTTATTGAATCGATATCGCATCGGAGACAACCACTCGACCGTTACCGACATAAAAAAATAGTTAATTCCTTGGCTGTCTACACACGACAAAGGGTCCCGTAGAGGTGAAAATCGTCTCAGTTTTTGTTATTTAGCTACGGAACTATAAAAAACCATTCAGTCGAAAATAACATCGCTAGTGTATTCGATTGCAAACATAGCGCATAAATATGCGGAACTATAATTATTGTCTAAGGACAAACAATTTATAGTTATGTGATTCTCGCCTCCAACCGTGGGCATCATTCGCCACAGCCAAATATATATTATTTCAATATTATAGCTTTGTAACATTCTTTCCGTTTCAACTGCTTTGGTGATATAATAAAATATAATGACAACCAATGGACATCCCACTGCTTGGCTTGAGTGTCCTATAGAATCCTTTCATCACTCTGAAATCTTCGGACTCTGTTTACCTATATGTTGAGATATGCACATTGTATATATAATGCCCCAATTTACCACGTCACTGCAAAATCGATGAGTATCATTCTGATGCGTAGTTCAGTAGTAGATACACTTATTAGGTATACACTTATACGGTTTCAGTATAATAAGTAAGCAATAAATTATTTCATTTTAACGAACGGAATTGGAGAAAATAATTAAATTCCACTGCAAATTGTGTTTATACTCATGTACCTGATAATGCCTCCATCCAACAAGCTCGCCTGTTCCGGTTGGATGCATTGGCAAATATTTGTTCGTCTCATTTGTTACTTTCGAATATCCATGAGTGTTATTTCAGACTGGGAGACTCGAAATGAGGTGATATTTGGTATATATGTAAGGGGTATTGTAGGTATATAACTCAAAAAATTAAAATAATTTATGCAAAAACCATTAATATAAGTGTACAGAAAACAATATGGTATCGCAAACAACTGGTGTAGTATAATACTGTGTTGAAGTTGTCAGCGCCCACTTTTAGACAACTCGATTGTTATTGTTACGAGTGCGGGACTCGAATTAAAATGCCGTTGGAAATTACTATAGAATTTATTAGAACTATACAAACACATATAACATAGGTACAAATATAACTGGACGCAACCAGTACAAACCGCACGATCCAATAACACGCGCAAAGTCCGTCACTATATAGCTTATCGAATGTACATGTCTTGCTCGTATCGTAATCGTCGCTTGACTGCGTCACCCCCCCGTCACCTCCCGTTCGGGCATTGTTTAATACTAAACTGTACAATATAACAATCGACCGCGTGGCCTGAAGTTTCCAAGAAAACGTAATCTGCACTCCCGCGGCCATAAACGAGTACAACAACAATAGGATGTTTCTTAATTACAAATTTCAAACTCAAAGCAAACAAAAGAAGTGCAAATGCGGGAAAGGTAATAAACTACAGGTGTGCATTCACTTTGTCGGCGTGTACCATTATATTGTAAAAATACAAAATTATCTTAGTTTATTATACATTTAGAAATTACTTCTTGTTAACATTTGTAAATGATGGTAGTTTAGTAGGTAGCTAATACATGCGCATTAAATCTCATAAGATTATTAGAGACATCCAGCATCCAACCAGTAGTGGTCGCCTCTCTTGCAAGTCTGCCCACGCGCAGACGCGGATGCGGATTATTATTACCATTACCTAATCACTGATGACAATTCGGCAATTCGTGTATGCGAGGTTCACCTCGGTAAATATGCGAATTTCTATGGTTGACAAAGCGGCGTCCACTTTGATCAATAATGCTTGTCGGGTTGCTTTAAATTAAATATTTACTTCCAGTCATGTAGTGTGAATCTTATTTTAAGAACTGCATTACTGATATTCGGGATTGTCAGGAATTTTATTTAAATTCCCTTTTCTTTGTCTTTCTTAGAATTATAAGGTTTTAAATTTCATTTTATTATCTTGTCATTAAATATATCTTAGGTACTAGTTGTAATTTTTACTTAAATACTCGTCTATTAGTCGAGTAGAGACACCATTAAATTTTGTCTTCGAATTGTAGTTGGGATTCAATTCCGTTTATAAACGTTAAAAAATGAACGGTGTATGAATTTACCCCATAGATGGACTTGACCACCTTGACCTTCATTAGAATTTATTTTGCAAGTAAACGTGCACAAGTTTTCGCTTATATGAAAAATGGTAATAAAATATAGAAAGGAAGAGAAAAAACACTTCGTTGTTAATACTTGAACTGGAAACATAAAGTAAAACACATTTCATCCGCACAACATCATGCCAGCACAAGATAATGATGCTAATGTACTATGCTGCCTTTTGTTTCAGAATAATACGGGGGTAGAGACTGTAAAGGATATTTATGACTCCATTACGACAGGTCAAACCGATAGCTAGAGCCGTGCCATCATTAATATACATTGAATTATTAAATTAAACAAAGAACATGGGATCTTTTGATATGTTTGTATGTTTAAAGTAAATACAATGAATTTTTAATAAACATATGTAATTACTTGAACTCACTGACTAACGGATCGATATATCAACAATCAGACCAAACTACTAGGTTCTTTCTATTCTGATGGTACTAAGGATACTTCTAAGGAAGGATTTTTGAAAATCCGAATGATGTCTTTAATAACTTTTATTCAAGTAAATACTCGTGGATGAGAAAATATTAGTTTCCAAAGGCACAAGAATGTCTAACTTTTTGTTATGAAGTGGCAAATTTTGAAAAGTTTAAGACTATATTAGTATAGTAACAAATACACTTCAAACGAAAATTGATTTGATTAATATTTTTAAGTCATATTTAATTTTGAGATGTGCAGGAACAGAGAAAGAATAAGTACAATTTCCTGCGGCCAAACTGCCTGTCGTAAGAGCCGACAAAAACACCCCACAGCCAGGTGGTAAAGTATTTGCCCGGCTGGATGGCTACCACCCTTGGTCTAGAGATACGGCCATAACAACCTTGAGTTGTGTTCCGGCATTAGTAGTCAGGTTCACCAGATTGGAACCACCTTTGGTGTTACAAATGTCTATACGCGATAGTAACCGCTTTCCATCAGGTGGGCTGTCGGCCTAATTGCTGAACTCGTGCAATAAAAAAAAAGTGTTTTTTCGGTTGAGCTTTCGTGGTTTACTGACTAAATGTTGACAATTAGTTATTTTATAAGAAGGTAATCTTAAGTAGTTATACACGAACAAAACCAGGTGAAAAATTGTAATTGACTAAAGGTCTACCTTCACCGCTTTGTAATTGGCTGGGTATGCGGATCAATGAGGATTATGGTACAGCTCATGCTAATACTCGCACTAAGATCCTTTGGGTCCAATTCGGTGATTAACATCTACGTGATAGGTATTCCCACTGGCTTATGCCAGGGTAGGTGTTAACTCCAAGTTAATGGAACTTAAGATGATACACTGTCTCTAGACATCGACCTTATGGTAAAGGATCGTGTTTCATTTGAATGGAAATAGCCAAAATCTATTAATATTATTTTTAATTTGTGTAATAATTTTGTTGACAACATTGCAGTTTGGAATACATAATTCTAATGCTAATATAAATATATCAACCAAATTGAGTCGTTGATTCTGTCTTTCAATCGAATTGAATCAATATGGTTTAAAGAGACAAAAAAACCGAATTTAAAAACTAAAAATGTAAAGAGATATTTGACTTAGAATTTATTTAGTTTATTAAGAGAAAAAAATTATAAAATTTTTACACATCTTGAAGTCGGTGCCAAGTAAACCATAAAAATTACAATATTTTGTTGTTATAACAGTGTAGGTGGTATGTTTTATAGTTTGCTCGGCACCGACTTCAAGATGTAGAAAAAATGTATGATTTTGTCTATTAATAAAATAAGTAAATACTTAGTCAAAAATCGTTATTACGTTATTTTAAGTTATTTAGTTTTTAAAGTCGGTTTTTTAAAACGAAGTTTTTATTTTATTTGTTACTTTTTAGTGTCTAGCTATCTATGGGTAGGCCTACGAAAGGTGCCGCGCACCTTAAAAAATATAGGTCCCAAGAAACGGGAACGGAATTTTTTTATAAAAATTTTTTCACAAAATGAAAACTATGTTAAATTTTAGGTCACCAAATGACAGCTATTTCCCATCAAACTAAAAAAGAATCACGTAAATCGGATTATAAATCTCAGCGTAATCGGTGTACATACATAAAAAAATACCAATCAAATTGAGAATCTCTTCCTTTTTGAAGTTGGTTAAAAAGTGTAAGGACACAACGATATTCAGTGACGTCGAATGATTCATCTTTATATTTATGTATCTAACTAGACATCGTATTCAGTTTTAATAACGTCATTCTTATGTACTTTAAGTAATGAAATCATTTAAGAACTATTTAATAATATAATACCCACATATAACATCCAAATGTATGGGTCTTCTGATATAAGAAATTCTTCTTAAATGTTTTTTAACAATAAATATTGTTACGACTGTGGGACTCGAATCAACATACCGTTGGAATTACTTTACAATTTATTAGAACTGTACGAACATGTACAAAACAAGTACAAATATAACTGGATACAACCAGTACAAACTGCACGATTCATTTACACGCGCAAAGTCCGTCCCTATATCGCTTATCGAATGTAGACGTCTTGCTTTGATCGTGGTTCTCGCTAGACTGCCTCACCACAAACGCAAATATAGACGCAAAACAAAAACAACAAGAATTAGTTCGACACGCCTGCGTAATAACGGCCATAAAACAAGTACA
Source organism: Dendrolimus pini (assembly GCA_949752895.1). Classification (NCBI taxonomy): domain Eukaryota; kingdom Metazoa; phylum Arthropoda; class Insecta; order Lepidoptera; family Lasiocampidae; genus Dendrolimus; species Dendrolimus pini. The sequence continues at coordinate 4,774,480 of OX457130.1, read as the reverse complement.
ATAACAATAAAAGAAGTCCAAAGACGGGAAAGGTAATAAACCGGGTTTATGGCAGGCAGATGTGCATTTAATTTTTGTCGGCATGTAACACTATTTTCATTATTTTAATTTTCATTAATGGTATGTATGGTATTTATTTTGAATTTTAATTTTGAAACCATAGACAAAGTTCAATATTATTTATTGTTATAAAATACTACTACTAATTATAGATAAAATAACATCACTACGCCTGTCGACAAATCGTGGTAAGACACTTCGATCCTTTAGCCTTGGGGCTCAATTGGCCCTTTACAATTTCTCAGAAACTAACTTAGTAAAATTAATTTAGTAAGACCCAGCCATTGTTAAATACAAAGTTAATTTTCTTGACAGCAACAGCAAGTGTTTCATGAACAGACGCCTTGAGACATTACACAGGTGCGTTTAACGTTTTAGTACATTTGTCATTTGCTTCAAAATATATAATATACCTTCCTACATAATCAAATCGGCAGACAAAGATACTCGTTGTATATTACTGCGTGACACAACATACCACTCTGAGGCCGGTCCAAGTCACCTAGACCATATTGTTACGAGTTGCGAGACTCGAATGAAAAAATCTATTGGAATTATTATAGAGTGTGGTGTATGGTTGCCGGTTTGTGTAATGAAAGCTAGTATTTTGTAGCACATTTTATATTAAGAAAAAGGTTTACATCATAGAACACAAACGCTGCGCGTAAAATTTTCAAGCGTTCATGATAACTGCGACAAGACTGCACTCGCGTGCTGACCGAAACAGACTGTTTTGACAGCGTTTAGCTGTTGGAAGAAGGGGGGCGCCGTAAGCGCGACGCGGGCGGCGAATAACGTAAAGGCGGCTTGCCACGGTTATGTCGCTTAGGCAGCCTGCTGGCCGCTACAAGAGTTTATTAGAACTACAAACACGTATAACACAGGTACAAATATAACCGAACACAACAAATCCAAACGTAATACATAAGGTCGTAATTCAATAAAACACGCAAAGTCCGTCACTAATAGATTACCTCCTCCCTCAATCAGGCTATCGTTTTATACTGTACAAATGCAATGTGCCCGTATCGTAATACGAAACACCTAGCTAATGAGTCGGCCGCAAACGGCCATAAACGAAGACAATAAAACAATGGGCTGTTCTCTAGAAACTAATGCCAATAAATAATTAAACAAAAGAAAACGATCATAAAAGGATTATAATTAATTCAAATGCCAACCGGTAATAAAATGTGTTTTTCAGATATGCAAGTGGATTTTGTTTTTGTCGGGACCTGAGTTGTAGCAATATTGAATAACGGAAAATTCATTTACGAGATTTGCTGTGTCAGGTATTGAATCCGGAGTCCCTGTGTTTCAATAAACTCGGGCCTAACCCACTCAACCACAAAGTCCGTCAAAATGGTGGAATCGTATCATGAACGCAGTACAAGCACTCAAAACATGAATAACTAATAAGTGGGAGATAAACATGCGAGCAGTATTCGTACTTTCTGTAAACAGCTTATAAAGAGCCCGGAAATTTGGCAGTTTTTACACATCGATTATCTTGATGTGCAAGGCTTTATTACGATGTTTCCCTACACCTTTAGCACGTGGAAATTATAATAATAATAATAAACACATTACTGGTCAGAAAGCGGCGCAAGACATGCCCATGCCTTCCAGCGAAGATTCGAACCCGTGACCTTTGATTTTTAGACGCGTGCACGCATCACTAAGCTACCAGGCATTTTATCTTCATACTTATAGCTGGAACATCCATTTTATCAAGTAATAAATCCCGGTTGCATTTGAGTAGTTTGCTTCGAAATGCAGTATCCATTTTCCTATTTTTTCTCCACTTTGAGTAATCTTCATTCTCCCTTGTATTGAGACCATTTTGCTTCGCGCGTCATCATTTCCAACATCAAACCAGTTTTTTTTGGGTCTACCCCTTCAACAGGGACCTGTCGGAGTCGGCATGGCTAGAGATTTTTTTCTAACGTAAGCGATTCTCTTGCAGTTTATCTGCTATATCACATTCATGGAGACTGCCGTAGACGAAAGTTAATAGGTACCTATCTTATAGAACTACTCGCGAGAGACTCGAGCCAGAAAAGTTCTTCTTTTATCCGTGCAGGAACGGTGAAAGTAAGACGTAGGATATTTGTTCATCTGGATGGATGCCACCTCTAGTCTAAAGTATGCCACCTGTCTCGGCACGATTTACCAAACGAAGGCACACACCGGTCCAGCCGAGTATGAAATCAGTACGCTCGCGCCGCTGTGTACACGCAATATCCAAATTTTCTATGACAATTGCAAGTGACCACAACCAACCGCATATATTCCAAAATCAACTACACAACTAAGACGAACAATTGTACGCGCAAAAAATCATTGTAATGTTGCAAAAATTTGAGATACACGCATTATTTAAGCAACGGGTGCTTTATTGAAGACTTTCTACGCTTCAACGCCATAACAACCTGTAGTGATGTCCTAGAATTAGTAGCTAGCTTTCAGTCTGCCTTTAGAGAGCGGCAGCACATTAGTAGCAACTGCGGTGTGACAAATTTCCATAGGTGATGGTAACCGCATTCCATTGGTTGGGCCGTCTGCCTGTCTGCTCAACACATTGCAATTAAAAATATTACTAATTACAATATTCATAGCTATTACCAACAATGTATCTATTATAGAATTTTCTTTGTTTCCTTATTTCTTCTTACATGGCTATTTTTATCAGGAATTTACCAATGTACTTATTTTTTTTACGCTTAAACAACTTCTATTACGGCTTCCTCAATATAGAGTTTTCGGTTTTGTAAGTTCAGGTGAAAAACAAAAATAATGTATGCCTATCGGATAAACAAGTATAACACACATCCATCAACCCTATCTCAAAGAATGACAGAAATAAATGTAAGTGTGGACTTGAGCTTACTGTTTTACACCTCTTAGTAGAATGTACGTTCTTTGACAATGCAATATTATTGTTACGAGTCGCAAGACTCGAATTAAATGCCATTGGAATTACTATAGAATTTATTAGAACTATACAAACACGTATAACACAGGTACAAATATAACTGGACCAGTGCAAACTGGACAACAATTCAATAACACGCGCAAAGTCCGTCACTATATAGCTTATCGAATGTACCTCTTGCTCGTATCGTAATCCTCGCTTGACTAACTAACCCCTGCGTTCGGGCATTCCATTTATCCTGTACAAATACAATATGTCTCGACGCAAAAAATAATTTCCAAGAATTCAACACACCTGTCTAATTACTGCCATAAAAGATTACAATACACAATAAACTGTTTTCTTAATCACAACTTTTAAACTCAAAGTAAATAAAAGAAGTCCAAATGTGAGAAGGTATTAGTATAAACTGTTCTTTATGGCAGGCAGGTGTGCATTTACTTTTGTCGGCATGTAACAATATATTATTAGCATGTGTTGGAAATGTTGACCGTCTTGAATTATTGCACTGCGCCATCTACTGACTTGTAATTTTCCTACTACATATATTTTTTAAATTAAGATCTAATATTATTGTTGTAGTTTTATAATCGGTTCTTTATGTCTGAATACTTGTACTTAATTTACCATCAAGATACCCAACGTACGCAACAGGCCAACTATACATTCCCGAATGTGGTCTTTTAATCACGCTGTAAGCAAAATAAATTGTGTTTTAATTGCAACGCTAAACATCCGTTTTATTTATTTCCTACAGGATAAGCGCTCTGCGGTCTACGAAATAGAATGGCGGAATTAACGAGAAATATAATTACGACGGTGGCTTCAATTCATAAAATTGATGCTTTTTATTTAATTTACAAAGAACGGCTTAAAACTAACAAGCAAAAAATAAATATTATTATTTTCTGCAATCTCTTCAAGTTCGAGCATTTTACAATTTCATTGTTTTTTTTATGTTTTACTTGCCACCGACTTCAAGACGTAATCGAAGTAGTAAGTTTATTTGTATATTTTTTTATATAGGAATAACTAAATGAAGATAGAAATTCTAGAATAGAAGGATCAGGAAGGAAAAGACACAGATATTTTTTTTTTTTAAGTGGGGTAGATACTAAATAAAATATCCATCTATCCGTGCAGGAACGGAGAAAGAATACAATTTTCTGCAGCCGGGCAGCCTGTCGTAAGAGGCGACAAAACAACCCACAGCCAGGTGGTAGGGCATTTGCCCGACTGGATGGCTACCAGTCCTGGTCTAAAGTATATCGACATAACATACTTGAGTTGTGTTTTGGCATTAGTGACCAGGCTTCAGTCTCCCTTAAGAGAGCAGCAACGCATTTGTAGCACCTTTGGTGTTGCAAATGTCCATAGGCGATGGTAACCGCTTTCCATCAAGTGGGGCGTCTGCCTGTTTGCTGAACTCCTGAAAAAAACAAATAGTACAATTTCTAATACCGTATCTGTCGCAGTCCTCCCGCTCAAAAGGGGGATTGGGACCAGGCTACTGATGCCAGAATACAACGCAGGGTTGTTATGACAGTAGACTAGGGATGATAGCCATTCAGACAGGCAAATATAACTACGACCTACTATTTCACTAAAGACCCCAAAAAAAGTTAATAATAAACACCTAAAAGTATAAAATATATTGTCAGCACTCGCTGTATAAAGAAATAAGGTACGTCGCAAAATACGAGTATCTATTATATATTCTAAGAGGGAAAAATATATTCACAATACTCCAAGGACCTATTATTTGGAAGCATTTCGTCTCTCCTCTTTAACGCCTATTGCATTACCATGACAACAGCCTTCAAAATTGAAGTGTGACAATGGCCCACCGTTTATCGATGAACGCCTTAATGGAAATAGCCTTTTCGAGAGCTACTTCTAAGAATGACGACCAGGTATATACATAAATATAGGAAATTTATTGAATAATAGATCAATAGGTATACACAAGTGGACTGTGAATAAAGTATTTTAAGACTATTAGGTTCTGGGTAATCTTCGCAGTCTTTGGCTCAGTAGTCGAGAAAGTAATTACTTGTAATATCTATTTTTATCGTTTGGAACTACTGAAATAATTTTGTTTGTTGTTTACCTCCTTGTTCAAAACTTAGAGTATAAGGTAATTTAATCATTAAGGTACATCATGGAAATTTTTAAAACCTATCTAAATATACTCTACATGATATAGAATACTACGCTCGTTGAAAAATAAAAACGATTTCACTACAGCATTGTGCAGTGATATGTAGAAATTACACCTTTCTGTCCAGTTACATCTATATGAACCCAGTAGTTTCTAAAAGAAATGGTTATTATATTGTTACGTGCGAGCGGGGGTACGCATTTGGGATTGGAAATAAACACTAGCTTTTTTTCCAGCTAACTAAACGCCTTTATTAACTTACATAGTCGTATGTAATTCTTTCCTGTAGAGTTGCCTGCCGCACAATTAACGACGCACTGCTCCGAAGATGAAATGCTTACTTACAATACGGTCGCCGATATTGCGTAAACCGCCTTCTGCTACTGCAGTGCTCACCTCCGAATTTAGCACGAATAGCTCGCTTCTGGATCTCCTCTTAAGCTACACTTAATTACTTCTTCATTAAATTCCCAACTAAATGCTTCACGAAACTCTCCACCAAACTTGTCACTGTCTTCTACTAAACTTCTCTTCCAACTCTCTAAACTCGTCACTATCAAGTTTTTGACGAAACAACTAGAAACCCTAAAAATGGTCTGGAATTTTCTACAATGTTACAAAACATTTATGAAGAAACCATTTCCCTTGTTTAATTGCCTTGAAGCGATGTTTGTACTTAGCTACGGACAAAGTTTAAAGTAGTGTTAAGTAACACCTGTAAGTGTTGGACAATAAACAAGTGTTAACTAACACAAAATGGTTTCTGTAAGGTGCCCTGCGACACCTGCCGGCGAGTGTGTGTAAACTTGTAACGTGTTTAACAAGTTGAAATTTACTCTTCCTTTTATGAGCAAATGTTTTGTATATACGCGGAATGAAAATGTTCGTCACCTAAATATAGAAACGTGAAAAAAGAAAATTGCAATGTTGACAATGACCGATGCTGAGATTAACAATAGGAAACAATTAAGATATTATCACTACGCTTAACATAAATATTAAAAACAATAAAATGGTTTTACATGTCTAAGAAATATTCTTAGATAAGATTGAAAATCAAACAACTTTGATCTAAGTAATTTTAAACTTTATTGTCAAATAGTAAAACATAATTTTCTATAGAACAGTCTGTTCCGTGACTTAGTTTGAAAAGGCGACATGTGCTCTCGGAACGTTAAATAGATCAAATTTGAAAACTGGCGAACGTTTTCATACCACGACTGTACCTACTTTACCAACATTCATAGAAAAAAAGTTTACATACAAATTTTATTGATAGGTGGTATTCTATTTATTATTTTCAAATTATTGTGAAATGTATATTTTTTCTATTGCCTAATTAAAGTAAAATGAAAAAAATAGAAAAAAATACAATTATCTGTAATTGAAAATTTGACAATAACAAATATTCTTTGTGGCCCTGTCATCAAAAATGTATAGTTTTATTATCCCCGAAAATTGCTATTGCGCCTGGCCGCCATTTTGGTGACGTAACCGTAGCCGAACACTCAGTACTGTTAGCATCACTGGCCGGCGAGTACGCGTACATGTCAAGTTGCTGATGACGTCACGTGAATGTTAATTTGACAAGGTTCCAGCGCATTAGCAATTTGCGGGGATAATATTACTATAATGTTTGTAATCTGTTTAAAGAAATACATTTAAAGGGCTACTTTTGAAGTGTCGTCTATTCAGGCTCTGCATTCACAACCTAAAATACGATGTGCAGCTACGAAGTAACGGCGCGGAAGTTTTGTATTTGTATGGGAAGTCGTAATTTTGAGCGGCCAGCGCGACGGTCACCGGCGATAAATAATTGTACTACTTTATTTATAAATAAATACATCCATACCCGCAACTTCGTTCGCTTAAATAGTAAGTTGAGAGTGACATAGGCCAGACATCAAACTTGAATTTGAAATATAATTCTTTTTCAAATTTATTTAAGGCAACGCACAATTGCCGATTTTTCAATCATCAGATAAAAGTTATAAAAAAATTATAACCTGCCCGAATCTATATACATATACATATAAATAAAATAAGAGTGTCTGTTTGTAATATTGAAATAACCGCTTTTTACTACATGCATATGAATATATGTAAAGAAAATCCCTATGATTGTCTTTATTTCACATTTAAATTACCGCTCTTATCTATGGACAAACTAAACTGACAGCACAATGTACACTGACAAATGACAGTTGAAACATGACTGAAGGAAGCGCGTAAAAGACAAATGAAGTGAATTTATTGTGAACATCCTGCTAGATTTATTTATATTACCTGAAACCTGAAATAAGGGCATTAAATGTTGTTTCTCTTGTTTTTACAGGTAATATTTATTTACTTAAATTGTAATAGCGATAAGTTTATTGTTGAAAGAACATCACATTAATTAAATCTCTTGTTTTTACATAGAAACAGTTTAGTCATTATTTCGAAATTCCCATTTTGCAAAAGATAAAATACAATATAATCATTATATAAATATACGTTACATACACCAAAATAACATTTTTTACAATTTTTGTCTGTCTGTCTGTCGGTCTGTTTGTTCCGGCTAATCTCTGAAATGGCTGGACCGATTTTGACGGGACTTTTATTGGCAGGTAGCTGATGTAATAAGGAGTAACGTAGGCTACTTTTATTTTAGAAAAATCTTTTATTTTGGAATTATGACGATTTCCAATCACCATCGGAGAGACCGCGGGGCGCCGCTAGTATTCAACAGTTTATTCACACAACAATTTTATTTTTCTCATATTGTAGTTTATTCCGGAATATTTTTCTTCAGTGGAAACTTAGTTGATGTGTATTATGTGTTTTATTGTAAGAATTATAATTATTATATTTTTCTCAAATACATTATATAAATAAATAACTTTTATTTGGTGGTTGAAAATCGCCCCTAAGGAAAAAAAACTGTAATTTTTAATACATATTACTTGTGACGCAACCAGCAGTGTTGGCCACAACTATAATGTAATAAGTCTCATCTGTCTGTGTGTCACTGCACCTATTCTGTACAGAATTTTATTGTTTATTTTATGTAATGCTGTTTTATGTAAAACATTCATAATATTAATTAAAAGTATAAAATCTTTGTACAATATTGATTTTTTTAACGAATGATTGTTTATCTGTGTTGAAAATCTTAATTATTTAGTGAACAATGCATTTTCAAGTCACCACAAGAATCCTCGTTTGGCATCTACCGTAGACAATTAGACATATATTTTGGCTGAGGATATTGTTTTGAATATTATTTAAAAAAACTTAACACTTGCTACAGCAAATTGATCAGATACATTATTACAACTCGGGTCCCGACAAAAAAACAAAATCCACCTGCATATCTGAAACAAAGCACATTTATTACCCGTCGACATTTGAACTAATAACATTTAAATTATTTTATGGTCGTCTTCTTTTGTTTACTTTGTGTTTAAAATTTGTGATTAGAAAACAGCCCATTGTTTTATTGTACTCTTTTATGACAGTTTGCGGGCCGAGTCATTAGCCAGGTGTTACGGATTAATAATCGAATACTAGATCAGAAGAACTTGAGATACCTAGTTTGACAAATATTGTCATTATACATACATATTAACATGCTCGTTTCTCGTAAGGATAGGCAGAGACAATGCACCTCTATATGCTTTGGTCGTTCGCTTCATTTATATTTATGAATATCTTAATTGCTTATGGGGCCCGACGAGCATTTTCCTGCGGCCCGAATCAATTTTGAAAAGAGCCCAAAAGCGCCGCGCGAGTGTTAAATATTTGTATTAATAAAATTACTTTCATTTGCCAAAGTGATTGAGATTCAATGTCAAACCAATGGGTAAGACGAATGTAAAACCAAAATTGTAATACAATATTTAATACTGTTGGTACATCCAAATTTTATAAGCCTTTACAATAAAGAAATTTCTATAATTTCTAAAATGATAAATGAGAAAATATATGTGTAAGTCCTGTCACTGTTTGGATGTACCTACAAGTGTGAATAATTATTGTCAAATTTAAAATCAACTTCAAATTCAAAAGTTTTTATTCAAAATAAGTTCCACACTTTTTGATGGTCATACATATAGGTTAAAATTTAATTTTACTTCCTAGTCTATGTACACCGCTTCGCAACGTGTTATTGCTGTTAAGGAGAAGAAGCGGCAAGAAACTCCCCAGAAACACGTCTAGCTAAAAAAAATTTTCTTTATGTTTCTCTTATTCTATTTATATCTCATGTTCTTTTTTTATATATTTTATACAGAAGTATGTTACAGAATGACTTTTGAAGAATTAATGGAGTTGTAGCAAACAGCAAATTTTGTTTGAAATTGTTTTGCTGCAACATATCTCCATAAATTCTTTAAGCTTGGCAAGATAAAAGCGTTATACAAAATATATACATATATGTTATTTGTATATATGAGGTTAGAGCGAGCTGCTATGTAAATGAAGTTTTGTCATTTAAGTATTCTTCAATAGTGTAGCATCCCTTTTTGTCAACAGGGTGTCATATTTAAGATTAGATTTTGCGACCCATCTACGGTACGGGTAGTAGTCTACGGTTTTCATACATTTGGCCCACCTGTAACGGAGTTTGATATGGCTGCTAGAAGATAGCATGAAGAGCCCAAGCAACCAATCACTGGCTGCAAAACCTAAGAACAATAATGATACTGAGTAAATTACTCGTGTAGTATATCAGCACTATCTGGTAAGGCTTAGCGGGCCTGTTCGGGCATCCAACATCCCAAGTCGGCCAACAACACAGCCCTGGAAGCTTTCCAACCACAAATCGCGAAATTTATTTGCCTTCAACCGTAGCTAGTGCATCTACGTGGATTGTATACAAAATGCATCGAGGTCACATTGCTATAGTGAATCTAAAAGTGGCATTTGTTTCATAATAGTGGAGTAGACCGTGAAATCAACTGAGGTATATTTTATAATCTTCCAGAACGTCCTAGACTCATTGATATTGTACGATTTGTGACGTCATCAATTTTCACGGGTAAAAATAGTAAAATAGTACATTAATAACTTTTTATTAAAGTATTTTTTTATATTTTAAATGTAAGATGATAACGTATTATTTTCCAGCCCTGATCTTTTGTAAGGAAACTAGCTTCTGCCCGCGACTTCGTCCGCTTGGAATAGGTAAAAAAAGTTAGTTACAAAACACCCCGATTTTGAAACATTCTTCATTGGTGCTCCACACCTATTGATCTTAGCGTGATGATATATAACTTATAGCCTTCCTAGATAAAAGGGCTATCTAACACTGAAATAATTTTTCAAATCAAACCAGTTCCTAAGATTAGCGCGTTCAAGCAAACAAACAAACTCTTCAGCTTTATATTGTTACGTGCGAGCGGGGGTACGCACTTAGGATTGGAAGAAAACACCAGTTTTTATCTAAACGCTTTTATTGACTTACACAGTCGCACGCAATACCTCTCTGCAGGGTTGCCCCTATACGCACGACTGACGATGATGTCCCGACGACAAGGTGTCTCGCTCACAATACCGTCGCCGATATTGCGTAGACCACCTTCTGCTACTACAGTGCTCACTTCCGATATTGCCACGTGTAGCTCGCTTCTGGTTCGTCTCTCGAACTACGCTACACTCCTCCTTCACTTAACTGACTACTAAACTTGACACTAAATTCACCATTTAACCCGTCACTGTCTTCTATTAAACTTCTCTTCCAACTCTTCCGTATTGCATTTGTTGCTTGACTGTCTTGAACTGAACTGCCCGGTAGGCGCGCCTTAGGCTGCTTATATACCCGGAAGAATTTTCTGGAACCCATAATTTCGTTATTCTTTTATTTACTATCTGTCCCTTTCTAAACATCTATCTATCTCTGTCTTTTCCTTCCCGAACTTTCTATTCTAGAACTTTCGTTCATCGTCTATCCCTTTCTAAAATATGTCCGTCCTTGTTTTTACCTTCCAGAATTTTCTAGCTTTTTCTAAAAGTTCTTAAACTAACTAGATGGTTCCTCCATCATTCGCCACAATATATTAGTATAAGATAATAATAGAATTTATTGTAACATCTGCTGGCATCCTACAATATATCGCAGCTAATATGTATTTATAGGAGATATCATAAAAGTATAGTTACAGTAATTACTCGTATAATAATGGCATAATTTATCTATTAGATTATATGAAACTATGTAAGTAATTGTGTCAGGTGTGGGGGCAGGTATTGCCCTAAATGAAAACACCTCTGAGCAAGTTGACTGTATTTATTTGTATATAGGCGCCGCAAACAGCAACAGGTACATTCAGGCACAATGATTAATTACAAGCGGCACTGGTCACGATGTACTGGTGGTTCACAAGATCCACGTAGTCACGTTGGCTGAAGTCTTCTGAATGCTTGTTGATTTTCTTAGTCTTCCTTGTATTGCTTCTTCTTGTGTGTGTATATATTCGACTGACGAACGCATGCCGTAGGTTTTTTTTTTTAGGAGCTGACTCAGCTGAATAGCCGCAGATGGCTGTTTCAGCGATACCGGGCTTTGGGGGCTTCCCGCCTCCGTGGGAGCGGAGGCGTTCAGTCCGGAAGCAGCACGCTCGAGGAGGCACCTCCTGTGAGATTCGACCTCGGCTCGACCGCTGCGGGGGATTGACTCTATATTGGGAACAAGCCGTAGAAGGCTGAATGAGCTAAGCCAACAGGCTGAAGTGATTATTTGGGGACTCGTTATCGACTCCGCCGGCGGAGCCGATCCTAGTCTATCATTACTACCGCTTCGCAACGTGTTATAGCTGGAGGAGAAGAAGCGGCGGAAGAAACTCTCCAGCAACACGCCTAAGCTAATCATGTATGGCTACTTGTGTCTGTAATGAGTATGGATTGGTGGGTCTTACGATTGTGTAAGAGGATTCGAGCCTGGGGCTCTCCGGCGTCTGTTGTGTCTGCGTCTGTTATGCCAGGCTGATGTTCTGAGCCTCGGGGGGTTCATAATTGCAATGAGACGGGTGATTTTGTCTGGCTCGTCAATGAGTACATTGCGAGGGCGACGTTTGCTCGTGGGAGCGTTTGGTGTGGGTTTGTAGTTGACCGTTTCCGTCACCAGAGGGTTCGGGTGATGGGGAGCACGGTCAAAGAATCTGCGCGATAATGAGATAATATAGTCTTTGATGGAGGGAAGCTCCAGGTCGCGATGCAGCATGCCGTAGGCTCGCTCCGCGCTTACTAAAGTACTACAAAAACGCAGACGCTTAGCAGCTAACGGAGCGAGCTACGTTTCCGCGGTAGGTGGGGCGTGGGCGCACGGGTTTTACGGGGGTGAGGTCAGCGGGGTAATTCTGTCCGCAACAAATTGTATACCCTGTATAACTTTGACAGTTGTGAAAATAAGTAGTTGTATTGTTATGACAAATGTTGTTGCCGCGAACATTCGCTGTTTAAAGATGGCGCCACTTGAGACACCGACTGTTTACAGAAGTCGGTGGGTTTTAGCACAAAAATACAAAAACGGGTAGTGTTTGTTGGTATCGGTGCGTTGTATTTTCTGAAGTTTGGCGTCCTACATATCTGTACACATACCTTTTGTTTTATATCCGCTTAAAGATAGTAGGGTAATCGAAAGTGAATTCAGCTAAGAATTTATTTAATATGAAAGTATTTTGAAAAATAAATGACACTCTTATGAAATTGTCCTTTCCATCCGTCCGTCCATCTGTTAGTCATATTTGAATGTTATAGTGAATTTTCTCAGATACTACTAAGTCTAACACGTCTAACATAAAATACCATGTAATTTCTCTAAATACCAAAATACATATAAAAGCCTGCGAAATCACAATCATACAGTAATCGAGACCAGGTTTCATTAAATAGAATAATGGCTTTGCACAAAAGCGTACATCACTGAAATTGGTGCATCCAGTTATCTATAACCCGATAGTGTAGTTGTAACTCATATTTTACTTGCCTCTGTTATGACGTTGCAACTCAAGTATTGAGCAATAAATATACTTAAATCGTTGTTTCACGAGCTAGACGCCTTTGTCGGTTGGTATTTAGTCTACCAATTTACTAAATTATTAGGTATTTGATATCTGATTTTTGTACGTTTCAATATAATTTTAATTTGATTTCAAATCCACATGAAAGTAACCTATTTAATTCTCAAACCATTTGATCAAGCTTCCATTGTTCTACGTATTTATTAAAGTATGAGCAGCCGATATAGATTTTCATAGAAACTTCAAGGGCATCGATTATAATTACTATGTTGGAACTTAATATTGGAGTGTAAATAAATAATTAATTGAATCAATATATATTGAGGGATTATGATATGATATATATATGATACGCCAAGGGACCTGGCGTGAAGTTATGTATGTATGTATGTATGTATATATTGAGGAATCTTGTCATACTGCGTGGTTGGGTTAAATAGACCCAGAAACTATTGATGTTCTTACAAATAGTTATGTTTGATGTTTAAGTCCTTTTAACGTAATATTTTCTTAATTTTTGGCGACTTGTATACATAATAAAACCACGTTTTAACGGTTTTGAGTCCGGTAATTTATTTGATTTTGGTTATTCCGACGTTTCAGCTGCTTTTCAGTGGCCGTGGTCACGGACGACAAAGGGTGACAATTGTCCAACGAGTATTGTTTAAATTTTATTTAGCCGACCGCCAACTTATTCATTTTTAATATTTGGTTTTAATTTTGTTTGTGGTTATTATTTACTCTATGGGAGCCTAATCTAATTTACCACCCTGCTTCACAACATATTGTGGCTTGATGAGAAGAAGCTGCGCAAAAAACTCTTCAGCAAACATGCCTAGCTCTAAAAAAATTATATAATTATATATATTGGTTCCTTCCACCCATTTTAATAAAATGGGTGGAAGGAACCAACCAATCAAGTGTCTACAAATATATATGTATAAGAGAGGTATAATATAAATAGTAATTAATTGCTCATCAAAATAACAAACAATACACACGCAACAATATTTTTAGGCCAAGTAGTAGGCGGTCTTATCGCCTAAAGTGATCTTTTTCAGGCAGCCTAATTTATAGGATATTCTTAGCTATTCTGGGAATGTAGATGGTGCAGAAATTTACGTACCTACTACCAATTATTTTAATTGGACTCTATATTAGACTTATTTTTTCATATATAATGGTGGCGTTTCACAGTCTTCCCATTTTACATGATTCCCGAACATTGCGATGGGCAGAAGCCATAGTCTCCATAAATCCAGAACCCTAGTTCAAGTAACAGTTCATCCCAAAAGGCCGGCAAGTCTTGTTTTTATTTTCCAAACTGTTTATTGAATATTATAGAAAATAGTAAAAATTAAATATTGTGTAGAACAAACTTGTTTATATGTACCACCCGTACATATAAAACGATGCTGCCAACGTATCCGGTATTTGTAGCTAGGATGGTGAATTAATAAAATGCGAACATATTAAAGTATACAGTGTGTGTTTACGCATTTTTAAACGAAAAAATATTTTGAATTTATTCCTCATATTCCAAGGGTTCATCCAAAATGCGTTCAATGTAACCTTTAAAAATCATGATACATTTTTCCTGTATTATAAACAGGTGTATCCGTTATCCTATAGGGACGGAGAATGAATACAATTTCCTGCGGCCGAGCGGCCTGTCGTAAGAGGCGACTAAACAACTCACAGCCAGGTGGTAGGGCATTTGCCCGACTGGATGGCTACCACCCCTGGTCTAAAGTATGTCGTCATAACAACCTTGAGTTGTGTTCCGGCATTAGTGACCAGGTTCCAGTTTCCCTTAAGAGAGCAGCAGCGCATTTGTATCACCTTTGATGTTGCAAATGTCCATAGGCGATGGTAACCGCTTTCCATCAAGTGGGCCGTCTGCCTGTCTGATAAACTCTTGCAATAAAAAAGGTGTATTCTGAATTATTTAAACTTCTGTACACTTTCTGAATTACTCTTTCTTAATTACATTTACTGTTCATATTCAACTTCAATTACAATGTTAATTATCGCCTCCACTCTTTGATTCCGGCATAATTGCCCCGTAACAGTAAATACAAAAGGTGTATCAAACAACAGCATTTCAAGCAAAACCTCCGGAAAGAGGTAAAAAATTATGCCACAGACAATGTGTAAATCTCATGTGGATGTCGTCATTCTAAAAACTGCTGAGGTAGTTTGCCTATTTAATAGATTTTCTCTATAATTAAATTTATGTCTTGCAGGCTTAAGAAGTATTTAAAGACATTTATTAAAAGTGAAATAATTTTTGAATTTGTTCCATAGCCGTGTTCATAAAAAGAAAGCTTTCACGTGAAAATGAGTAATTTTCAAGTAACTTGTTTATGTTAGCAAGTTTCATTTAAAAAAAAAAAATATTTTACAAAATCTGCAAGAGTTTATTTTGTGCCTTCGATCGCTTGAATTTCAAAACTATGATAGATGAGATACGTCTCATGAAAATGACTTAATTTTCTTCCATATTCATACGACTGACAAAGACAAATTCACACCTGAATACCTGTTTTGCACCATTTTATTACCTTTCGGCATTTGGACTTCTTTTGTTTGCTTTCTGTTTAAATTTTGCGCTTAGAAAAACAACCCATTGTATATTGTAATCTTTTATGACAGTCATTAGCCAGGTGTGCTTCTAGGAAAGTCGGTCCACGCGGCCAAGCAGACATATTGCATTTGTACAGTATAAAGCAATTCCCCAATAGAGAGATGGGCAGTCAAGCAATAACCACAAGCGAAGCAAGACGTGTGTACATTCGGTAATCTATTTAGTGGCGGACTTTGCGCGTGTTATTGAATTGTGCATTACGGTTGCAGTGTTTGTGTTCAATTATATTTGTACCTGTGATATAAGTGTTTGTATAGTTCTATTAAACTCTATAATATTCCAACGGCATTTTAATTCGAGTCTAATGAATATGACAAATTGAAAAAAAAAACATACGCTTATTATTCTTTATCTAACCATCAATGGCTATGTTTGAATATTTATACATATTTGTACCGTTTGGAGATGAAACTTTATTAGATCCGTGGGTCCCATCGGCACAGGTTTTCTGCAAAGAAACAAATGTTAAAAAAATATTCTAAGCAGACCTGTGACGTCATGTATAGTTCGAAAGTTATGTTTTTACTAGACTACTCATTTTTAGTATCATACTTCCATGGCAATAATCAAATAGAATTCTTGAACAGTTACATTATAAAATGGCATATGATTGTACATTGGCGACGACATACGCAGAACAGGAACAACTGTTTAATTTAGCCAGGAAATGTTTATTATCTTTAGGGAAATTTGGGTTGCTCGTGACTTGAATGGTGAACATTCCATCAGACTGCCTGAGGGTGCGGGGTATTTTATGGCTAATCATGGAATAAAATTGTACCGAAAATTTGTAAATCAAATTGAGGATTCGATCAAAGTCTCATCTACAGAATCCTTTTTATATTTACGTGGTTATTTTAGCTAAAATGACACTGACACTCCTGAGAAAACTTTGTCTATCTGCCTTTTTAAGTCGCAGTCACTTTTAGTAGGAATTACTAGGTCTATATTAAGGATAATATTTTCTTAAGTTTCCGCGACTTGTATACATAATGTTACGAGCTACAGGACTCGAATTAAAATAAATGCCGTTTGAATTACTATATAGTTTATTAGAACTATACAAACACGTATAAAACAAACACAAATAAAACTGGATGCAACCAGTTCACACTGCACGATTTATTTACACGCGAAAAGTCCGTCACTATATCGCTAATTGAAAGTACACGTCTTACTCGTATCGTAGTTGTCGCTTGACTGCCCCACCCCTCCGTTCGGGCATTGTTTTATACTAAACTGTATAATAGAACAAAGGATTGCGTTCGCCGAGTCAATCCCGCACACCTGGCAAGCTTCGAAGGCCATAAACAAGTTCAATAACAATAGCATGTTTTTCTGGATTAAACATTCTAAACACAAAGTAAACAAAAGAATTCCTAAATAAGAAGAAGAAGGCAAGAAACGGCGTTTTACGACGGGCAGGTATGCGCATTTCTTTGTAGGTATGTAACAGTAATAAAACTACGTTTTATTTTTATTTTATTTTATTTGGGGGTAGAGTTATCATTAATAATAACTAAAAATAAGATAGATTTAGAGAAGCTATTAATTAGCCTCCACAGAAAACAGTAAAAATAAAAAGAGAAAAAGAATGAAAATTATACAAAAACAATATATAAGGTACTTAGCTGATAAAACGATTTTTAACGATTTAAGTTTTAAAGATTATAAGCGCAGTAATTTATTTTATTTTTATCATTCTGACGTTCCGCCACTTTTCAGTGGCCGTGATCACGGAAGACAAAGATGTCAAGTGTCAATGAAAATTGTTAAAGTGTTATTTAACCTACCGCCAACTCGTGTTATTTATGGTTATTATTTACTCTATGGGAGCCTAATCTAATTAATTACCACTTCGCAACATGTTGTGGCTTGAAGAGAAGAAATGGCGCAAAAAACTCTTCAGCAAACATGCCTAGCTCTTATAATTATATATAATATTAAAATAAAATGTCAATCAAATTGGTTTGTGTTCCGTTGCGCGCAGAAAGAGCTCACAGTGTCTTGAGGTTTGACAGTTGATTTTTGCTGGGTTTGGGTTTTAATCGTTTTCATGGTCGGATCCCAACGTGTGGTACTTGCTAACCATCTTCTCTATTGATATTTGGTTTTTTTTTTCATTTCAATAGCCTCGCGGATCATTCTAGTTATGAAAGAAAGAGAATTGTTTCATACCTAGAATCATGCGTGAGGGTAGGAGGAATGGAATCGACAAGATGGGACATATTGGAACAGGGACAGAATGTCTTCATGAACATGTACAGATATTTAAATCCGCATTAATTTAATTATATACTAA
Source organism: Dendrolimus pini (assembly GCA_949752895.1). Taxonomy (NCBI): domain Eukaryota; kingdom Metazoa; phylum Arthropoda; class Insecta; order Lepidoptera; family Lasiocampidae; genus Dendrolimus; species Dendrolimus pini. Next base: position 4,756,372 of record OX457130.1, on the reverse strand, counting down.
ACTACTTTACTCGTAACAGTATTTAACCACCGGCTCTTTTACATGAAAACAATTTCATATTTTATTTAACACGTATAATTTAGCCAATATTATAATTATTGTCATATATAATGTAAGTAAACAGTGCGAAACGAAACGTATTCACACTTCCTCCTTGAGTGATGGCAAGAAGTACATAGGTACGTTCTCATACGTCAGTCGATGTATGACGTGTGAATTATTCATGGAATATTTTATCTTCGAGAACGAACTGGAAATCATGTATTTTTCAAACGTAGTTGTGGAGAGGATCACTGGCATTATTGTAAGGTCACAATGTTCCATTTTTAAATTTCAAATTGAATTCGATTTGTTTATAGAATGTTTATTGATTTTTGTGACCAACGTAATGTCTATGGCTTACGTCTCTATATCGCATAAAAGCCATGGGTTTTTGGCGGAAACCGAAGGGTAGTGTTCAATTTCATTTTTGAAGTTATACTTCTTTAGGCGTGTTAGGGAAAAATGATTAGAATAAATTTTTACGATGCCCGCGTACACCGTCACACGAAAAACCTACACCATGAAGTTAGCTATAGTCAACATTTTAGTTTTGAAGTTATACCTACTTTTACGATGCGCGCGCACACTGTCACGAAAAACCGACACCCTGAAGTTAGCTATATGTCAATAGTTTTTCTATTGTTAGTGTCTTTTTTTCTACAAACGTAGAATAAGGCAAAAGATAAAAATTTTGAAAAGATTTTTATCTTGATACGCCAAAGAAGTATAACTTCTAACGCGTGTACATAATTTATAAAATTATGTATGCTTGTAAGCCAATCAGCAAACTGGTCCACTTGATGACAAGTAGTTACCGTCGCCCATGGACATCTGCAAGATTAAGGCTGAGACCTCATTACTGCGTTGCGTCGTTACAACGTCAACACTGCGTCGTTTTACAAAATTCTTAGAGCGGGGGCACACTAGTGCGGCACCAAAGCGGTATCGCTGCGTCATTTTACATAGAAATATCTATGGCATTCACACGATGCGCTGCGGCGCCGCACCGGATTCGCAACCACCGAGACGAGGCGGGGAGGGGTGAATGCGTTGCGACGTCGGAGTGGCACCGCTCAGTTGGTTATGCGTCACACGCACGGCCACATAGTAGGGCCAACAACAGACGTCTTTTACGATCCACGGCGCCACTGCGACATGACAACGTTGCGGCGCCGCACCGATAGTGTGCCCGCCGATACGGCGAAATCTTTTCGTTGCGGCGCCGCAACGCATAGTGTGCCCCCACTCTTAGTGACATGCCACATTATGCGCTGCGTCACCGCACGCGAAGTTTTAACATATCAGCATACGAAATATTTAAAAAGTAGATGAAGAAGAACTTGCAAGCCATGCTAATATATTAATCATCATCATCATCATCATCCGAGCGTTACATCCCGCTTGCGTTCGGAGCGATCACTTCGACGCCCAGGGTCCGGTTTCCTACTTTTTCTTCTCCACTTCGCGCTATCTTTGGTATCCCTTGTGTTGAGACCGTCGGTACGTATGTCATCTCTCACAACGTCAAGCCAGCATTTCTTGGGCCTACCCCTTTGACCAAGCTAATATATTATGACAACTATTATCATAGAATCATTTATCAATCATTTGAATCTATTTAGGAAAGTAGTCCGATACACCCTTGGCCGCTGAAAGGTTACTTATTAGCAAAAGTGTTCTCTGTTATCACCAGTTGACTATAGAACCTTAAAATGAACTATTCGTTCACCTGAACTCGTATTTCTCGAAATAAATTATGCAGTTTCACGCCGAGTCACTAAAAGAATCTATTTTACCTTCAAATTGTACCCATTTAATTTAGTTAGTAGCAATCCATTAGAGTGAAAAGAACTCTGTGCAAGAGAAATTCTTACAAAACAATAAGTAAGGAAACAACTGCCTTTGATTGCTTCTGGCAGCAGTCTGAAGAACTTTTATAACAGGACCCAAGTTATGAACTAGCGGGCGCGTAATGAATTTGTTATTTTGTTTAGAAGACTCTTTTGTACGAGAAAAAGTTTGTGAGATATTTTTATGGTAATACATCATGAGAAGTCTGAGGAGTCTTCGGCAGCATTAAAAAGCTGGTGGATATCCTAGAAGAGTTGATCTGGATGATGTAACAAAATAGTCGCTACGTCGTCAAGGTGCGAAAACTGCCCACTTGAATTAGAAGAAAACATTATCAGAACTCAGGGAGGCGATTACGTAGATGATGATCTACGACTGTAGAGTGAATCTTTTTAGTGGTGTGAGCTAAATGGGGATAATGCTTTGGAAAAAATAAGACGGGTCACTTACAAATTTGCTAAATATTATTGACCGGAGTAGTCTGATCATGGTGGTTTGAAGGGAACTTGAAAATGTAGTGCTTTGCCTTGCAGTTTTATTTTCGAATAATGTGTATTCAGTTTTGCAAATCAAATTAAAAATAAATAAAATGGATAAATGCTCGGCCGTTCGCTGACAAGAAAGATACCGTAGTGTCACGCGAAAATCCACTGTTTTAGTCATATAGCTACGAAACCCTAAAATATAGTTAATTTAAAATATTCATCTTCTCGAAAACTAGTATATTTTGGACTTCATAGTTTTAAATTTAGGGAGGATGGGGATTCATTTTGTTAATCGTCAATACCCTACATCCCAAAAATTCTACCGATCCAATTCGCTTCGGATTTTTTAAAATTTCTGTAGCTTTGTTCTTCTTTTTTCAGAATTTTAATCTCATATTTTAGAAATTAGAGATCCCCATCCCGGGGATGCAATATGAGGAAAGAACGACTTTGAGACCTATGTCACACCATTTAAACCAACAAATCTTTAAGAACATGCTTATGATTTGATCAAGATTTGACTAATGATATGGGGTACACGACTATACACAAGATTAAAAAAAAACAGATTTTTATCAAATCTACTGCGAACTCTTTTCACTTAAAAGTTACTTAGTTTCTAGAGTGTCGTCCGACAGTGGCTAAGTTGACAACGTCGCAACAAATATGTCCTGACAACACACAAACTAAAATAACTTTGTTCGGTCGTAGTATACAGTGACAAATTTGTAATTGGCTCACGTGGTGCAATGTTACGTATAAGTTTTTTTAGCCAAAGCTTACGCTTTTTAAATAATGTTAAGACTCGATGTTGTTACGTGTGGGTGACCAAAGGAAAGACGATTGTGTTTATTATCACCTTTAATTATAAATGCGCGTGTTCATCCCGTGCCGGACTCCGATACACTGTCCGGCTACGCCGTAACACCACTCCCCCCCTTTTAAAAAAGGAGGAGAATATAAAACATTAAATACAAAAAGATATAAATTTTTTATAATTATTAATTATTAAAAAAAAGAGAAAAAAAACTTAAGTGTATTACATTTTTTTTCAATTTAAAAATAATATTACAATATTTATGAAATAAGTACCTTTGATTAAGTTTACATGTATAAAATTATAATGATAATGATGATTTGCTATCGAAAATTTTTCGGTATCACTAGCACTTACACTTAGAAACGTATATAGTCTCTATTTAGATGATATCTATTTTGGTAGCGGGTTTCCCAGCGCTGGTGTCTGCTCTGCCTCTGCGAAAGCTTGCTCTCGCAGTTTGTACGGTCTCCATAGCCTGTGCATGTATACTTTGCACATGACGATCTAACCACTTTTTGGTTTGGAAAGTGCAGCGTCGGCACATGAAGTATAATATTATGCCCATCACTAAAATTCCGACAATAAACCAACTAAAATGATTTTGCCAGGTGGAGTCTTGCAAATTGGCAGTTGCCCCGCTTTGAGCGACAATGATCTCTTCTTTAGATAAGGTTTTACCCATTTTGAGAAGTAATTTTTTTAAGTATTATAAAAATGGCAAAAATGCTGTTATTACAATGACGAACGATTTGTTTATAATTTAGATATCATCGTTGTACATATTTAAAACTTAAAAATTGAAGCGTACGGGCTTTTTAATTATACGCCCGGAACGTGTGGCATAAGCGAGCGGTTTGCCATCGCTTTCCGCTACTTTTGTGACTTGTTGTGAAAGTTCGTTTTTGTTGATCTTTATGACTATATTATCGTTATCTACCTTGTCCTTATTACTATTATCTAAATTATGATGTGTCAAAATTTCAGAAGAAAATGCTGGCTTTAATCTATCGATGGATACCTTAATTACGCGATTTGGAAGTTGAATTGTATAAACTTTATCATTCCTTTCTAAAACTTTATATGGGCCATCGTACGGCGGTTGTAATGGTTTTTTAACAGAATCGTTACGAATGTAAACATGACTACAATTGTTTAACTCGCGGTAAACAAATAATGTACGACTGTCCTTGTGTGCTACCGGCTTAGGTTTCAAATTACGAATCAAGGAACGAAGGTGTTCTACGTACTGACAATTATTAGATATAAGTGTGTTGTTTTCGTAAAAATCGCCAGGTAGCCTTAGGGTCTGCCCATACGTCATTTCGGCGGCACTTACGCTAGTATCGGTGCGCGGTGCTACTCGAAGTCCTAGCAACACTATAGGTAATTCTTCGATCCAAGTCTTTGAGTCTAACCTAGCCATGAGAGCGGCTTTCAGAGATCTATGCCATCTCTCTACCATACCATTACATTGAGGATGGTAAGGAGTAGTACGTTTTTTATTAATACCTAAATACTTCATCAGTTCTTTAAAAATGGCACTTTCGAATTGCCTGCCCTGGTCAGTGATAAGTTGAACCGGGCAGCCGAAACGAGATATCCATTCGTTAAAAATAACCTTAGATACTGTTTCTGCGGTAATATCTTTAACGGGAAAAGCCTCAGGCCAACCGGTGGCTCGGTCTACTATTGTGACAAGATACCTATAGTCTTGTGTGGATATCGGCAATGGTCCCACGATATCAACGTGAATGTGAGTGAAACGGTCTGCCAAGGGAAATTGACCATATTCTGATTTAACATGTCTATGTATTTTAGCTCGTTGACACTCATTGCAAGATCTGGCCCATCTGCTTACATCCCTATTCATATTATTCCAGAAAAATCTCTGTTTCATTAATTTACTTGTAGTACGAATGCCTGGATGGCTCGGATTGTGAACAGATTCGAAAGCAATTTTTCTAAACTGTTCAGGTAAGTATGGCCTAGCCCTATTTGTACTCATATCACAAACAATTGATGTGTCATATCCTGGTAATATTATCTCTAATAAATTCCATTTGCCGGCTTGGTTACGTAAAGTGGCCAGTTGCTCGTCGCATTGTTGCGCTCGAGCTATGTCAGCGTAATCCAATGCAATGGGTACAGATATCGACTCTATGCGTGATAAAGCGTCTGCTACAACATTGTCGTTGCCCTGGATATGCCTGATTTCGGTGGAAAACTCGCTTATAAAAAGTAACTGTCTAACTCTACGTGGCAATTCGCTGTCACTGCCGATTTTCGTGAAAGCGAAAGTTAAGGGTTTGTGATCCGTAAAAATAATTAGCTTTTGCCCTTCTATCATGTTGCGAAAATATTTGATAGCAAGATATACGGCGAGCAATTCTTTATCATAAGTACAATATTTCTCCTGTGCTGGCGTCATCTTCTTAGAAAAATATCCTAATGGCCTCCAGACATTGCCATCTCGCTGTTGCAAAACAGCGCCCACACAATTATTTGATGCATCCGTCATAAGTGCAAGTGGCGTATCGGGTTTCGGGTACGATAAGCCAGGTGCACTCTGTAGACTTAATTTACATTGCATAAATGCCTCATTAGATTTTTCGGTCCATTTAATCTTAGATTTATCCTTCTTCTTAGAATTTTTTAAAAATTTATTTAATTCGGCTTGATACTCTACCGCGTGTGGTAAGTGTAACCGGTAAAAATTAACCATTCCCAGAAATCGTCGTAATTGATCGACAGTTTCCGGTTTGGGAAATGCATTAATCGCGTCTACTTTTTCCTTAAGAGGCTTAATGCCTTCGGTAGAAACTTGATATCCGAGAAAATCGATTTTGGACTGACCAAATGAGCATTTATTTAAATTTATAGTAATTCCAAACTTGTTGAACCTTTCAAAAACTTCTTCTAGATGTTGCCTATGCTGTTCTAAATTATCGCTTGCAATTACTACGTCGTCAATAAAGGTATATAAATAATCTAAACCTTCCAAAACTGTGTGGTTCATAAACCGTTGAAAAGACTGGGCGGCATTACGTAATCCGAAACTCATGCGTGGAAATTCAAAGAGACCGAAAGGTGTAACTATAGCGGTCTTCTCTACATCCTCAGGAGCGACCATTATAAAATGATACGCTCTGTTAATGTCTATTCGGGAAAAAACTTTTTTGTTCGCCAAAATATAAGTGAAATCGTACAACCTAGGTATTGGGTACCTATCTGGCTTTGTGATTGCGTTAAGCGCTCTATAATCTCCACACGGACGTAAATTACCGTCTTTTTTGGCTACTACATGTAACGGGCTTGCCCATGCACTTTTCGACGGTCTACATATCCCCATCTGTTGCATAAGTCGTATCTCCTCTTTAACTTTAGCATACCGATGTGGTGGTAATGGTCTCGCGCGTGCATGTACCGGTGGTCCGCACGTCTCGATGTGATGGTAAACCGAGTGCTTAGGCGGCTCCTTAAATGATACCGGTTTGGTGATATCCGGATATTTCGCTAGCAAATCATAGAAAGGATGACTTATATCTACAGTTTTAATACTATGTATATTACGTGCATTTACAACTGGGGCCGAAACGTTAATATTAGTTATCTGATCGATTAGCTTCCGGGAACCCAAATCGACTAATAAGTTGTAATTTTTCAAAAAATCGGCTCCTAAAATTGGCTGACTGACGTCGGCTATAACAAACGTCCAACGGAATGACCTTCTTAAACCTAAATCTAATTCTAAACTCTTAGTACCATACGTTTTAATGACAGTACCGTTGGCAGCATACAATGTATATTTGGACTGATTATTAAAAATGTGTTTTCTGCTTACGGCATTGCGTGGTAAGACAGAAATATTGGCTCCTGTGTCAATTAAAAAATTTAGATTACTATGCCTATCCCTAATACTGAGGCGGTAATTACGTGCTCCGATGCAGCTGTCCCCCGCCGCTGACTGCATGGCACTTAGTTTCCCGGCTGGTTCTTCTTCTCCCAGGCACAAGGCGGTACGCATTTACGCGCCTGCTCCTTGAATCTGAAGTGGTAGAAGCACATCCAGTCATCTCGGGCTGGTGCACGGCGAGGAGTAGCACTGCGGCGATCGCGGGAACGAGATCGCGCTCTTCTTCCATATCGTCCACGGGAGCTGAACCTGGACCATCGCCTGTTGTGTCCGTTTAATCGCGTCTGCATGTCGTCAAGACGTACATGGATTTTGGCTATCTGTGAAATCAGGGTAGCTGAATCTGAAGTACTGACCTCTCCTATGCTAACAGGTCTAATCGTTTCCATCACCTTGTCTGCCACGGATGCGAGGGTATTGATATCCTTGCTGTCCGTGACGACTAGTACTGCACGAACGGCGCCTGGTAGATGATTCTGCCATAAAAGAAGTAATGTTTCGTCGCTAATTTTATCACGGGCTAAATCCTTCATTCGCCGAAGAAGCTGCGAGGGTTTTTGATCGCCCAACTCCATTTCGCCTATGAGCTTCTGTAACTGGCGACTTTCAGATTCTTCGTAGACGGCTAGCAGCCTCGCCTTGTGTGTGTTATATTTCTTCTCTCCGGGCGGGTTAAGTAATATGTCTGTTACCTGCTGCACTACATTCTTCCCCAGCTTAGCGATTACCAGATGATATTTGGCGTCATCCGATAGTTTTTGGTTGAAAAGAACCGATTCCGCATGGATAAACCATGTCCGGGGTTGATCCTCCCAGAACTCGGCTATTCTTGAAGTGACCGTGATCTGCTCCACTTCACTTTTGCTGTCTTTCGCTTCTTGTGTCATTTTAATGTCTATTGTTTAAGTATATATAATTATTTCGCGTATTATTTATATATTTATTTATATTTTCAACACGACACGACACGGCACGGGTCGGGGTCACCACTGTTAAGACTCGATGTTGTTACGTGTGGGTGACCAAAGGAAAGACGATTGTGTTTATTATCACCTTTAATTATAAATGCGCGTGTTCATCCCGTGCCGGACTCCGATACACTGTCCGGCTACGCCGTAACACTTTTCTATTTATTTATTTTAAAGGCGTCGGCATCATTTGGTTGTGTTGTTCTTTAAAATTCCATAGTCATATTATATATCTGATAGGTTTTATTAAATCTTATTAGCAGTCTGAACTAAGGCTCTGATATAATACTCCTACATCATCCTAAATCTGTACCAACTAAAATTGAAGTTTCTGTGATTTCAAAATCAACACCAAAATTTAAGTCAAATTTGCTATTTATACGATGCCTTAAATGGCCAAGACTTATTAGAGCTTTTATCTGTCAGTTTTCTTGTATTAGCCTCAAATTTCACTACGGCTTTCAATGAAAATAGGGAAATCTATCGGAAGTTTATTTTAAATGATCGTCTATCTTTCATTAAAATATCTTTGTTCCTAAGCCGTTACAAAATCTTTCTATCTGTTTGCCCATGTATTTTACAGCCATGCTAATGTATAAGGAATTACAAGCCATGTAAAATAATTGAGTATATCTAACGCTTTAATATTGTTTCGACTCAACAGCTTAAATAAATGTTGCTCAGCTTTTAATCCGTTGGATAAATAATCTTCGACGCTCCTTTATATTATGTTTTTTGTTGTTCAAATTGTCCTTTATTTATAAGGGTTATTTGATTTTATTGCTGTAAAAATATAATGCAATTAAAACAAACAACATTTTATGTACGGATCATTGGCTATTAGAAAAATATTGCGATCGTTTAGAACATTTAACGTTAGATCCTCGTAGATTCGGAGTACCTTTGTAAATGTATTCAGAAAAACCTAAAAGGTTATTTATTCATGCTTGCTATTTATAACTACAGTTAATCGGAGATTAATTTATCAAAAAATGTAAGAGATCGTGAAAGCATGCGTTACTTAATCGGTGAATTATGTTCTGATTGAAACTATTAAGGAGTCTTCAAGCAACTATATCATATTTTTTTTCTCTTAGTTATATATACGTAATTATTTTCACCATTAATGGTTGTGCCTTTTTGCTCTTAGTTCAAGGTTCTGGGTCTTATTTCTGAGTATTTTTTTTGCTTCTTCGCAAAATCATTAGTATCCATTATTGTCTCTTTGGTCCAAATCTTCTCTGATTTATTCAGAAACTTTGTTTTATTATATTTATATTTTAGCATATATTTTATGGTTCTCCTTTACAATTTTTAATGCTATATTGTAATCTATAATGCGGTATAAGATGTTTTTATTTTAATTCTCGTTGTCATCTTTCGGTTTTCGATTGATTGTTTATCATTATTTGCGCACTCACAACTATATTAGTGAAAACAACTTGTCGGGCCGCAATCAAATCTATCCGCGGCAGTTTGCACAAGCGCAAACCTTTTTTGGCACCGCCCGTGCTTCATTCCTAAACAAAAAGTTTCTCGTTCAGGGACTTTGTCCACTGGTCAGCTTCGTCGAGTTATTTTCCACCAACTTTGAAGTAGCGTTCCATTGAGGCTATATAAAGCATTTCGGTGTGTATACAACATATTATGCTTTTATCATTGTACTATTTTTTCAATGTAGTAATAAATTGCAATTTGTTGGTAGGGTAATATACTTGATTATTAATATCACTGTTGCAAGCTACTCCAAATAATTAATATAGATATATCTGAAAGTTATAATCGGTAATATAAAGTACAGTCAAGGCAATAATTTTTTGCTTATTAATTAATGATCTCAAGACGTTGACAAGTTTGATTGTGTCTTGAAATTTTTAATTTAAATTATTTATTGCACGTAAGCAAATCGCGAGTATTCCAATTGGTAATAAGTAATTATCATTAAAAATTACAGTTTAGATTGTGTTTGCTAAATAATTTCAAATCTTCCTTATGAAGCGATCCCAAACTTAGCGTTGCAGCACTGGTTCCAAATACGTATATCTAAGAAGCTTAATTAATCTCATCAGTTTGTTTGTGAAATTTATTTGCTTATTACTTAGTTCATCATTCTGATACAGGTTTTAATTATATACTAACACCTTATTCATAATAGGTAAACGAGACAGAGTCTTGCTTAAAAAAAGTTGAAATAAAGTGATTTAAAATAACAATCTTAGTATGAGCATATAAACATTATATAACTATTATGAATAAAGTTACAGTTTATATGCCATTATTTATAAGGTGTTTAATTTCGCCTTATAGAATTAATTATTATGCAGATTGCAAGATGATTAAGCAAATATACGTCAAAATCCTGGCCAATGTGAGATCTCGCTTCTGACCTAGATCTATTTCTTTCTAAAACCAAACTCAATTACTTTGGACGTTTTGCCCTTGAAGAAAGTCTTAATTTTCAGACTAATTCATGTTTTGCTTGACAGATAAAATGAGTATTAAAATTAGTTCTCGTTTGTGAAAATAAATCTATAGACTCATCTTCAATGAACATCTGTCTGTGCAAAATCAAAGTAGAGTTAACTGAACCGCAACCACCTCATTGCGAAGTCCTCTTTACACTTCATCCGTGATGCCGGACAATGTTGTGCAAATACCAGCTGTCCGCAGAGGTTCGTTAGCGCACCGTGTACCACGAATCAGAGAAACGCTGAGGCAGAAACTTATATAAAAATTGTGCTGGGAAGTATATTAATAATATTATGACCGATATTAATAATATCATTCTTATTATAAGATCTTTGATCATTATTATTATACGAGAGTCAAGTCAGGGTGCAGTTGCATTTGCCAGGACCGCCAAAGAGGCTAGGCCATATATGCCTGGCCCTGGCAATAAGGACACACACCGAGCGGTTTTAGTGGATATCCCTGATTGCGATGTGGCAATAGCGCTAGTTCTAGCTAGAGGTGATAGTGCCACCCCAACCTGGTGAATCCCGCACACTGAACGAGATTGTCCCTCTACGCGCGGCTGATGGTCCTCAATCGGATTAGCTCTAGTAAAAAAAGGGTATAGTTATCAAACTAGCGTCAGGTACTTGTGTCGAACATTTGTTCAACTGCAACCATTTTGTTTGTGTTTTTTGACTTATATATATGTACACATATTAATACTCCTCTACCCTTATGTATGTTTTCCAAAAATGTCTCGTAATGTGTGTGTGTGTTTATCAAATAAATCTTTATTTCTTTCTTCCTTTCAAAATGTTAGTAGTGTTCAGACCTTTCGCTTCGAAACTCGGGGTCTGCTTTCACGCTTTGTCTTATCCACTTTGCGCAATCTTTGGTCCCTCTTGTTTTGAGTCTATTAGTACATATGTCGTGCTTCACGTCGTCAAGTCAGCGTTGTGTGGGCCTAATCCTTTTACCTGGACCTGAAAAGGCAGCATAGCTAGACCTTTGTTCCTCACATATCCAACTGGTCTCTGTAAAACGTGGCCATATCAGCGTAGGTGGTTCTCTTACAGATGCTCTGCTGTGTCACGCACATGAAGTCTGCCGCGACATGCGGGAGTTTTCACACTTTATTTATTGCATGAGTTCAGCCAGGCAGACCACCCACCCGACGGAAAGTGCTTAATACCACCTATGGACTTTACAACATCGAAGGTGCTGCCGATGTGCAGCCGTTCTCGAAAATATTGTAACCTGGCCACTAATTCCGGATCACAAATGTGTATGCATCCAGTGGGTCAAATACCCTGCCGCTCCTTACGACAGGCTACCCAGCCGCAGGAAATTGTTGAAATGTATTCTCCGTTCCTGCACAAATAGAAAGAAAACGAAATACTTTTGACATTTTCACCTTTATAAAAATCTTTCTATTTACTTAGCTGCGATCTATCCATTTTCCTATAGCATCGAGAAAAGGGGAATTTACACGTTGTGTGAGCCGAAATAAGCTTTTATATTTTTATGTTTACTCTAGAAGGCTGTCGGCGGTTCTGCTACGATAAAGTTTCACCCTTCCATTTCCTTTATTCGGCGTTTTCGGGCACACTCTTACACGGTTAAGTTGATGTCGGTGGTTTTATATGTTTATTTTTTGGGCTGATTTTTTGCTTGTTTACGCCGTGGAATTCGGCAAATACAATACCATGTTATCAAGTCCATTAGGCGTAAATATTAAAATGATTAAATATTTGAATCTAAATTCTAGACTATTCTAAAAATATATTATAAATAAATCACAAACTAAACTATTAAAAACACAACTTTACTAACTACAAAGAAAGAGAAAAGAAGTCTGTATTTAGGACAAGATACAAAAGTACAATATTGTTACAACTGTGGTGCCGACAAAAACAAAGTCCACCTACATACCTGAAATAAAGCCCATTTATATTACCCGTAGGCATTTGAACTGATAACATTGAAATTGTTATATTGTCGTCTTCTTTTGTTTACTTTGTGTTTACAATTTGTGATGAGAAAACAGTCCATTTTTGTATTGTAATCTTTTATGGCAGTCATTAGCCAGGTGCGTCTGATTAAGTCGACTTAGATACGGGGACATTGCAGTTGCGCAGTATAAAACGATGACCTGATGGTGGGGGGAGCTAGTCCAGCGATAACCGCGAGCGAAGCAGGACGTGTACTAAGGACGGACTTTACACGTTTTATAGAATTTCAACCATCTGCAGTACGTTTGAACTTGCTGTGTTGGGTTATATTTGAACCTGTGTTATACGTGTTTGTATAGTTCTAAAAAACTCTATAGTAATTCTAACGGCATTTTAATTTGAGTCTCGCGACTCGTAACAATATGGTAACATAATATCAATTTTGGTGTCCTAAAAAAGCCCATGCTCAGCATAATGCTAGTTTTACTACCAACGCTGATCTTCCGCAAGGACCTGTAAGCAATATCACAGCTTAGGTCCACAAAGCAATTTAACGAGTTTACACACAATGTTTACTTCAAACTGCTATTAGTATGTAAAGAAACATTACCTTTACAAATAAAACAACAAAATCACAGAACACAGGTAAAAATAAAACTTTATAATAAATAAAAATTATAGATAAAAAAACCAAGTAACTATTTCATATAACTAGTGACGAAAGAAAGAAATTATTTGGTAATTATATACTAGATTGATTGCTCATTAATAAAATGAAATATTTAAAAATTATACTATTATTTAGTACCTATATAAATTAATCTGTATTAGATAATACAGTCCTATGACGTCTCATGATAAATAATTATTTAAATAAAAAAGCTTTTTTTATTTTAAGCAAAAATTTAACAGCTTTTAATTTATTATTGTAATGTAATGATGTTCTGAAATAAATCAATTTTATAATTATAAGTGAAATCTACTAAATTATATACGTGTGTATAGCGTTGTAAAAATTTATAAAAAATATCTAGATCCTTTATAAAACGTATGTTTTTTAAGAGACAGAGAGAGAAAGATATGAGACTGTGGGTTGTTTTGTCGCCTCTTACGATAAGCCGCCGGAAATTGTATTCTTTCTCAATTCTTGCAAGAACACTTTATTGTTCACCAAAACAAAAATTACAAAAAAATGCACAACAAGACAATAGTTACGTGGTAAAACAAAAGGCGGCCTTATCGTTAAAAGCGATATCTTGGACAGCACAGATTACAGTTAACGCCTTCTCAAAAATTAGGGCTTATAGTCTAACGTAGCCATTATTTTAATAATATATTATAATATAAAAATAATATCCATAAAAAAATTTAATATTTAAAATGATCTTTCAAGCCGTATTTATATAAGCTGATTTATCCTTTTAAACCAATTCTATTTGTGTCATATGTAAATTTTCCCATATGTAAAATAAACCAGAATATATCTTTTGTCCCTGGACCATGTAACAAAACGCAATATTTTACAATATTAAACGTGCATGCTAAAGGGAAAATAACTATTACAAAGTTACGTGTATACAGAAAATGTAATAACACCTATCTTGTAACCAGCAGCACGAGTTCCTTCTAAGAAAATATTACCTCTTAAATTATCTTTGAAACTGGTATTGTATTTGCACAGAAAATATTTTAGTTGGACGCTCTTACAGACTATAAACAGAGATGATTACTATCACGTCAGAATAATAATTAACAGTATAGAAACCGTATAAAAATAGCTACAAAATACATACATCGCAAATCTTTTCTCATCTAGCATTGAGAATGTGTTGGAAAGGGATGCATATGCATTCATATTATGTTTAGTAATTAGTAATAACCATGTAAATTTCGTTTTACTTTACAAATAACAATCGAGATAGTGAGTTTTTTTGAACAATTAGAAATAAATACATTTTATGGATTTAAAATATTAATCTATGTGTGTGACTTGTTTTTCGTTTCACTTACACTTACATTTTATATATATATATATATATATATATATATATATATATATATACTATTTTACGTAATATGAATAAAAACGCTGTTACTATGCTTTTATTTTAATACGATTTCATCAATTATGGTATGGTTATTCTTTTGATAGTATTTTTGAGTTTCTTTATTACTTCATCATAACCTCTAAACGGCTGAATTGATTTAGATACAGGTACTTTTCTTAGAATACTTACGTATCGCGAATATCGTATCTCTACAATGCCCATTTCTACGATAGTAAGTAGGAAAGTGGCGAGGGCAGCGGGCAGCACGAGTATCAATAATGTGAACAAGGCACTAGACTAGACGAAGAATAAAATTTTATTTTGTCATATATTAAATAAGGGACCGAAAAAGGTAGAGGAACTTTAAGAAAAGTACAAGAAAGTCAGCGAAATACTAACTAGGGACAGCGCGTATATCTTTCAGATGCATCTTAACAGATAAGCACGTTGTCACGTGAAGCGTTAGCGATAATCACAGGGACGTGACAGTCTCTATGGTCACGTTCTGTGAATCGTGACGTGAAGATCCCACTAATAGCTGCCACGGATGGCATAATTTTACTTATGACTTTAAGCCTTGTATTCTAGAAGATTAATTACCTACACGCAACCTGATAATTGAGATGACAATTAGGTTTGACATTTTTTTTTTGTAATAATTGGAAACATGTAGAAGTTTTATAACAAAGTATTTTTTTAAGTATAATTTAAAATTTTATATCAATCTATACATATAACAAAAATTTGGATGTAAATTTTCTGTACAATTAAAAAATGCTAAAAACCGAGTCAGGGGGATGTAAGAAGTGAAATAGAACTAATTTAGATTTTTTCAATTTTTTTGTTTCTCTGTTTGTACGGGCTAATCTCCGAAACGAACTCACAGATTTAAATGAAATTTTGTATAGTGGTAGATTATATCCTTGGTCAATATATAGGATACTTTTGATCTGGAAAAATTAAAAAGTTCCCGTCGGATAGTTAAAAAATCGTCGCCTCGGGCAAAAGCTAGTTTAAAAATAAATTGTTGAACTTGAGGTACCCGAGTACCGAAAACACGCTGAAATTTCCCGTACAAACCCAAGCACGTACGTGACGTCTCCATGGTAATTACTACTCACCATACCTTCGTAGCACACCTCTGATGAGCTACGAAGCTACAAGTTATTGTGAGGAATTAACATAAATTTTGAATTAAGATCATACATTAAATATAGTTATAAAACTTACATATTTATTTTTACATTTATTACAACAATAGGTTCAAAAACCAAATTGGTATAATTTAAATATAACATGTTCCAATACATTTTGTGATAATTATAGTGATTTAAAATTTTAAAATTTTGATATATCAAGTATTGTGTAGTGGTTAAAATAAAATTAGTAGCAATACCTATAGCATCCCGATCATTAGGAATACCTTAATTAACGAAGTAATGAAAAGATTTGACTGAAAAAAATAGTGGTTTAATTTTTTAACGCACACACCGTATTAGCCAATAAATGGATGTATTTCATACTCCTTTAACTGTCTTATGTGGTTTCTACCAGAATCCCAAGTTGGCTATCAAATATGGTTAGTGCTTCGCTCCTTTTCATCATAATTTATAGCTCTATAACTTATCTCACTAAATTGTTTAACTATATGCAAAAAATAATTCCAATTCTTTCGTATCGCACTTGTCTCTACGCTGTCTGGAACTGAATTCAACTGCCCGAAAGGCACGCCTTACGCTGCTTATATACGCGGAAGAATCTTCTGGAACCCATAATTTCGATCTTCTTTTCGTTATTCTTTTATTTACTAGCTATCCTTTTCTAAACATCTATCTATCTCTGTCTTTTCCTTCTTGAACCTTCTATTTCAGAATTTTCGTTCATCATCTATCACTTTCTAACATCTATCTCTGTCTTTTCCTTCCCGAACCTGCCATTCTAAAACTTCTATCCCTTTCTAAAATGTAATGTCCTTGTCTTTTCCTTTCAGAATCTTCTATCTTTTTCTAAAACTTTTTAAACTAACAAGATTGTTTCATAATCGCTCGCCACAATATCATTTAAATAAATCTAATACTTTTTAAAATATTTACTTCTCAGCTTTTTTATATTAAAATCTGAAATGACGGCGACAAAATCGTCCTTGTTGTGAGCTTTTTACCTACTCTTATGTAGCGTGCCCACTGTTGGGCTATGGTAAAATCCCGAATTTTGCCACTGAATACGTTTCCTATGAAATATAATGAAGTCTTCAACTGAAATATTTTTATAGCGTATAATTATAATATAGAATAGCGTAGCATAGTATATCTTCAGAAATAATTTATACATACAATGTTGAGAGACAATAATGAGGCATCATCAAAAGCAGTATTTATAACAAATATGATGTGCCTCAGTAAGTACACTGCCTTGACGAAATTATTTCCAACACAATTATAATATTGTTACATGCTGACAAAAGCAAATACACAGCTGCCTACCATAAAGAACAGTTTATTAACTTCCCGCATTTGGACTTCTTTTGTTTATTTTGTGTTTAAAATTTGTAATAAAAAAAACAGTCTATTGTGTATTGTAATCTTTTATGGCAGTCATTAAAAAGGTGTGCCGAACTAATTCTTGGAAATTATTGTTTTTCATCGAGGCATATTGTATTTGTACAGTATAAAAGGAATGTCCGAACGGAGGGGTGAGTCAGTCAAGCGACGATTACGATATTAGCAAGACGTGTGTACATTCAACAACCTATATAGTGACGGACTTTGCGCGTGTTATTGAATCGTGCAGTTTGTACTGGTTGTGTCCAGTTATATTTGTACTTGTGTTATACGTATTTGTATAGTTCTAATAAATTCTATAGTAATTCCAACGGCATTTTAATTCGAGTCCTGTAGCTCGTAATAATATGTTTTATGGCATATAATGTATATTATTTATTTACTTCTTTTGAATATACATATTCACCGCCACTGTTGTATTTCAATATTTTCCTTAGTTTACGGGGCTGCTAGAAGACATCTCTTTAAGCGATAAGGCCGCCCTTTTTTCAACATTTAACGTACCTAGTTTTGATTATTTTTGAACAATAAAGTGTTTTCATTCATTTGTGCACTGATTCTCAATATTTACATTTACCATTTTGATAGTAACAACAATTTTAATTCGTTTAACAGTTTGCAAGCTTGAAATTTCCAAATGAGATTCAGTAGTCTAAAATCTTATTCGAAACACTGTGTTAATCAAAACAAATCCCTATTTAAAGTATTCAGGAATGGATCCGCTTTGAAAAGCGAAACTGCAGAGGCTCAGTCGCCCGACTAACTATATAGGATGAAAGCGGGACTTTCGTAATTAAGTGCACCAAGCCAACAGGTCTGGGGGAGTTTAAAATTCAATCAATTTCGCGCTCAGTCTCTGCACAATGGTCGGAAGCTTAGCCTTGTGAAACGGTTCGTGGAAAAACAAAATTTTAATGTATCTATAGTAGTCATACTATAGCTAGAATGCCTTTAAAATACCCTTTCTTTGATATAATTACCATATTATTGTCTCCGTCTCTGGGCCTTAAAACTATTCGCCGTAGTGCTCATCTTCTCCGTCTACTGTATATATAGTATACTATTTAGTCCTTTTATGCCTTCCTATGTTAAGGAAAGTTTAAATTTCTGAAAAAACTCAAGTCATCGTCATCGGTAGCTCACGGATGCTTAATAAGGTCGACTGGAGTACCATACCTAGTGTGATGTTTGACGGGGCAATCATTCCTTTTAGTGATAAGGTAAAAAAACCTTAGCGTTATATTTGACAGTGAGCTGTCTTGGCGACCTCATATCACCGAATTAAGTCGGCGGCTTTATCTCTCATCAAAATCCCTCAGAAGGTTGAGGAATTTCTTACCCACTACCACCAAAATTAAGCTAGCAGAGTCCTTATTACTTCCTATCCTTGATTATGCTGACGCCAGCTATCTAAATTTAACCCAAGAACAACTCAATAAACTTGAGCGCCTCCAAAATTTTTGCATAAGGTTCATATTTGGACTACGCAAATATGACCATGTCTCTGAATTCCGAAAAAAACTCAAGTGGTTGCCAATCCGATTTCGCCGGAATACTCACATCCTTGCTCTTCTCTATAGTATTTTATTTGTCCCTAGTACTCCTGATTACCTTAAACAAAGTTTTGAATTTCTTTCGTGCTCTCATAATTTACGCCCTTCTACTAAACTTAAATTGAACACTCCTGCGCATAACTCAAGTTTTTATAACAATTCTTTTACAGTTAAAGCTATACAGCTCTGGAACGCGCTTCCTGTTACAATTAGACAAGCAAAACCGCTAGCGATATTTAAAACTATGATTAAAAAATACTACCTGTCTTTGGAATATGATATTTAAATTCACTTATAAACATTTATATATTTTGTAGATATGTATTTGTATGGTATGTATATTAAGTATATATCTATGTAATATTAAAATGTAAGTAGTTTGTACTATATGTTACGTATACCACCATCGCCATTATCATCAAAATTCATTTCTGGGGTTGTCTGGAAGAGATCGCTTTTTAGCGATAAGGCCGCCCCTTGTACATAACTAGATATAATTTTAGTCTTAAGTTCATGTTTGTATTGGTGTACAATAAAGAGTTATCTATCTATCTATCTAAATTTCCTTCATACATCTCACACCTTTAATTTGCGCTCAACTCATAATCTTGCCTTAAAATCACCTACACACGCTTCTACATTTTACACCAAATCTATGGAACTTATTATCCGAAAATGTTCTAGGCAAGTCACTCTCTATTATTAAGTAACTGGAACAAAAATATTATCTCACACGATGATATATATTTAATACGCATTACAATTAGATTTTTTCAAAATCTGAAAATGAATTTTGAAATCATTCCCAGACAAATTCCCGCGGAATCCCCAGGATAAGAAGTAGCGCTGAGTTTAAGACAAAATTAAACTCAGCGCTTTATTTATTAGCTTTCGATCAGCGAAAACCGTATCGAAATCGGCCCAGGAGTTTTACATGAATCTGGAACAAATGTCTGTTTGTACCGACAAACAGATAAATAGACAAATAATCTAAAAAAATGCATCGTGTTCACCATAATTTATATAATTTATTTCATCATTAATTATATCCATTTGTTTTCTTTAATAGCTTCAATATAGAGACACGGTATGTTAAGAATTTAATAATATTATAGATAATAGAAAACTAATTTTCACTCACCCCAAGCAGCTTAAATAATTCCCGTTTGAGAAAGTTTCCCTTAACAATTCCAGTCGTCCCAGAGATAAAGCGCTGGCACTCAAAAAGCATGGAATAATTCAGCAGCTTCAGTGCATAATATAATTATTTACTCAGCCCATAGCTTTTTACTCATAGTTCATACTTTCTCAACTATTCAACAGACAAAAGATGTTTGCTTTCCCGCGCTGAAATCTTGCCTGCATAATAGGTGGTTTTTATTTGATGGTTTAAATTTTAGATGAGCCGCCATAATTGCATTGCTGTGCAAAGAGAAAAGGAGCTTTCAAGTCTGGTTTCTTTGTAAGTGTGCGTATTTTCGTTGAGTTTATTTTTTTGTAAAAATCGTGTTTCTCTATATAATATCTATAGTAAAATCTTGTTAATATTCTGATTGAAAGACTCGTTATTCTTAATTAATGTTATGTACCTATGTGTATTATATCATGTCAAATGGGTTGAAAGAGAGGTGAAAGTTTGTATGGGAGACCAATCATTTTTCGAGTTTATAGATATAAAAATTTATCATCAATAAAAAAATGCGATGGTAACTCGATCTGTCTGTCCGTTAAGCATTCACGGAAAAAACTACTGGAGTACTGTGGTTTTGCTGTAATTTTGTTTAAATGTAGTTTTAATACCGAGAGTGAACATAAACACATTTCAGGCTGGGAGATGGGATAGTTTGCGACATGAAATGAAGTGAATCTTCCGGGGGAAAATAGTACTAACATAAAAATTTATTACAATGTAACCTGTATTCATTGGTTCACAAGTGATAAACTGTAGTCTATATATAAATGGCGTGTTTTTTGTGCTTTAAGTTAAAACATTTTCATTTCATAAGATTAATTATGACTAAATTTTGATATGATGACGATATTTTATGCATTAGATGATTTATAGAACAAAAGTACTACGTCGCGTGAAACAAGGGATTATATAATTGGTACAGGTAATATTTACTGTCAAACTGTGCAACTCGATAAGCGAGGACACGTTTAAAGTAAAGTAAATCACTGGACAGGGTATCCTCAATTGAGGTTTTTTTTGGAGAAACTATTCCAAAAAAAAAAAGAAACAAAAAGCAGAAAATAGTCATGAAAGCATTCTGACAATCTGGATCGCCTGAGGTGGGTCACAATACCCAAAATATGATTTTTCATTTCATATGGTAACCCTACTTTAATCGAAGCATTTATAAGACTTATGCTGGTGTGCACCTATTAAAATAAAATAATCACTGTTTATGCATAATTTTTTTGGGATTATTTTATTTTAATCATCGGTTAAAAGTCGGTGCACACCAGCCTTAGTGATAAAGAATTATCGACTGTATCTTGAGTACTATTTTAGCTTGATAGAAGATTTCTATTTTGAATAGTCTCGATTGCTAACTGACAAGTAGATATGTGACTTCCTGTAGCTCTACTTATAGCAAATCCATTTATTATTATATTAGGCCATTGATAATGATCCATAAGGGAATCTGTACTGAGATGGACTTGAAATAAATTTAATAGATGAGGACTTTTTTTATGCTGTTTCATTTAATAAAAAGTATATTTAATATTGTAGATTGAAGATCATCAGAGATTATCAGCAGCATGCCGACAATTTATATTGAAATTTTGTGGTCACACACACACACACACACACACACACACACACACACACGCACGCACGCACGCACGCACGCACGCACGCACGCACGCACGCACGCACGCACGCACGCACGCACGCACGCACGCACGCACGCACGCGCACACACACACACACACACACACACACACACACACACACACACACACACACACACACACATATATATAATTACCAGTTAATTAGGTTATATATATACTTAATACAATTAATTAATACAAAAAAACTTCATAAGTATGTATCACTTTCAATTTTTCACTGTTTTGGTCTACAAAATATTATTATCATTTTATTCTGTTCCAAATTGTACCTTCGTTTAATCATCGCATCTCATCTTACTAACCCTCTAATCTGTGCTGCACAATATAACACTCGTATTTAATTATCTCGCAGGCAAGTCTTTAATGGTCTAAGATAGATTTATGTGTTGATCTCTTTTTAGTGTCGCTTTTTTGTTTCATTAAGTTTAAAATCACAACGATTCTAAAGAAATTTCACTTACAACTATGTAAAGTAAACAACAATATAATACTTGCCAAATAGGTCAATATTATAGTTTTATGAATTTAGCCTTAAAATTAAACTTTCAATTCTAATGGGCAACTTTACCAAACAATGACTCATCCGCCAGTTAATCAAGCTCCTTTCAGTAGCTGTTAAATCAGTACAGTAGAAAATGTTTTACACTTGCGGCGAGGTCTAATCCACAGCCCGTTCGAAAGTAATTAAAACTTGCCCCCATTTATCTCCTTTGTCGATGGTGTGCTCTAGGGATGTAATATATTAAAGGTATCGTATGTCGAAGTAATAGTGCGGTTGAAAGCTGTAAGATGTTTTGTATTTTTAATAGAAAATAATGTTGTGCCTACATTGTTTTTATTTATATTTATTTTAGTTGCTTCTTGTTTGGAAATTGAACTCGATGTAATGGACTGTATGATTATGATTGTTGAACTTTTTACATGAATCGAAATATACATAGAATAAGTACAAAATATGCAAGATAGTCGTCGTTGAGAATTACAGTAGAATTGTGAATGAAGAATGAACATTTTTTGCGTCCAAGGCCGCTCCTATATCCCGCATCCCGTCTGACGCCTAGTTGCTAATTGCGCCAGATAGTGTTCTCTGTTCGCAACAGTTTTTATTGACTGAAGCAGGCAAATAGGTCAAGTGGGTCGTCTAACCCTTTTGATGGAAGGTGGTTACCGTCGCCTAAGGATGTTTGCAACACCACGGGCGTTGCCAACACGTTGCCGGCCTCTAAAAAATCTTATGACTTGCTAAGTTTTCCAACAACGTTGATATTGTTATTATTGTATGTCTTTCTTCTTTATTATTCTTATGTTTGGTCTCTTTATAGTTATTGACAGTGACCAAATGTATCTTGTTAATAGCGTTAAAAATACCGTCGTTAACGAATAAGTACATTAGTGTCTTTAAACGTTACGTTTTAGTATCTATATAAGTTATCTTTCAATATGTAATGTCATTAGCAATTAATAACTATATCGCATTCCAAATTAAACTCACGCTATCTCTGCCTGAAGCGATAGTTAGGTATAACATTATCGCAGATGGAGCAGTAACATAAAGGAGACCATTATACTTAACTTCACTTTATCCGTGCAGGAACGGAGGAAGAATACAAATTCCTGCGGCCGGGCAGCCTGTCGTGAGAGGCGAAACAACCCACAGCTAGGTGGTAGGCCATTTGCCCGAATCTATGGCTACCACCCCTGGTCTAAAGTATGTCGCCATAACAACCTTGAGTAGAGTTCCAGCATTAGTGTCCAGGTGCTAGACTCTCTTGAGAGAGTAGCAGTGCATTTGTAGCACTTTTGGTATTGCAAATGTCTATAGGCCATGGTAACTGCTTTCCGTCAAGTGGACCGTCTGCCTGTCTGCTGAATTCCTGCAATAAATTAAAAATAAAAAAGTATATTGAAAACGCATTAATGTTCAGATAGCTTCTCTAAAACATAACAAAAAAATCATTATGGCATTCAACCTACTTATATGGATTTAAATAATGTCAAATAAATTTATAAAGTAAATCAACAACAAACTGAAACTAGACTTACATGCCTTTACATCACCTAGACCAATTTTTTGTTAAAACAACTGTATTTTCTCACTCTGAATTTATCACAAAAAAATATCTATAATTCATGCTTACAAATGTTTTAATAAAAAGTACAACTACTTCTATCTAATCAATTAAATCCAAATAATCCATCAATATTATTTGGATCGATTTTATCAAAGCACATCACTATTCTTTACTATTGCTATACAATGTTTCTCAGGCAGGCGGAAAAACGGACAAAGTGCTTTGAGCGTACCGTAGGTGAGTTTAGTGGGTTACAAACCAGTTTTTCTTTAAGTTAAATTAAAACAACTATGTACATACATACACACATACATAACTTCACGCCAGGTCCCTTGTGAGGTAGGCACGAACAACAGAGCGCCATTCAGGCTTATTCTTACACATCTCACTTGCTTCTTTGACATTCATAGCTCTTGTCATGCACGCTCGTCTGTTCTTAAGGCTCCTGACATCACTTTATGCTAGTACACGACCAATTAGATCATGGAAGGTGTGTCGTGGCCTTCCGCGACTTCTACATCCATCCACTTTTGCGCAGTGCTCGCATCTCGACCGCGTTTACTCTACTTTCATGCTCTCTGTTCCATACCCAACTCTCGCTTCCATACGTGAGCGTAGGTACCAGCACCGCGTTGTGTATGGCAAGCTGGGCCTTCTTGTTGAGGTTCTTAGCGCCTAGAAGTTTACCTAAAGCTACATTCACACTATTCCCCAAATTCACCCTTCTTTCTATGTCAGCGGTGTATCTTTCATCCCTGCTAAAAGCACATCCAAGATATACAAACTCATTCACTTGTTCCAGCATAACATCATTGACTACCCTTGCATTCGTTCTGGTTTCTTCTCTTTCAAACACCAAAACCTTTGTTTTCTTCGCATTCAAATGTAAGCCTCTCGCCTGACAGTCATCTTTCATCACTCTGACTAGTGTTTGCAATTCTGATGGCGTTTCGGCTAAAAGCACGGCATCATCCGCATAAAGCAAAGTGCTAACAACTAGATCACCAATCCGCACCCCAACATCTATCAATCTTTATCTCTGGAGACAATCGTCCAGGTATAGGATGAACAGCAAAGCCGACAGCACGCAGCCCTGCCGGATGTCAATATTGACGTCAAACCAGGGCGACAGGCTGCCGTCCACGCACACGCACGCCATACAGTCCTCATAAGTGGACTGCACAGCACGCAGCCATTGATCCCATATCCGGGCAATATGTCCCAAAGGTCCTTCCGCACAACCCTGTCAAATGCTTTCTCTAGATCCACAAAACCGCAGAAAACCTTCCGGCCCATAGCTAGCTGCTTCTCCACGATATTGCGGAGCGAGAAAACTTGATTCATACATCCCTTTCCATTTCTGAAGCCCCCTTGTGCATCCCACAGTAATCCATCGGATACCACTCTCTTTTTCTTTTCAATAATCTTCGCATACACTTTAAATGCTGTGCTGATCAAACTGATGGCCCTGTAGCTGGCGCACTCCATACGTGACCCCTTGCTTTTATACAAGGGCACGATGACAGTGCG
Organism: Dendrolimus pini; assembly: GCA_949752895.1. NCBI lineage: Eukaryota > Metazoa > Arthropoda > Insecta > Lepidoptera > Lasiocampidae > Dendrolimus > Dendrolimus pini. Next base: position 4,731,261 of record OX457130.1, on the reverse strand, counting down.
CCTCCAGTCCTTGGGGACCTTTCCCGTCGTCCAGCACAAGTTACATAAGGGCAGGAAAGCGTCCCGGACGCAGGTTCCACCATGTTTGATCATCTCAGCAGACACACTATTGATTCCTGCTGCCTTTCCATTTCTTCTTTCCACAAAACAACTACGTAACTTATATAAAACCAGAATTAGCAGTTAGGATCATATTGAAATAAAATATATGTTTATTATAAATTAATGCGTGTTTTACTCTACAACTTGTTTTGTAATGCAGTATGAAGCGTAAACGACAAAGAGTTTGCTGCATAAGGTCACCGGAAAGGGCTGGATGAGGAAGACTGGATACCGGGGTATGTGGCGCGTACTCGGGGAAGCCAACGTCCAGCAGTGAACTGAGATTGGATTGAAGAGGAAGAAGAATTCAATGTGATTAATCCCTCTAATATCAGCATTATTGACCGTTTTTACGCCTGTCTGAGAAATAGATCACAGTTTTTGCTAATCGTCTTTCCTAAAAACTTTTAATTGGTAAATTTTCACATGAAAATTTGTCTAATGTGGCTTTACACATGTCGCTACGTGAACGCTAGTTTTAAACAATTAATGTTTTGCACAACCTGTTTGCGGTGTTTCACGTTTACAGCTAGTGTTTTGCAAATAACATGTTTTTGTGATACAATTAAATTTAATTGAAGTTGAATTATTTGGTGTGGATTTAATGGTTAATTTATTTATGCGTCATCAATTGCTTGCGGCTGCCCAAAGCTATGTTCAATTTCTATTTGTTATTTACGTATTATTATAGAAATTATTGTTTTCAATTATTAAATCGGGAAATTATGGTAGCTTATTGGCTAACCCATGAGCATTGCGAATAACAAGCTAAATTAGTAGATATCGTCTTTCAAACTCATAGTTGCTAGTTTTCGTATATACTCGTAAAGCTGAAGACTTTGTATGTTTGCTTGAACGTGCTTATCTCATTAACTACTGATCTGATTTGAAAAATTCTTTCAGTGTTAGATAGCCCGTTTATCGAGGAAGGCTATATACATCATCACTCTAAGACAAAAAAAAAAACTATTCCACACGGACGAAGTCGCGGGCAGAAGCTAGTTTTGTACAAAGACTGTTTTGTTTATTATTCATTATGTTTTGAATGGTTATATTATTGATTGTTCACTATCTCGTTTTAATATTTTTTTTAGTCTAGGGAGTTATCTGGAATGTGCTTTTAAAGATAAGCTCGTCCTTTCTTCAACATTTAATTTTCATAGTTTTTAAGAATTTATATTAATTTTTAATGAACAATAAAGTGTTTCTTCATTCATTGAAATTAGCGTAGGAATGTTTATTCCTGTATCCAAGTAGTGCATCTTAGAAAAATAACTGAACAAGCTGGCAAGTAGCAACAACATAGCACTTATAACGAGTACAAAGCCGCAAGATGAATATGAGTAAATTTCTTAAGAAGTTCGTCGAAGCGTTTGTTATGTGTGCTGCGTAGGATTTTGCAACGTGAGTGCAACTTGATATTCAACTGTTTTCTTCTTATAATAGAAATATGCAATGCCTTTGGAAGAAAGTAGAAATAATCTTTCTATAATATAAAAAAATCTATTTTGGGATGTCGAGTTTTAAAATGAATATAAAAATAATTCAAAATCTGTCGGGGTAATTAGGACCAGCAAAGTTCGCAATGCAACTTTTAGACTTTGTCTATTTGTTAGGTCACGAAATTAAAACTACTGAATGGATTTAAATGATATAGAGCTTTCATCCATTTATGTTTACACATAAAAATATTTTTTCGGTCTCATGCAAAACAGTGTAAGTGACACTATACTTGTTCCAAGTTCACACACATTTACACACTACTATACCTTGCAATTTGTATGTATGTAGGTAATGTTGTAACCATGTGCACTGAGGACCTATATACATAATACAGATATGCACAACAGATATTTTTATATTTGTCAATTGTTATGTGAAAAAAATAATAAAGTTTCTATTCCACTCTATTCATAGACAAACATAGTCAAGAAAATGGCACTGTAATCGCGTGTTTTAGTGCCGAAATTCCAACTCATTATCTTATGTCATTTCGCTGGTACTACGAATATCTTATTTCAAATCAAATCCAATAACAAATATCTCAATTGATGTCTGGAAGAAATTGCTTTTTAGCGATAAAACCGCCCTTTGTGTTTAATTAAATTAGTTTTAATCTGTGAAAAATGTTTTATATTGATGTATAATAAAGTATTAACTATCTCTATCTACGTGAGACAAACCAATATTCTACAAAATGATGGAGGCCTATTGTCCTTTACTAAGAAGCACAAGTAAAATATAATATAATGGATCTATTAGGGATGATAGACATGGATTTGTTTAAACAGAGGCTACAAAAGATATTATTCGAAAAACGACGTTACGATGTATACGACGTAAAAAAAGTATATTATTCCTAAATTAAATTTGACAATACATAATATTCACGTTGACAAACTTTGTAAGGGCCGCTTACATAACGAACGCCTTTAAATAAAGTAAGTTAATCATATTAAACTGCCTAAATACGTTTTACACAAAACGTATTGACAGTTCTTTAAACAATTTAGGGGCAAATTTTGCGTATTGCACGGCGCTAATTGTATTTAAGGATGTTAAATACGTTTTGCGTTTCTTAAATAAATTTAAGCAACCTTATGCAAGCGGCCCTTAATGTAATTATTCCAATTTTGACATTGTATTCTATATGGAATAATTCTGCACTTGACATAATTATGTAAAATTCAAGAAAGTAAAGTAAATTTTATGTCTGTGGATTAAGTGGATTACAGTCTGTTTTTGTACATTACTATTTCAGGCATGCCTGAAAACTATGGAGGGTAGAGTTGACGAGGACCATCTAGTATGGGGGATCAGTTGAAGAATGTCCACCTGTAAACAGCAAATCATGGTTCGTAAACTCGTCAAAATAGCGCTAGTGTAGGAAAAGGAAATGATATGAATTTAGCTGTTATAAATGAAGTGAAGTGTGCTTGCTGGGTTGAAAAAATTAAAAATTATAATTTGGAAAAGTATTGAGACTTCTCGTATTGAGATGTATGTGTATACATTTTTGACCTATTGAATTTTTGAAACCTATTTCACTAATTAAGATAACTAACTAAATTATCTGAAAATTCCAATTTTTCACGCTATTTTTAAATACTTTCCACTTAATATTATGGCGCCATCTTAATTTGCTGCCCTTCAGTGGACACTTTTTAACCGACTTCGAAAAAAGGAGGAGGTTCTCAATTCGTCGGGATCTTTTTTTTTGTTGCTTTTTTTATCTATGTTCGCCGATTACTCCATCATTTATGATCCGATTTACGTGATTATTTTTTTGTTCGAAGCGGAATAGCTTTCAATTGGCCCCCTAAAAATTTTACATAGTTTGGCCCAGTAGTTTTCATTTTATGAACATTTTTTATGAAGAAAATTTCCTTTTCGTTCCATATGTACACCGATTACTCTGAGATTTATGATTCGATTTACGTGATTCTTTTTTTGTTCGACACGGAATAACTGCCATGTGGTCCCCTAAAAATTTGACATAGTTTGGCCCAGTAGTTTTCATTTTACGAACATTTTTTGTTCCCGTTTCTTGGGACCTATATTTTTTAAGAAGCGCGGCACCATTCATAGGTCCTCCCATACATAGCTAGACACTAAAAAGTAACAAATAAAAATAAAAACTTCGTTTAAAAAACCGACTTCAAAAACTAAAAAACTAAAATGTATAAAATAACTTATTTCTAAAGCTATTATTATTATTATATATTATCTAAAACATCTTGAAGTCGGTGCAAAGTAAAACATAAAAATTACTAGGTATATTTTGAATTTTCAACTAAATAACTAACTACTAAGCAACTGACTAAGCACCGACTTTAAGATGTTTTAGATAATATATATTAATAATAATAGCTTTAGAAATAAGTCGGTTTTTTTTAAACGAAGTTTTTATTTTTATTAATATACTGAGATGGTTCTCCTTACCTCTACCCTCAAACTGAAAGCGCAAATACATGTGAAACACGAATTAACATATTGTCATCGAATGTTTCTATTAACCATGTTTTTAAGCAAATGAATGATTTCATTTCATTTGTAAATACTAAATCTCCTATCACAGGTAAGTTGCTCAAAAGTCTAAAAATATTACCTCGTCGGATCGCAATACTGATTCCTAAAAGTTGGAAAATGTATTAAGTTTACCCGTTAGACGCTTCTCAAATTGCCATTCCACTTGCTGACTAAGAAGAAAACCATGTTACTTTTATTTCAATGATAGCACCTATAAAATTGCGAGGAAAACGAGTATATCTAGTAAATGTATCAGTCAAATGTCAAATTGTGTTGGTAATGTAATTTAGTGAATGTTACTGTCACTATATCCAATATATATAAATGATTCGGCAAATTTTGATATGTCTATCGATGTCTGTCTAGTCTAGTTGGATTATATCCAATTTTTAAATATTCTCCTATAAATAATCTACCATTTTTATGTTTGCTTTTAGAAAGCAAATGTACAAATTTTGTTTATGTATTTATTATGGACCATCAACAGGATATACATCATATACATACATACGCCTTAAATCTAGACAGTGTTCATGCAATATTGTACCGAGGCGGGACTCGAATTAAAATGCCGTTGGAATTACTATAGAATTTATTAGAACTATACAAACACGTATAACACAGGTACAAATAAAACTGGACACAACCAGTACAAACTGCACGATTCAATAACACGCGCAATGTCCGTCACTATATAACTTATCGAATGTACACGTCTTCTTGCTCGTATCGTAATTATCTGACTCACCCCTCCGTTCGGGCACTGTTTTGTACTAAACTATACAACACAACAATCGACCGCGTAGACTGAATTTTCTAAGAAAACATAATCTGCACACCTGCGGCTATAAACGAGTACAGTAGCAATAGCATTTTTTCTTAATTACAAATTTGAAACACAAAGTAAACAAAAGAAGTCCGGATGCGGGAAAGGTAATAAACTACAGGTTTATTACCTTTCCCACATTCATTTTGTGGCATTATGTCATATTTTATAAAATGTCAATCGAAATGTTAAATTTGGATGATTTGCGCACTTAAATATTAATTAAACAATAAATATAATGAGAAAAATAATAATTGTTAAGCAATGAACAATGATTATAAATTGTAGGCAAAAAACACACCAGTATGCTGCGTTTATATTTTCACATTTAACAGTTTATGGGCCATCTTTGGATGAATAAAGTTTCGAAATTGTAAGTTAAAATCGCCTCAAGCGGGAGTCACTGTCGGCGAAAACGTTATAAACGCTTTGGCACAAAAGATTTGAAGATAATTGCCTTGGAAAATCGGGATTCTTGGATTCAAAGAGCTTGGTTATCTTCTGATTTTAGTTAGCATTTTTAAAGAAACGTTTAATAAGGGTCTTTAATACGAATTTTTGGAGTGGCAATTGCCAAATGAACAATCTGTAAAACTCTTAAATGTGACTACTATTATAAATGCGAAATTTTGGATGGATGTTTGTTGCTGAATCACGCCAGAACGATTGAACGAATTTGAGTGAAATTTGGCACCAAGATAGATTATGTAGTTTAGAATAAAAAATAGGCTACTTTTTATTTTACATATTTACGATTCCTGTGAGATAACGACAGCGAAACCACGGGTAAAGCTTTGTTTTAAATAAATAGATGGTTCCAAAGGTAGTAAGTTCTTCTTTAGATTTTTAACGTTTTATTATCTACTAGCTTCTGCCCGTAACATCGTCTGCGTGAGATCGTTAAAAAAACCCTCCGATTTTGAAACATTTTTCATTAGTGCTCCGCTCCTATTGGTTTTAGCGTGATTATATATAACCTAAACCCTTCCTCGATAAATGGACTATCTAACACTAAAAGAATTTTTCAAATCAGACCAGTAGTGCCTGAGGTTAGCGCATTCAAGCAAACAGACAAACAAACATACTCTTCAGCTTTATATATTAGTATTAGTATAAGATTATAAATGCGAAAGTTTGCAAGTATAGATGTACTTATAAGCAGATCCGTGCCCGCTTCGCTGGGCATCAGAAAAAAATAAAAAATACTTAGTATTAATCACAATGAAATATAACCCTATAATATTTCACTTTCCACAGGTGAAAGAATTTTCAAAATCAGTTTATTATATCCAGAGATTACCCCCTACAACGTCACAAACTTTACCTGTTTATAGTATTGTTTATTGCCGTCAAAGAAATGCGAACACCTGCCTGTCGTAAAAACGCAGTTTATTACTTTTCTTGCATTCGGAGTTCCTTTGTTTACTTCGTGTTTAAAATTTGCAATTAAGGAAAACATCCTATTGTTATCGTACTTGTTTTATGGCCGTTATTATTGTCGAGCTAATCCTTGTTGTTATTGCATTGCGTCGAAGCTTGCCAGGTGTGCGGATTAACTCAGTGATCGCGGTCCTTTGATGTATTGTACAATTTAGTATAAAACAATACCCGAACGGAGGGGTGGGGCAGTCAAGCGACGACTACGATACGAATAAGACGTACATTCGATGAGCGATATAGTGACGCACTTTACGCGTGTTATTAAATCGTGCAGTTAGTACTGGCTGTGTCCAGTCATATTTGTGTCTGTTTTATATGTGTTTGTACAGTTCTAATAAACTCTATAATAATTCCAACGGCATTTTAATTCGAGGCCTATGTAGCTCGAAACAATATTATATAGTATGGTATAGATTACACGTAATCAGAAGTTGTCACTCAATGTACGAAAATAAGAAAAGGGTGTTATTTAATGATGTTATTAAAGTATAGTTCAAGCTGATCTATAGATTTCTCTGCTCAATACTAAAGTGAGGCAATTACTAACATTTTTGTACAGAGATGAAATACGAATCAGTCTTATATGCATGCACCATATCGCGTTCAACTTAAATTGCTTTCGAAGAACATAAAGGCTATTACATATGAACAACGACACCTTTATCACAATATAGCTTTTTTTTAACAGTATATATAGAACTAGTAGACTACATTTTAAATGTCCTTCAAAGATGTTCTCCAGTGGAGTTTGAATTACAACTTTTTAGTTTCAAAAATACAAACATTCAACATTTGTGTTCCTGTTTACATCATTACGTCTGAATTATATTTTCTTAGTTGTCGCGACTACGAGACTAATAGATAGGTACATAAGAAAACAACGTTTTAACGGTTTTATTACCGCGCTTCAAAACCGGTAAAACGTAGCTTTACGTGTACACTATCTATAGTATTATAAATTTCTAAACATGCCGAGTCTGTACATTGAATCTAAAAAAAAACAACAGGTATAGACTATATGAACAATGGAGAACACAATGCATATCTTTTACACATTTTGACTGTTTGTTCGATATTCACGTAAAAACTACTGAGCTGATATCGATGCGGTTTTCCGTGATATATAACAAATTCTTAAACTTAAAATTTTCGCTAGGTTTTATTCTGGAGATCCAGCGGATTTTTTTTGGGAATGTAATATTTAATAATAAATACCTCATAAAATAGCTTTTCCTTTTCGAAAACCATATATTTTCAAACAACATGTTATAAACGAATGTAGACTAGTCCTAATCTAAGTTGTTCGTAGCAAATGCACGTTTTGAATTTCAATTGCTGTTAACATCGTAGTGTGATTGTGTTTTATGGAATATTCGATTCCCATTGTTTTTCTAAAATCGATAGTTTACTTCTGATATGGTTTTAATTCTTTAAGAGCGTACATTAAGGAATCGATATTTTAAATATTAAAGGCTATGATGTCTAGATCATTATTTATGCGCAAATTGATTCTTGAGGTAAATGGCTTTAAAATTGAACCTGCTTTTATATAATGGTAAAATTTTATAATATTAGAAATGAATTTGTTATTGTTATGACATGAACGCCGACAAAAGACAAATTCACACCTGCATACCTGTAGACGTTTTATTTTACCTTTGCGGCATTTGGACTTCTTTTGTTTACTTTGTGTTTAAAATTTGTGATTAGAAAAACAGCCCATTGTGTATTGTAATCTTTTATGATAGTCATTAGTCAGGTGTGATTCTAGGAAATTCAGTCCAGAAGACATGTTTTTGTACAGCATAAAGTACTGTCCCAATGGAGGGAAGAGGCAGTATAGCGATAGCCACAAGCGAAGCAAAACGTTAGTAACCGACTTGGCGCGTGTGATTGAATCATGCATTAGGTTTGAATGGTTGTGGACAGTTATATTTGTGTCTGTGTGATACTTGTTTGTACAGTTCTAATAAATTCTATAATAATTTCAACGGCATTTTAATTCGAATCCCGCAACTCGTAACATTATATTGACGAAGTGATTTAAAACCTGGCATTTCCGTGACACTCCCGTTCGTGTTGTGAACTTTTGAGCTGTTGCGCGTCCAGGCAATAGTAAAATACCGAATTATGTCACTAGTAACATTTCGTATAAATATAATGAAGAATTCAACTGAAAACTTATAAATCCTTCCTCCCCATCCTGGCCATCAAGAAAATATTAAAATTTCAAATGAAATTCGCGCTATATAAGACAAACATTTCAACTTATGGCCGCTTGCATAACGATCGCCTTTAAATAAAATTAGTTAATCATAACTGCCTAAAAACGTATTGGCAGTTCTTTAAACATATTTAGCGGCAAATTTTGCGTTATGCAAGACGCTAATTGTATTTAAGGGTGTTAAATATGTTTTTGTTTCTTAAATAAATTTAAGCAAACTTATGCAAGCGGCCCTTAGTATCAGTGCTGTCACCGCAATAAATAGTGAAATGATTGTTGGAACATAATATTGAAGTAAAGCATTATAATAATTTAAAGAATGCTCCTAAGCAAATCCTAGTGAGTGTGTGGCGGTGGACTGGTGTTGAGGTAAGTTACTCTTTCATTGCTTCTTCTTCCACGTCCTTTGTCTTCACCCGGTTACGCATCGCATCATCGATGAAACAAAAAAGCGATACTAAAAGAGATAGACACATAAAATTCTACCTTATTCGAATTAAATACATTTCTTTTTACCAGTTAGTAATTATATTCACTTGAAATAAAACTTAAAAGATTTCAAATAAATTTTAGCTCTAACTTTATATACTTAACGTTATCTGCTTTCATTTATACGTAGATCAATAGATACGTAGAAACATACGTGCGTAACAATTAATTGAATTTTTATCTTCAAGATAGTGGTTTAAAGTGGAATTAAGATTGAATTATTACGAATAAGGATCAAAACATATAAGAATAAAGACGTCTATAACAGAATAGCAATGCGTAACTGCACACATACATTGTTTTTATAAATAATACTAGCTGTCCCAGCAGACGTCGTCCTGCCCGAAAAAATAGGGGTTGATCGTATAGGGTTCGAAAATTTAGGGTTGTATGTATTTTTAATGCTGTATCTTAAAAAAATTAAAAAATAAAATAAAAATTTAGGGGTGGACTACCCTTAACATTTAGGGGGATAAAAAATAGATGTCCGATTCTCAGGCCTACCCAATATGCAAACAAAATTTCATGAGAATCGGTCAAGCTGTTTCGTAGAAGATTAACTACAAACACCGCGACACGAGAATTTTATATATTAGATTTTATTGTATATATATGACTATGTACATATGTATGTATTTGTATATTTATTTCTTAAATGAATGTAAGTATTCATCTATCTATTGCTTTTTTCCTGCACGACCTCATATATCGCCTGATTCAAATCTCTGTCATTTAGGTTGCCTAGAAGAGATCACTTTAAGCAATAAGGCCGCCTATTGTATTGCCTAGAAGATATTGTAAATATGGTCTGTTTTTGTAATAGTATATTTTGGTGTGCAATAAAGTGTTAACTATCTATTTTTATTAGTTACGACTATTTTAATTCTATGAAAAAAGTTCGTCTTTTCAAGGGTTAACTTTTAGCTTTGCCTTTTAGAGTTCCATGGCGGTAGAAAATCAAGAAAAATTATAGATTGTAGAGATTCAAAAGATCAAGCTTCAAGATACTTTGACTTTTGAATGTCTCATGTATTTTGTAAATTAATATTTTTGAAGGTTTCACAGCCAAATAGCAAAAACAGTATAAATTCCTCGCCTGCACGGACTTTTCAATGTTTGAGTTCCACGCACTTTACTTATTTATTTCTATTGATTAAGTGTTGTAGAATTTATTTATTTCTTATTTTATAGATATAAAAGTAGATAAGATTGTGAGTAGTATAAGCTATTGAGTTTCGATATTACATCGTGTTGCTTTGTAATCACGCACGTCTGGAAACTTTCTAGACAACAGTTATTACTAGCCTAAACTGCCTGTAAGAATGTTCTGAATATTTCTGCGTGTAAGCTAATGATTGTGTTGTTATATCGTATTGTTCGGTGAGAAGATACAAATATCAGACAAATATATACATTTTTATAGTTTGTCTATACGAGTATTTTATATGTATTTAATTAATAAGGTAGTTTGAGTATATTTGTCTAACTTATAATCTTTAAGCGATAAGGCCGTCTATTGTTTTTACCATGACAATATTTTAATAGTATTGTTACATGCCGATGAAGGCACACCTGCCTGTCATAAAGCGCAGTTAAACCTTTCCCGCATTTAGAATTCTTTTGTTTGCTTTGTGTTTAAAATTTGTAACTAAGAAAAACATCCTATTGTATTGTACCCAGTACCGTACCGCAGGCATAATTACGCGGATGTGCGTATTTTGTTTTCTGGGATATTGCGTCGAAGCTTGCCAGGTATGGCATCGGTGCATTATAAAGCAATGGCACAATGTGAAGAGGGACAGTCTAGCGAGAACCACGATCAAATCATGACGAGTACATTCGATAAGCGATATAGTGACGGACTTCAGGAGTTCAGCAGACAGGCAGACGGCCCACTTGATGGAAAGCGCTTACCGCGCCTATGGACATTTACAACACCAAAGGTGCTGCAAATGCACTGCTGCTCTCTTAAGGGAGACTGGAACCTGGTCACTAATACTGGAACACAATTACCGTTGTTATGGCGACATACTGTCTGACCAGGGGTAGTAGCCATCCAGTCGGGCAAATGCCCTACCACCTGGCTATGGGTGGTTTTGTTGCCGGCAGACAGGCCGCCCAGCCGCAGGAAATTGTATTCTTTCTCCGTTCCTGCACGGATAAAGTTCTAGTAATAAAATAATAAAAAAACTATATTATCTTTGACAAGCTGTCCTGTAAAATTACAATTTTGCTCTTGACTCACTTTTTGTAGGAGCTATCAGTATATTTCCAAGATAACCAAGTTATCCTAGACTACACCTAACTATATGTGACCGAGATCTGACTCATGTAATTATATTATTCCTAAATATAGTGACGTGTATGCGACAAGGCGCGAGGAATATATGGTACGAATTATTATAAATGATTTCCCAGAGGACCTGCAATCCAAATACAAATCTGACCACAAATCAATCAAATATAATCTAAAAAGATTCTACATTGATTCCCAAAGTGGACCATCATGCTCAAATGTGCAGACCAGGGACTAAAATGAGAACCATATACTAGAATGATGATAACCCGCTATTATTATCAAATCAGAACTAAACACTAGAATGATGATAACAATTACTCGCCTTTGCTCCTATTTTTTTATATAACAATATTGTGTACACGACACCCTGCGGCACGAATAAACGTATAAGGATACTGTGCCACATTTCAAATGTAACTTCTAATGTATATGAATGTAAGCACATTGGATAATAAATTAAATAAAAAATATTTAAAAAGAATCTTGTGTTCAACGCACAACTCTAAGGTCAGTCCCAGACATCCAGACTAAATATATCAAAGATTCGTCCAATACTGCATTTGAAATATTCAATACTTCGCTCCGCTACCAGCACGTTTAAAGATTTCAATGGAGTGAATTTTTCCATTCGGTCACATTTTATTCGATGTGCGTTCATCCAAACTTGAAGTCACGTGGACTGGTACATATCTGGACAATATAAAGTTCATAATAATCCATAAATGTATCTATGCATCTATAGACATTTATATATTAATGTAAACTAATGGACGCCCGTGGTTGAAATTCGACCATAATAATCAATGTCAAAGACTTCTATAATCACAAATTTCGCCAAGGCCACGCTGTTAATATGACTCGAACAATAACGCTACAAATGCGCTGCTGCTCATTGAACACTACTCAAATTTTAAATAGCAACATACTTTAGGCTAGGGGATGCTAGCCATCCAGACGGGTAAATTAAAAATCAAAAAAACTAAAAGAAAATCCCACTTTTAAATTGAATTTAATTTCTGAACGGCTTATAAATTTAATTGATTTCTAAACGACAGGACGCGCATCAAATGTTTGTGAGCTATGAATAGTTTCTAAGGGAAAGTGAAATTGTTGTTTTTATTATATTCCAAGCATTTTTATATATATTTACTCTCCTCTTACTACCTTCCCTGGACTTCCACTAATAATTCAAAGCCAAAATTAGCCAAATCAGTCCGGCCGTTCTCGAGTTTTGCAAGACTGACGAACAACATTTCATTTATAATATACTTAGATTATCATTATATTATATATATATATATATATATATATATATATATATATATATATATATATATATATGTCGGAGGGAAGCTATGACTATGACGATATGACGATGTATTGTTGACTGGATGTATAACGCACAATATCATTTGTTTACATTTTAATTACTTCTAAAATTCTTAATGTAATTTAATTTGATTTGTTGAATGTTTCTATAACTTAAAGATCGTTCTAACCTAATAAAAGTTATGAATATTGTAATTTAATAAACGACCAATCAGAGCAGAGCATATGGCAGAGCGGGGTCAGCGCCCTCTATACTTTGAGTAATATCTACTTGGGTAGACTGAGGAGTTTTTGTGACACATTTGGTTGGTGGCAACAGGTCGAGTTGGACCATGGAGTGTTTTAAAGAAAGTGTTGAGGCTGGAAGTATGAGCGGGTGCCCTGAGCCCGCTGCTCGGTCTAAACTATGTCGGGATGCTGTTCAGATCTAAATTAAAAGTGTATAAACCGTGGCTGTTGTGTTTTGTGCTCGCATTTTATCCTGATGACGCCCACTGAACCTGCAATAACTAGAGATGTCGTGAGAACGAGGCCGTTCTGCGACATATATATATTTACATTATATGTGCATGTATCTTAAGTGTATCTAGTATATAATTTGTTTTTGTTAATATGTTTATGTTATATTTTATATAGTTAAATCGTAAAATATCTTTAGTATACACGACCCTGCCTTTTGCATCTCCCCTTTTCTCTACACTCATAGGTCTCCTGAAAGAAAACTCTTTTAGGATTAAGCTTGCCTTTATATGATTCCACTAATCTACAATCTTGTATGCAACTTTTTGTGTTCAATAAAGAATATCAGAAATCTTTCTGTAAAAATAATAACTTAACGTAAATCTTTCACGCCAATTAAATCAGATTATTGCTTCTACAATATTTGAAAGAAAAATGAATAAATTAATCCATTTAAAACTCTTTAATAATTTAAAATGGAAAATCAACATCTAGAAACTTTAAAGCTGAATACAAAAGTTTCTAACAAAGCTTATTAAATTATTCATCTAAACTGCAATTTGATTTAGATAAAATGAATAATTAATTCTTTTTTGCCAATTTTCTTGGAATATTTGTTTTAAGGAGATTTAAAAACGGGCGAACCATTCGGCTTATGACCGAAGATTTTAACGTGTAAATATATTTAATGACGAGGTATTATTATACACCTCGTAGTAGCGATGGGTAACACTACGTTGGTGCAATTACCAACTTACTTCATTGCGCCGGATGTAGTAGCTCATTTATAGCAAACGAATTTGCGCATAACACACATCGTCAAAGCAACTTAACTCAAAATGTTTTATGTAAAAATTTCAACTTCATCTATTGTCAGAAAAAAAAAGTTTTATCAGCGTAGAACAGTTTATATAAGGAAAAAAAACGTGTGCGTCTCGGGACGCCGGGTACAAGTGATAACTTGCACGAGAGAAAGGAAAGTCAGACAGACACAATAAATATATAATAAAATCCAGTGTTTATATGTTTTATGTAAAAAATCCGTTTGTAGTTCTTTAATTAGAAAATAATTAGAGTTTCATCATATAATTGCGCTGAAATACAATACATTGAAGCGTAACAGCGGGCGACAACACCAACAACCTTTCTAACAAGTTATTCGTTCTCTCACTCGCTGAGTTAACGTTTTACGAAAGTAAGCTTTCTATGCAAGTGTGATAAAAGACTGCAACTGGCGCATGCTGTGTGACTTATTCGGACCTATCCTCTTATTGCGCCATGGCGTCATTTTGAGTTAACTCAAAGCGGTGATACTGCGCCCTTGATAATTTGACGCCAGGAATGTTAGGCCCATATCTATCTATCTCAAGACATTTTGGAAATATTGCCTTATCTTTGAGGAATTGAAACCCACTTTTCTATGACTTTTATTCAGATAATATGAAGTCTTGATTTGCAAATAATTTTCGTATGGCGTTCATAATATGAGACAGAATCAAACTTTTCCAACGACAATAGAATATTTGCCAGCGACGAGTACTTCAATACGCTTTCGTAAGAGCAGAATTCTGTCTCCACCCAAAGAGCCCTCGAATAAAAGGGCCATTTAAATGGAGAGAGTTTATCGCACGTTTTGGGGCCAAACAGTATACTATTTTTGTAGGCGATACTCTTTTGACTATAATTGCATTGACATGTTTAATGTTAACAAAGCAACCATAAAACAGAAACTCGCCTACGAGTATGTCATACGATAATCGTAAGGTAATTATCACATGAGTTTTCTTCACACTACGACACAAATCGCCTTGAGATATTTGCCCAAGATTTTAGAAAGAAAGAAAGAAGAAAGAAAAATTATTTATTTAGAACTACAACATAAATGAAAATACAACACACAAGCATAAATATACAATGTCACATGCAGTAAAAAATCGAAGCTCTAAATTGGTCCTAGCTCAGCATGTTGCTGGTTAAATTAACCAGCGCTGATCTTGATGAATTTTCGACTTGTCTAAACTATAACTCGTATGACATTGTTTCAAATTCATCCGAGTATCGTACAAATTAGTTTGAAACGCTTTGAATGCAAAACTTGCCTTTCGAGCACGACGCAGTAATTTTTTTACGCAGAGAAGTCAATATTAAGTGACCAGGTGATTATCACCCTTCCACGTACGATATCGTGTTTAGTTTACATGATAATAGATATTTTTTCTTGCTTTCGACAATCGTATCTTAGAGACAAGAAACTCTCTCCATGTAAGTGGCCCTTTAGACTGTTTTATCTTTTGTTTACGAGTGCTGAGCGTTATATGTGGCACTTTCGTGGAATTTAACTCACATTTACGCTTATTTAACATTTTGTCGGGAGTTACAAACTTTGCAGACCCACCTTGCCTGTAAGAGTAAAAATTTTGTATACGAGTGCTTTCTGAACAATAAACGACCTTTTGTTAATGGACGCCAGAATTTGTGGGTATTAGGATAGTTAAAAAATGTTTTTCTTTCGTCTTTATTGTTTTTAGGACGGGAATTATCTTGATTACAATCCGCTGGATCGGATCGATCCCTGTATTACGACGCTCTTACAAAATATCGAAAAAAATGGTATTTTCATGATCAAAGATCACACCTTTTTAATTGTTTGGTAATTTGTGTGATGCTTTCTTTTTCTCGTCTATTATATTATCCTTACAATCGCTGAACACTAAGGTACTAAGGTCTTAAATTTAAGTATTTACTGAATTATTATTACTGACATTATATACATAACTTTGTTTACGGAAATAAAATTTTAACACTGATGATGTACCAGCAGGCTTGGATTCCAATCTAGACCTAAAAAATAAACAAATTATATTATATTGATTGGTTGTTGATTGTTGTTATCTTTGTGTTGTGCAGGAACGGAGAAAGAATACAATTCCCTTAGGTCGGGAGTCCGGACTGTCATAAGAGGCGACAAAACAACCCATATCCAGGTGGTTGGGGATTTTCTCAAC
This sequence comes from Dendrolimus pini, assembly GCA_949752895.1. NCBI lineage: Eukaryota > Metazoa > Arthropoda > Insecta > Lepidoptera > Lasiocampidae > Dendrolimus > Dendrolimus pini. The sequence continues at coordinate 4,715,059 of OX457130.1, read as the reverse complement.
CAGATGGCTACCACCCCTGGTCTAGAGTAGACCACTATAACAACCTTGAGTTATCTTGAGGCAGACGGCCCACTTGATAGAAAGTGGTTACCATCCATCGCCTATAGATATTTGCAACACCAAGGGTGCTACAAATGCGCTGTTGCTGCTCTCTTAAGGGAGACTGGAAGCTGGGTATTAATACCGAAACATAACACAAGATTGTTATGGCGACATACTTAAGATCATGTGTGATAGCCATCCAGTTGGGCAAATGCCCTACCACCTGGCTGTGGGTTGTTTTGTCGCCTCTTACGACAGGCCTCCCGGCCACAGGAAATTGTATTCTTTCTCCATTTTTGCACGGATATATACTTGATGATATGTTACTACGAGTAATTAATGAACAATATGTCAATGTTACGTGTTACAACACTAATTCAGCTATAACATAAATCTATGTAAGTGTCCAAGTTGGCTGTAATAGTGTCGTAAATACCATTCGATTTTACGATCGAACAGCTCGTTACGTTAATGTCCGTCAATTGATTCCACGCTCTTCAAAAGCCATAGTGTGAATATTTTATGGATAACAACTAAAATGATTCAGTAAATAGTGTTATGTGAAAGTCGTCGAACAGCAATCAGGTCAATGACGACTGATAAACATAATATCATAATTTCTGTTTCGTTATTTATTAGTTTCAGTAGTTTGTGTATTTATTTTTACCAGACTGTTTACGGGTTGTTTTTTTTTAACAACTCTACGGACTCAGTTTCATACCCGTTTTTACAACTTAATTTCGATGAAATTTTTTAGAATTCATACACGCTTCTTGGTTATTTTTGTTATTGTGTGTGACATTAATTCAGTAATATTTGTGTTGTGGAGTACCTTACGAATAACTTATTATATTAATATATTCCATTTTTAATACTAAACTTATAGTAATGTAGAGTGTATCTGTTACATGCTGGTGTTGCGAGGAAGTGCATGTGCAGTGTGTGCCTTATATCTATACCTATATATTCGTATATTATCCTAACTAGTACCATGTGTGTTGTTTTTTCCTTTCTGTGTCTGGGTTATCAATGTTTAGGCTCTTTGTGTGTCTTGGTTTGTTTGTGAAGTGTGCGTGTAATGCAATGCGGTGGTAGCGCGTGTCACTGTGGGTATGTATGTAAGTTTTATTGTTAGTTGTGTATTTGTGACTTTGTATGACGGGTTAACTTTAACGGGTTGTTTTTCGCGCGTATCTTGAATGTTTGTAAATTTCTTTATTATCTCGTATCTCCCAAACGGCTTTATGTATTTCGACAGTTAAGATACCATTATAACCCGAACCCGCCTTAAAACTCGAGTGTCCTTAGATAGGTGTTTGAAAAAAAACCAGAATGGCGGATTTTTCGCGTAAAATAATATCTGATACGTTAATAAAATTAACCAAACCTTGAATGAAAATGAAATGAATGAATGAATGAAAATAAGAAAATAAAGGAAATTAAAAGGGAATTAAAAAAATATATTTGGGCTGTGTGTTTAAATTTAATTATCTATTTACGATACTTAATCAGATAATTCAGAATTAAAGTAAAAGTAACAAAACAGCTGTAAGTCTATGTCACCTATTTTACTTAATTTATAAAATAATTTGCATTTAGTTTACCTTAAGATAAATTTTCACAACTTGTTTCATAGTTAAATCAAGTTGGGCACTACTACTAAACTCTTCTTTGACGTCGATTAAAACGCACTTCACTGATTCTTCATAAGATATATTATTATAGGGTAGTGAAGATTTTAACTTCACTACCCTAAGCAATACAAACGCGTCCATTTTTGAAGTGATAACTTCTTATGGGAGGGTAAACCGCTTCGTTACGTAACGCGTTACGGCGCCAGTCTGCCTGGTTTTCCTTTTTCTCACGCAACTTATCACTTCTGTCGGGCGTCTCGGGACGCACACGTTTTATTTTTATGCTAATCTCATATTCGTATCCAGACTCCATGGAACATTTCAAAAAATTTCATAATAAGTTTTTACATAAAAGCCTGAAGTCTCAACTTTACATAGTCTACAGCGTTCTTCGTTGAATTTCACTTTAGACGACACAGAAAGCTCTGACGAGTTAGTATAAAGACAGATACAATAAAACAAGACAAACAAACCACGCCTGTGAACATAAAAGATATAAATAAAATAATATTCAAATTATATGACATCACTCGTAATGTTAGATGTTTTGAAATATTAAGCGTTTATACATTTATACGCGAAATTGATATATTCGAACCTAACTTCAATAAATATTGAAAATTATTTAAAAATATCCTCGATTCTTAGTATATTTATAATACAGATAATAAGTAGTTATATCTAAACAAACATATATAAATCCTCTTAAGATAAACTTGACAACAAACAATCATAATATTTAGTTATAAGTAAGTTATTTTCAGTATCTTTGTAATATTTTATGTATGCACTTATTTGTGGATTGCAATCCAGTTTTTTTTTAATTTTAATCGTAAGATTTTGTAATGATTGTAATTTGTTTATTGCATAAATAAATTTAAAAAAAATTATTCAACAATTAACCTAAAGCCGAAAACAGAATATTATTATTGAAGTGTACGAAGCATTAAATTAAGCATTCTTTACTTAAATATTGTGAGTATTTTCAGGTTTAACAAATTTACAAGAAAATTTAGTTGCGCGTACAAAGTTACTTGCGTTCCGTCGTATATTATCCCCGCAAATTGCTATTACGCCTAATTGCCTGGCCGCCATTTTGGTAACGTAACCGTAGCCGAACACTCAGTACTGTTAGCATCACTGACCGGCGAGTATGCGTACATATCGAGTTGTGAATGACGTCACGTGAATGTTAATTTGACAAGGTTCCAGCGCATTTGCAATTTGCGGGGATAATAATTCAAATATTGGCGGTTGGCCGTAGACTACCAGCGCTTGTCATAGGCAATTTTTAATATTGCGTGTACACCGGCGCGAGCGTACTGATTTCAAATCCGGCTGGACCTATGTGTACCCTCCTTGTAAATCATGCGGTGATTTACAAGGAGGTGTAAATCACTGAAAGGTGTTCATAATATTTGTCACCTTGGTAACTTGGGTCAATCGATAGTTGCCATCGATAGCAACGCCATCTACACTGTTTGGATTGTCAATACACGTAAACGTCATTTTAATATTGACAGGCAGGTCGTTATTATAATACTAGCTTCAAACCGCGACTTCGTCCGCGTGGATTAGTAAAAAAAAAAAGTTAAATATAACCCCCGATTTCAAACATTCTTCATTGGTGCTCCGCGCCTATTGGTCTTAGCGTGGTGCCATATAGCCTTCCTCAATAAATGAGGTATCTAACACTGAAAGAATTTTTCAAATCAGACCAGTAGTTCCCGAGATTAGCGTGTTCAAGCAAACAAACAAACTCGCGTCGAATTAAATATAACATAGGTATTATTGAAATATACCTGCTTACCAACATATTTTCAAACATATAATATTTTTACTGGCCAAATTTTTAGTTTTATATATTTTTTCTTTTACCACCCATGCCTTCATTTAACAAATACATCTTTAAAATTGGCAAAATCAGTGCTACTTGCATTGAAGCTATGTATGCCTGAATAAAAAATATACAAATTACTTGCTATAAATTTTATTTTCGATATCCTCCGCTCCTACGTGAATATACTATTTCAAGCAACTACTGCCACTTATAACTGAAGATGCAACATGGAAACGTCCAAAAACCAGGAACTTTAAAAAACAATAAATAATGATGTTATTATTTATAGAGATTATAACATAATTATTTATTATTACTACTTAGATATTGTGGCGACCGAGGGTGGAACTCCCCAGCAGCGTAAATCAGTTTTAGAACTTTTAGAAAGAACTAGAAATTTCTGGAAGAAAAAGACAAGGACGGATATATTTAGAAAGAGATAGACGATAAACGAAAGAAAGAGATAGATAGATGTTAGAAAGGGATAGACGATGACCGAAAGAAAGAGATAGATAGATGTTAGACAGGGATAGATGTATAAACGAAAGTTCCCGAACAGAAGGTTCGGGAAGGAAGAGACAGAGATAGATAGAGGGGTTCTAGAAAATTCTTTCGGGTATATAAACAGCGCAAGGCGCGCCTACCGGGCAGTTTTAGAGTTGAAAGTTGCAGTTTAAAGTTGAGTTCAGTCCAAGACGGTGAAACGACAAGTGCGATATTAGAGAACGTTAATAGAGGACAGAGACGAACTAAGTGGTGAATTTAGTGAGAAGTTTGGTGGACAGATACGCAAAGGAGGTGTGTAGCGTAGTTCGAGAGGGAAACCAGAAGCGAGCTACGCGCGATAATATTGGAGGTGGTCCGCGCAATATCGGCGACGGTATTGAGGGTGTGACAACTTATCGTCGGGACTGTGCATCGTTGGTCATGCGTATAGGGGCAACCCTGCAGAGAGGTACTACGTGCGGCTGTGTAAGTTAATAAAAGCTTTTAAATTAAACACTAGTGTTTTCTTCCAATCCATAAGTGCGTACCCCCGCTCGTACGTAACAATTTGGTGTCAGAAGTGGGATTGGAAGATAAAATGCCAGTAATGCCAAGAGACGGCGTCAACACTCGAGCTAGGGCTGCCGCCCAGCAACAAGAGAATTTGGAACTGGAGAGCTCCGTGGAAGAAAACCCTGGGGAGTTAAACGATCCTGTTGAGGGGACTTCAACCGATTCATCGAGTACGCAGCCCCCTAAATCGAAGTTCTGGGCATTGTTAGAGCAGATGCGAGCAATGCAAGAAGAACAGGCCCGTCGTCAAGAGGAACAACTGCGAAGAATGCAAGACGAACAAGCCCGCCGTCAGGAGGAACAGCTGCGAGCAATTCAAGACGAACAAGCCCGCCGTCAGGAGGAACAGCTGCGAGCGATGCAGGACGAGCAAGCTCGCCGTCAGGAGGAGCAAGCTCGCCGTCAGGAGGAGCAAGCTCGCCGTCAGGAGGATCAGCTGCGCGCCATGGAAGAACAACTGCTTGCTCTGAGGAAAGATCAGAGGACCAGTGAAGGCAGCATTCTAGAGGCTATTAAAGATAGTGCACAGGCAGTTCAGGAGGTAAGAAATAAGCTTCAGGTACATGAAGAGTGTCTGTCCGGGCATGAGGAACGAATTTCAGCCATGGAAGAAGATTTGCATAGAATAAAGATTAGGGGTGTGCCAATCTCAACGGTGACAACTCCATCTGCCATGAATTTTAAGGCACCTCCTTATGATGGAGCATCTTCATGGGCAGCTTATAGGCGGCAGTTCGAAGCGGTGGTACAGATGAATGGATGGGATAGTGAACAAGCTAGGACTGCGCTTGTTTTGGGACTCCGGGATAAAGCGACGAATGTGTTGGAGGCAGTCTGCAAGGATGCCTCTTATGAGCAAGTAATGGAAGCTCTGGAATCACGGTTTGGTGACTCTCATTTAGAGCACGTGTTTCGAGCCCAACTTCGAGAGCGTTATCAGAGACCTAACGAATCGCTACAGCGGTGGTCACTGGAGGTGGAGAAGCTGGTACGGAAGGCATATCGGAGTTCGCCTTCGACACTTGTTGACAGCGTACTACTTCAAACGTTTGTTGACGGTATATCTGACGTTGAGATAAGAGCAGCCGTACGATTGGGCCATCACGATAACATGAGGGAGGCTTTGGCGCACGCTTTAGAGGTCGAAGCTGTTCGTCGAGATTCGAGGAGTGGACGCATACGTAAGATCACGACGGGCGATGATTCCATGGGAGGTCGGAGGACATTTACCCTCAGATGTTATGCCTGTGGGGAGCGAGGACATTTCCGAAACAGGTGCCCAAGACGACCTTATGAGGGGCAAAGAACTGACGCTTCTGTATCAGAAAGAGCAAACAAAGCTAGAGGTGCGAGAACGATACAGGCTGGCAGACAAATTACCCCGGAAATTCGAATTTATCAAAGTTCAAATGGGAATAGTTTAATGGTTAATGGGATAGTGAATGGAGTTGCTTGTCTACTAACTATAGACACTGGAGCAACGCGTACAGTTATTGGACCGCAGTTATTGAGGAAAAATGGAAAAGTAACTAATGAAGACAACACTGTTGAGCTAACAACGGCTACTGGCCAACGGATACCGGTAATAGGAGAGCAGAAAGTAGCTATCAAGATTGGTGAAAAGCTTTTCTGGCAACAAACAGTTATAGCCGACATTATAGGGGAATGCATAATCGGTTTAGATTTCCTCAGAAGGCATCGGTGTACACTTGATATAGGAAACGGCATCCTCAAGTGTGGAGAAATGGAAGTTCCAATAAATGGCGGATGTAAAGACGCGGTCTGGCTAAGAATTAGTAAAGAAAATCAAAGGAAAAAGAAAGTGCACCGAAATGGGTTTCAGAAACAAGTTTTGGTAGATGCGCCGAGGCTACGACGAGATCGCCAGAAACAACGATCTGAAGGGGTGCCGCGTGAAGTTGCTAGCGAATGTTACGGACAAACCATGAGGGTCATGTCAGAGGAACGCTGGTCTGGTCATACAGGAACATGGAATAAGGCGGACCGAAGGAAGAAGAGGGTTAAGAGACGAGCTACAACGGCGAATACTGGGGACCTAGTCAAGGATGTCCAGAAAAGACATCGGAGGCGGTGCCCTTCAGCATTGCGATGGTGTCGTGAGGAGTCACGGGCAGATGTGGGGAGCTTTCCACGAGAGTCTTATTGGGACAGCGTTGGAGCAGCTATGTGGAGAAACGGAGTTACGAAGAGTCCTGCCGGGAAAGTCCATGTGGGTCGACCAGCGAAAATTCAATGTTATAACGATGCTCGGGACGAGCACGTTTTAGGAGGGGGTAGTGTGGCGACCGAGGGTGGAACTCCCCAGCAGCGTAAATCAGTTTTAGAACTTTTAGAAAGAACTAGAAATTTCTGGAAGAAAAAGACAAGGACGGATATATTTAGAAAGAGATAGACGATAAACGAAAGAAAGAGATAGATAGATGTTAGAAAGGGATAGACGATGACCGAAAGAAAGAGATAGATAGATGTTAGACAGGGATAGATGTATAAACGAAAGTTCCCGAACAGAAGGTTCGGGAAGGAAGAGACAGAGATAGATAGAGGGGTTCTAGAAAATTCTTTCGGGTATATAAACAGCGCAAGGCGCGCCTACCGGGCAGTTTTAGAGTTGAAAGTTGCAGTTTAAAGTTGAGTTCAGTCCAAGACGGTGAAACGACAAGTGCGATATTAGAGAACGTTAATAGAGGACAGAGACGAACTAAGTGGTGAATTTAGTGAGAAGTTTGGTGGACAGATACGCAAAGGAGGTGTGTAGCGTAGTTCGAGAGGGAAACCAGAAGCGAGCTACGCGCGATAATATTGGAGGTGGTCCGCGCAATATCGGCGACGGTATTGAGGGTGTGACAACTTATCGTCGGGACTGTGCATCGTTGGTCATGCGTATAGGGGCAACCCTGCAGAGAGGTACTACGTGCGGCTGTGTAAGTTAATAAAAGCTTTTAAATTAAACACTAGTGTTTTCTTCCAATCCATAAGTGCGTACCCCCGCTCGTACGTAACAATATGATATAGTAAAATACTTATACTTTGTACAATGACATAATGTATAATTATAATGATTCAAACACCATACCGAAATTAGTCATTTTAAAGTTCCATATTTTCAAAATCCAAAAAATGATATCGATGAAATTAAATTGGGAATACATTGAAATTATACTAAATTCAACCCAAAAACAACAATAGAAATAACTTCGTATATACAGGCTGAGTTGAACACCTCCTCTTTTAAAGTCGGCTAAAAGTCAATCAAGTACCTTACTCGTAAGAAGAGAGCCATATATCTGCTTCCCGCCTCTATAAGGCCACATCCCAAACTATTAATATAAATTCCTAGATACTACTATTAAGAGATAATATTCGATATTACGGTTCGAAACGAACTGGTGCGTATAAATCTAGCCGCACTTCACAATACATTACCAAATATAGTGGATATTACAAGGTGAACTTTAGTGAATTTACCGCTAGAATGGTTTTATATAGGCTGTTACCCACACTCGGCTTGCGGCCTTAGGGCTTTTATGGGCACATCATAAAAATGATAGATTACCTTATACATAGCTAGGCTCGAGTTGTACGCCGCTTTATGTGGAACATATGTTTTCAAAATAGTTTTTTATACGAGTTTTGGATATCGCTTATTATTTTTTCATTACATTCATCTGACTATCGCCATGAGTTATCGCTTCACTCCTTGCTATTATACTCTTTCAGTATTTTTCTAACACTCTTTTAAAGCTACATATATCTTAATGTTTTTTTATCTTTGTATCTGTCTAAGTATATGTTTCGGGCAATTTGATAAACCCGGTCACTGCGAATAATGACCGGTCTGTATACACAATGCCCGTATCAAGCATTATATTACATAAAAGACAGATAAACTGACGTTTTTATTTATGTATTAAATGAGGTTAGGGTATAGTTATATACCACTTTTATTTACTATTTCAGATATGAAATGAATTTTGAGTGGTTATAAACAAATAACTACCGTCATAAATCTGTTCATTGTAAAAAAAAGTGCAATATAACTACACCCCGCCCTTAAGTGAATTAAAGTTACATAATTCTTATGGAAAGTTAACTGATGGGAATTATTCATACTGTCCGGTCCAAGTCTTATTTTTTTTTTTTTTTTTTTAACAGGGGTTGAGGACCGTAGGCCGCGCGAAAGGGAAATGTCGCTGCCCGTGTGTGGGATTCGCCGGGTTGGGGTGGCACTAGCACCCCACGTTGAGATGTGGGGAACTATTGCCACGCCGCGGTTAGGGATACCCACTAAAACCCCTGAGCAATCACGAGAGTCCTTTGTCCAGGCTGTGAGCTCGCTCGCGCATTCACCACCAGCCTGGACGGACGGTGGCCGGCCCCTTGCGGGCTGGCCTCTCCATTTGGTAGCCGGAGATTTGGGTCTCTCCGGCTTCTCTACCTCACCGCGAGGTGAGAGAGGGCGCGCGGGTCGGCGCGCGTCCCTGGTCCAAGTCTTAAATGGACCACGGGCCGTCGGGCATTATTAACATGGACCGGCCAAAGTAATTAATTGATCAAATTGACCGATGCTCTTGGTCATTATTCATAATGATCAGTCCATAGTAATAATGCCCGATTAATCAAATTGCCCGTAACATATATAATAATAATAATAAGTGCTTGCAAGCCTCCGTGCTTGCCTTAGCCAGCCGGCACGGGGTAGAGATCGCTAGAGCTAAGACTCACGCTCCAGGGGTGGAAGTGATAAATGGCATCACGTCAGAAGTAGCTTCGGTGAACCTGCAGCCCACCTCTCTACACCCCTTAGCCACTCATACACATGTTGCCCCTGTCTTTTATGGCATTTCTGGGACCCATGCAGGGAGTGGCGAGTCACCGTCTGCCCATTTATACATGTTCCCCGAACATTGCGACGGGCAGACGCCATAGTCCCCATATTCCCAGACCCCTAGTACCACTAGCAGTTCACCCCAAAAGCCCGGTACTTTTTGTCCTCATTTCCCACAATAGTCCTACACTGGCCGGGGGTTGTCTTTGGGTGCATTATTATATGGTGTAGACAGGGATAATCGCCGGTCAGTGTCACGCGACATTTACATTAAATTTGTCAAGGGGCCTCCAAAAAGCAAAAAGAGTAGTTTTAGTTTAGTTTTTAGGCTTTATATTTATTGTAATGTTGATATATCATATTAAAATTATATTAATTAACATTTACTTTTATATCAATAAACATTTAGTTATTTTAAATTAATTTTTGGTTTCGTAAATTTAGATTTATATACGTACGATTGCAGTGAGTGCGATTGCGACGAGTGTACTTATAACTTGATACTTATAATAAAATGAAATTAAAAAAATGTTTGTGTGTTAATTTCTACGTGTTATTTTATGCTGGGGCTTCATCTGCATTAGTGTTAAAGATTTAGGCTGTTTCGTATTAAAGCGGTAAAAAAGTCGTTAATGCTTATACACATTAGTTTTTATAGGTACATAAGTTCTTTGTTACTATTAACGTCATTAACAATGTCGCATGTCAAATAATGCATTAAGTCCATTGCCATATCTGCGTGAAACGGCCCAAATCGTTAACACTACGCCTAGCGACACACCCGAAGAACATACCGCACAGAAATTTCCGCCAAATACACTCGCAGTGTGTACACCTATGACACACCAGAGGAAATTACGCTGAGTGTTAATGCCAATCCTTCCGTCGCCGTATTTCCGCGCGGTACGTTCCGCAGGTGTGTCACTACACAAACACAGATGAAGAAAAACAATATATATCTTGAAACCTTTCAAGATATATTTTGACACAAGCAAAGGAAAAAATTTGATTAAAGAATCACATCACTATTCACTAACAATAATATGTCCAATGAGATTGGACAGTACTCAAATCAACAATTCTACGATTCGATTTATGCTCTTTATTACGTCGTAGTTTACCAGTAAAATGTCCAACTATGTCAATAAAAAAGTAATGAAAAGCCATCAGGACATGCAAAACTTCAATCAATCATATAATCGCAAAGAAAACCAATATTCGATCGAAGAAATCAAATTTCCGCTACGACCTCATGTTTGAGGCTAGTTATTGGGGACATGGAGAGTTCGAATTAAAGTATTTTTTTATATATTCATATATCTTATTAGTATGTACCTAATTTAGTAGCATCTAAATTCATGTACCCTGTGTGTATGTATACATTTATATTCTCCATTTTTCTTTATGGAGCTGAGACTTGGATTTTGAGAGCATCTGATTGCAGTCGCATTGACGCTATTAAGATGTGGTGCTGGAGCAGATGTTGGGCATACCCTGGACTGCATAGTGAACCAACGCATATATTATAAACAAATTAAAAATAACATGGAGACTGTACCAACTTCATCGTTGGCCTTATGCATTAATTTAAAATGCGCACCTCTTTTTCTGTCTCGATTACATCGTCGCGAATCGCGTTGCGTCGTGGGCTTGGGAAAGCCAACGCTAGATGGCGTTGGGCGGTCAAGCAAAAACAAATCGGCAGTATTGAGTCCACGATTGCGTTTCTCAAAAAACCAATACCAATATCTAACAATATCAAACATAAACAGTGAATCATTTTATATTAGTTAATACTACAAAAACCACCTGTGATTTGCAAGTGCTAGGCCTAGCTGAACTCCACGCACGAAGGCGTCTGGTAAGTACCATCACCATTCCTTGGCGTGTGATTCAGGGTTGAGAAGAGGGGTTTGCGCAAGTGATACGCGGTTTACTTGTAAAATCAAAATTGAAACAAAAATGTATCAAAAATATATATTGTTTTGAAACAGAGACTGTCATTCATTTGTCTCCGCAAAATCCTTGCGTACCTCGAAGATAGCCAGAAAATGGAGAGTCAATTTAGAAAACTAATGGAAACTGGCAAAATAGAAGGAAAAAGATCTCGTTTAGTTCGTTGATTCGACCAGATCCACACCACACTCAATGTGCTGCTGCATATATATTTTTTTTATTGCAAGATCTCAGTAGACAGGCAGACTGCCCACTTGATGGAAATCGGTTACCATCGCCTATAGTAATTTGCAACACTAAAAATGCTACAAATGCGGGAGACTGGAACCTGGTCGCTAATGCCGGAACACAACTCAAGTAGCCATCCAGTCGGGCAAATGCTCTGCTATCTGGCTGTGGGTTGTTTTGTCACCTCTTACGACAGGCCGCCCAGCCGCAGGAAATTATATTCTTTCTCCTTTCTTGCACGGATAAAACTCAGAAGCGCATATTTCTGTTGATCGTTAACGATGTCATAAAATGGTTCCAGAGGAAATAATGGGGAAAGGTCATGACTGTCACGAGTAAAGGAGGAGGAAATTTATGCACCTCCTACATTACCAGATTAGCTAAAAATATCCTATTAGTTAGATTACCTGGAAGAGGTCGCTTTAAGCGATAAGACCACCTATTATTTTGCCTGAAATTATTGTAACTAGTGTATTGCCTATTATTTTGGTAAGCTATAAAGTAATACTATAAAAAAGAATCTAAAAATACCATTAAAACCTATAAATAAAACTCTCTTTTCTTTCACCTTATCCCAATTATTTTGGGTCAGCAAAATATGTCTTTTCCTTCCAAACTCCTCTATTCTGACATACATCTTCTGTCACACCAAAAATTATCATATAATCCTTCACACAATACATTCATCTTCTAGTTTAAGATTCTCTTCATCACGTGACTTTAGTCCCTCCACCACATTATATGCCCATACCACCCATACTATAAATAAAACTATACTTATAAAATAACATAAATCTGTAAGTGAAAAATTGACTCCAAATCGCTGTCGGCGGGGAGCACGCCCAAACTGCTGACCGCATTTTACAATAAAGTGTTATCTATCTGTCTATACGTCTGCTTGATGTTCACTGTCAAGTTAGTTTTTATTATCCGTACATGGAAGAGTAATAATGGAATCATTATCTCGATTACAGTCCTGGAGTCGGCTCGATTAGTGTGATACCACGCTCTCTCGGAGTGAAGCCTTGTGCTAATCGTGTTTTGTGCGATGCGTGAGGGTGCTGATTGCCCACTTTCCCCACTCTATATCCAATTTTCCTTATCCCATCTCCCAATAGGGAATACCAATCCAATATCAGATCCCTTCCATACCACTTCTCTTATTTGATCCCCTTTCTTATCCCGCTATGATTTTTCATCATCATCATAATACGAGCGTTAAATCCCGGTAGCTTGTGGAGCGTTCGCTCCGATGCCCAGAGTCCGCTTTCCTAGTTTTTCTACTCCACTTCGCGCAGTCTTCAGCTTCCCCTATTTTGAGACCATTGTTACGCATGTCATCACGTCAAGCCAGCATTTCTCGGGTTTTCCCCTTTCGACCGGGACGTGGTGAAACGGCATGGGTAGCCAATAATAATTGTTCCCCATATAATTAGCCGCTCTTCATAAAACGTAGCCGTACCATCGTAAGTGACACTCTTGCAGTTTGTCTGCTATATCACGGACATGAAGACTGCGGCGGATGCGGGAATTCTAGACACGGTCTTTCCGCATCTCCGCACATCCATCGCAGCATATTCTCATATCCTTTTTATCTCACCCTAAAGGTTGGCAACGCATTAGTTTCGCCCCTGGTGTTTGAAACGTCTATAGGCGTCGAAAATGTCGTAACCACTTTCCACGAGTTGGGCCTTCTACCTGCTTGCCAGCTTCGCAACGAAAAAACCTATTTGTATATTTTTTTTGTATTTTGTACGCTTTTTATTGATCTTGAATACGACTACTCTAAGACTCCGTATATCCCAAGAGCATCCACCGAGATACTATAAACAGTGTAGTGAAACAAAAATTATATCTAGAGTACAATAACTGAACTGTTCTATAAGTCCTAGACACCTAAGCAAAACAAGTAAAGTTTTGGTAATGCAAAGCGCTTTCATCACTACGTTACATTCGTCACTGTGTCTTTATGCACTCAATACGCTTTCATTAGCAAACAAGTCATGATCCTACGAAGTTCTGAGTCTTAGAGTAAGAAAATTATAGAAGTGACTGCAAAATATTTAAAATTCAGAACATATTACTAAAATATTTGGGCATCTCCGTCATTTTAATTAAACGATATATTATTAAACTAACTGTCTGTAATAAATAAAATAAAACATTTCTGTATCAAATTAGTACTATAATGTTACCTATGGGACTTGTCATACTAGATCCATCTATCCTAGACTATATCTAATCCGCTCGAGATTGAGAGAGATAATGATCAAACGTGATCCTATAATAAATAGTTCAGATTTTTTTTATGTAGTAAATAATATCTGCTTTTTTCCTGGTTAAAAATGTTCATATCGTTTTTTAATTCGTTCTTTAAAATACATTATATACCATTTAGGTGGCCAGCATTATAATATAGGTACAAACATATATTTCATAACAATCTTTTCATATATAAGACCGTAAATATATATACATTACATTATAATACATTATGCCTGTTTTAATATATTCTTCTTCATTTTATTTACAGTGCTCCTATCGAACATATACACAAATCGTTGTGTATATGTTATATTCAAAGGGTCATATGCAGTCTCTTCCCGGAACGACTGGTTTATCCTAGGTTTGACCAAGGCCTTCGAAAAGACAAACTCGAAATGAATTCCAATTTCGGCCTTTGACTATCTATTTTTTAGTAAAACCTAGAAGAACCTAACTTTTAGTCAAAAGTCGAACGTAAAATAATCTGTTTCGGGCTTCGACTAGTCGATCCTAGAAGCGACTATAGCAGACTCTGTCAAACGTCGATTCGTACTGCTGTTGTTACATGATTAGTGACTGTATAAATTAGTCTCTCCTAGGTTAAACAAAAATTCGTTAGTCAAAGGCAGAAAAACGTAATTTATTTGGACTTTAACTAAGACTTTATGTTAGACCTGAGGTTTGACTAGTCAAACCCAGGAGCGCCAGAGCTTCGATGTTTGCCTATCACATATACACTAAGTGTCAAACATCCAAGCATAGTATATTTTTAGAATTATCTATACACAAGCACTTTAGTCAAATTGGACACGTCAACGTCAATCCAAGGAATTCTTGTGACAGTTCGAAAAGACCCATTGCAATGAACAGGTGAGTTTTTAAACAAAACACAATTTGTCGTTAAAAACCATTGACTACAACTAACATAGTCTTTCTTCTTCTTTTCTTATATATAAAAAAGAATGTTTGTCTGTATATCCTTTATAGAATCGTAAACTATACATTTGATCATGTGATGATCTTTAGCAAAGTTGTTGTGCATGTGCCAAAGAAGGTTTCCGAGTTGGTCTAAAATTGGACCCGGTAGGTGGCGCTGCTGTCGGCATATCGATTGAAGCTTTTCCGGGTAGGACGACGTCTGTCGAAACATCTAGTATTGTATATTTTTAAAATCACATTTTCAATCACAAAGAAAGTTTTAATTTTATTTGTTTGATAGATATTTTGTCTCAAGTAGGAGAGAGACAGATGTCGAACGCTGCCGAACGCAGAGGCCGATTGTGCCTCTTTGTCGCTCGTTCCGCGTTCTCGCTTGCACTTCAAGCCTTAAATGTAACGCCTCAGTGAGAGGTAACGCCGCATGAGTCATGTTTTTTCTTGCGTGCAGCCGGCTCCGTCGAATTATAAGACGTTGTCACGTCAAAACAGTGATTATTTTTGGTTAACCGTCGGATAAATTTCGGTGCACACCAGCCTAAAGCGGTTTTCTGTAGAAATCTTCGGTTCTGTCATTTTATTCCGCGCTCTATGGTTAAAGCTGGCGTCGCTAATGTTATCAGAGTGTTGGCAGCGTGTCAAAGTAAGTTGCATCCGTACGTGTTTTCAGGCAACACCCGTTGTCATGCTAACATCTGTTTTCAGACCACTTCTTGATACATTTTATACTGTAGTTATAGTTTTCTGAAACTTATAATGTATTGTTACAACTCAGGTCCCGACAAAAACAAAATCCATCTCGTATCTGAAACAAAGCACATTTATTACCCGTCATTTGAACTAATAACATTGAAATTCTTTTATGGTCGTCTTCTTTTGTTTACTTATTGGCATACGGCCTATTGTTTTATTGTAATATTTTATGGCAGCCATTAGCCAGACGTGGCGGATTAAATCGACTTAGATACGGGGACATTGTAGTTGCGCAGTATAAAACGATGATCTGATGGAGGGGAGAGGCAGTCGAACGAGAATCAGGACGGAAGGGAGACGTCTGTACTATAATCGGGAATATAATAAGTGACGGACTTTGCGCGTGTTATTGAATTACGACTTTCTGCATTACGTTTGGACTTGTTGTGTTCGGTTATATTTGTACCTATGTTATACATGTTTGTATAGTTCTAATAAACTCTATCGTAATTCTAAGGGAATTTTTAATTCGAGTCTCGCACTCGTAATAGTATAATCGAGCCGCTTTTGGGTTACATTTTTAGAAATTTTGTCTTTTGTACCCGAGTAAAATAAACAGTTTACATAGACGTATTTTAGAGATTCTATTGAGTCACCTAATATTAATTAAATTTCACTCAACTTAGCAGTTTTTTATAGCTCAATGCTTTGGCATTGAGCAAATCATAAACTATGGTAAATATCGAAAATCACTCAAAGGCGGCTCAAGGCTGATTTTGACAAAAACTAAAGTAGTGTAACTAGAATTTTGAAAAATCAATTACACTAGTCAGGAATCGAATAGCCTAATTTTGAAAAAAATTAACAAAGTCTATATTATTATACCAAATCATAGCGTAGCTTGTAAGGATCAATTTCTGTAAAGGAATGTCAAACGGCAAAACAAGGGAAAGGGTTATTCTTGTACAAAATGTTCTATTTTCATTAAATTAAACATCAAATTGCACTGGTCATTTGGCTGCGTTTGATATCAACGCAATCAACGAATATTATTTGTAGATGCCTTTTAAAAATAGAATATTTTTTACCATTCTCATATTAAATAAAATTAGGTATAGTTTTTTTATTGCACGAGTTCAGCAGACAGTTTTTGTAACACTAAAGGTGCTACCAATGCACTGCCACTCTCTAAATGGAGACCTGGTTTTGTTGGTATTGACGGCAGATGGAAGAGAAACGAGTTAGTGTTTGTACAGAGATGAATATAATGTTTCAATTTTTACAATTCAGTATATTAACACAGTTTGTAATGAACAGACAATTCTATATTCAATCTTTGTTCATTACGTCTTGAATATTCTTACGACCTAGACGCCGACAAACAAAAATTCACACCTGCATACCTCTAAAAACACATTTTATTCCCTTTCGGCATTTATACATCTTTTGTTTATTTTGTGTTTAAAATTTGTGATTAGAAAACAGCCCATGGTGTATTATAATTTTTATGGTGGTCATTAGCCAGGTGTGTCGATGATTGTGATTTAAAGTACAAACTGATTCTATGAAATTCGGTCCACGCGGCCGGGCAGACATATTGCATCTGTGCAGTATAAAGCAATGCCTCGATTGATGGATGAAGCAGTCGAGCGATCACGAGTAAAGCAAAACTTGTGTACATTCCGTAATCTATTTAGTGACGGACTCTGCGCGTGTTATTGAATTACGACCTTCTGCATAACGTTTGGACTTGTGTTCGGTTATATTATTTGTACCTGTGTTATACGTGTTTGTATATTTCTAATAAACTCAATAATAATTCCATCGGCATTTTAATTCGAGTCCTGCAACTCGTGACGACACGGATACATGAACACAGGACGACAGACACATTGACAAAATAGAGCAATTGATAAAAATCTACGAATAAATCCCAATAATCAAATATAATGTTGAATAAACATGTGAATTGTTCACTGATAAAAAAGATACAGTTTTGATCCAGACACATAAATATGTCATTTTTGATAAACTGCCCGCAGAGCAACAATCCGATTGCAATGAAACATTACTTTGGTTACGAGTAAAATTTCGGTTAGCTTTTGATATAAATTAAATCATTGTGTTTGTTGGGTTGTAGCATGGAAATTAATAAAGATATTTGTGATCCGATTTTGAAACATTCTTCATGGGTGCTCCGCTCCTATTGGTCTTAGCGTGATGATATAGCCTATAGCCTTCCTTAATAAATGAGCTATCTAAAACTGAAAGGATTTTTCAAATCAGACCAGTAGTTCTTGAGATTAGCGCGTTCAATCAAACAAACAAACTCTTCAGCTTTATATGTGAGTATAAGATATATTTAAAGTAATGCGTTTCGTAATATAGGATATGCCCTAATGGGTTAAAAATACTGTATTGCATCAAGTATGTTTCTTCAGGCTAGATTGATCACGTTTTGTGCTATCTGGAGAGAGTAGTCGCATTGCAAATTTCTTGACCAGGGTTGAGAAGTGTTACACACAGCTTATATAGAGAAGGAGTGCAGAATTTTACTTTAACTTTAAAATGGGATTAAGACAATAGGATAGGGGAATAAGATAGATAGAGGTCAAGGCTAAGCATTTTTATCTGCGCTATCTTCAGTGAATAACTCTCATTACTTTGGTCTAATCCCAGTAAAGTAGCCGGTAGTGTACGGAATGTATTACCCTTTGCCTAGAAAAAAAGGCTAAGCATTTGACGCTTATGTAATATTCTGTTGTGAAAGCTTGGAATCACACCAATCGTGCCGACCCTTTTTTTCGTCAACGCTGGGAGAATGCATTTGCCCATATTCTCAGGCCTAGGTACTAGGTAGGTAAGTAGGGACGCCACCAAGGGGTATGTGGGACTCCCAGCTGCCTGTGATGCATACAAGCTCCGCATTAGAGCTTGCCAGCACCGACCGCTTGACTACCCACTAAACCCAGCGTCCCTCCGCATCATGATAAGGCGCTACCGTGACCATGGGTATAATTGCCGTGACAAAACAAGCGAGCATTCTGACTTGAACCACGAAGTTCGAACTTTTTTTATATATAGGGGAAATCCGTTATCTGTACTAGTGACAACCCTGCCACTGCACTCGTCAACAATCGTGCCAACCATAAGATCTGAAATCAAGGTGATGATTCCAGCATGGCTCTACCACGTATAAAACCTTTCATGTTTTGTTTGGTTTGGAATTTGGATAAAAATTTATAAATAGATTATTTAAATAACATTTCAAACACCTAATAAAAATTAACTAAATTATAAATAAATAAAACTATATATACAAACTAAAATTAAACCATAAAATCTAGTTCCAGACCGCTGTCAGTCAGAAACGTGCCCAAAAGACTGGCCACATTGCCTCGTTGAATGGCAATGCTGATGCGTTGTCCAAGGTATAAACCAGTCTTTTGGTCAAATAAATTAAATAATAATAATCGATAAAAAAATTAAATTTCCCCTGATAAAAGACCTGTCTCATCAAAATACATATGATATGAGCTATAGATTTCAAAAGCCCCATATTACGTTTAAATTACGAAAGTTGTAACCTATAGGCGTAACTCGTCGCTGTTCGCTATGGCTTAACTTTTCGCATTACAACCACATTATTCTGTTCCACTCGATGTATAGCCTCCAGAACCTACTACGGTAAATTGCTCCATTAAATTTATATGTTTGTAAGCCACTAAACCACGTGTGAGTATTTGGAATATATTTTCCTGTGACATAATTTTTTATGGTTATCAAAAAACAGGTATCAAACTTTTTTTGATAAACCAAAATTTGCATCATTTAAATGTTTTAATAGTAGTGAGGTTGGTGGTTGATGTGTGATGGTGATGAGATGATGATGGTTGCGGTCGTTGAGCGGTGTACGGAGAAATGAAAGATTACTTGCGTCGTACACTTTTAATCACACACTCACTCTCAATGTTACAATAATGTTCAGAAGGATTTTGTATGAAGGCAAACAGCAAGCAAGCGCGAAAACTAATGTTGTACCCGAGCACGTATATCGTGCGTTCGTGATGAAGGCGAAAGTCGGACTGTGTCGAGATCTCCCGAAATGAACTTCGGTTCTCGACTGTTTCGCGGCAGAGAATTGCCGCGAAAAATTGGGCGCACGCTTGTTATAAACGGCGCGATGTTTTGCTTGCCACAGACAAATATTGGTTCCGCACTTGCATGCTTGTTTCCATGTTGGCACTAATGTCGCCACACCAGTTTTCAGACATTCCACTACATCCTAGTTCTCCGCTTTTCTCTCCTTGGCATCTATGATAAGATAATCGTAGCATCAGATTGGAAGACGTCCAAAGTTACTTTTATCGAAACGTGGTCTGCAATTCAAGACTCGTTTGCTTTACCAGCCATCAGTTCTAGTGACAGAGATAACCAGATCCCTTCCACGTCAACCACCAAATAACCTACCAACTGCTGCCTGCATCCACCACCATAAGCTTAAGTGACAAAATGTACATAACCATATACTGAATAGTGGAAAATAAACATTTTCTACAACATCTTGTAGTTGGTGCCAAGTGAAACACAAAAAAACAACAACAAATTTGCAAAATATAGTAATATTTATGATTTCCTTGTTACTGACTACAAGATTTTGTAGAAGTTATTTATTTTTTGCATTTTAGTTACTCTTGAAGTCGATTTTTATTGCTAGTTTTTTTAATAACAAATATTTTTTTTCTCCTATACGTATTATTATCTCAAAGAATGCTTTGAATTCATCTCTTCCTCTCACAATTTACGAATTTCTACAAATCTTAGGCTTAATACTTCCAAAATTTGTTTATATTTTGTCAATAATTATTTTACTGTACAGGCTATTCGACTCTAGAATACGCTGCTTGTTACTGTTAGACAAACTAAATCACTAATAATATTTAAGAACATGACAAAAAAGCACTTCCTGCAACATGTGATGTTTGATATTTTTACGTATATTTATGTATGTAATATTAATAGATGTATTTATACATGTCTATTGAGTATAATTCTTACTTATATGACATTTTTTATATACTTATTAAAGAATAAAATATAATGGAAGTAACTGCATATCCTTTAATATTTATGTATACCACCTTTGATAAATATAATCTGTTTTATTCCTGCCACGGGTTGTCTAGACGAGATCGCTTCTTAGCGATAAGATATTGTTAAGTGCACATTTAGAATATTTTTAGGCTGTAGTTTTTCTGTATTTTCTTTAATGGTTATCTGTCGCTCTCTCAATTTTAAAGAAGTTTCTATTAATTTTAAATTCTGTTATGAGTATTCTTGAATTAATTTTGAATATAACTAATTTTCTTGGCAACAACTTAAATTTGCATAGAAAATAGATCCTCCACTAGGTTCAGAATGAAATGCTGAAGTATTATACACGGGTCCATAACATTCTAAAGCACTACAATGCTTTCAACTTATAATGCTTCAAGTATCTCGGGGACCTCTCCAGAGTGTTTTATTAAAACTTTTATAGAGAACCCCACTTTGTTTTCTTATTGCTGAACGGAGTCCGAGAAATTGTTAGACGAACGCCATAAAAATGACCATTATTCAACTTTAACAAGGTTTTGGATTCCTGAATCATGGTTAAACATAGATTTACGTTTATAGAACAAGCGGTGGAAGAAGTAGATTCTCATGCTGTTTAATTGCTAAAAAAATGCATTACTTAGTTTTGTTAAAGAACACTAAATATGTATGCTTAAACAGTGATTATTTAACCGTCGGTTAAATGTCGGTGCACATCAGCATAAGGCCCTTACTTATAATCGTTTCTTAAATTTAACTGTTAACTGTTCAGCAACTGTTTAATGAAAATCTCACCCATAAACTCCTTTTTAGGCTGGTGTGCACCGACTTTTAACCGATGGTTAAAATAAGATAATCGCCAAAAATATATGGAAAAACAGTGATTATTTTTGGTTAACCGTTGGTTAAATTTCGGTGCACGCCAGCCTTAGTCGAATATTTTGGGTACAACCTTCGTTAATCATTCAAATTTCGTTTATCTGTGCTCCTCTTAGGTATACAACAGGTAATACACGTTTATAAGTGAGAAAAAGAGATATTCATTGATTAGGGACTGACTCTGATTCTCTTACTTAAGAGACGTCTAATCGTTTCTTAACGAGATTATTACAAGTAAGGCCGTTGATAAATTTACTGTTGTTACAAATGTAATTGATAATAATAATATTGTGTGATTTTTACAAATAGTTTAAACTAGTGGTCGAAATTCGACCATAATAATTAATTTAAATTATAACTTTGAACATTATTAAGGCTGTCAAAGACTATACCTCTATAGTTATAATCACAGATTTCGCCAAGGCGACAATGTTAATTTGACTTTAACAATATACAAAAGAGTACCTATGCGTGTTTGTGTCATATATGTGTGTCAAATAATGTGCTGCACAATTTAAATTTCTTACCTTATTCTCTCGCAAGCTGAGTCCTATAGATATATGTGTTTATGTCTTTTGTCTAAAAATTGATTTTTCATTTCATGGAGTTTCAAATCACAACGATACTAAAGAAGTTTTACTTTAAAAGGAACATCAAAATATGGGATACCGATCGTACTTTCTGAAATAATTAAATATTTGTTTTTTTTTATATAGCCTCTAAAAAAAGTAAGGGCCGCTTGCATAACGACCGCCTTTAAATAAAATTAGTTAATCATATTAAACGGCCTAAATACACTTTACACAAAACGTATTGACAGTTCTTTAAACATATTTAGCGGCAAATTTTGCATTGCGAAAGACGCTAATTGTGTTTAAGGGTGTTAAATACGTTTTGTGTTTCTTAAATAAATCTAAGCAACCTTATGCAAGCGGCCCTAAATCTATCAAAACCCAGTGTTTGTCTCCCTTCTGTATCGTAACTATTTTTCAATTCCTTGCCACTGGAACTACTTATCCAAATCTCGACGATAGAGAATTTCCTTATTTAGATTGATCTTGCCAAGCTACTACGCACGTCTTCATGTTGAACGTTGCCGAAGCTTAATTTCCGTATGTTCTGTATATAGCACCAAATATTACCACATTTCACTTTTTATAACCTCAAGCCATAAATGAATATTGCCTATGTGGGACTAGAGTTACGTAGCAATATTAGTAAAATTAGAACCTTTGTGAATGTTGTTATGCCTTAACATGTATGTCACAAGAATTGCGAAAAATTACTACATCCCTAATGTGTGATGGTTTAATGAGTGATGGGTTTAATGCGTCATTAGGAGATGCGACATTGTAAATGAAGTTAAATAATGACAGATAACGATTGTATATACACCAGTGTAGCAATGTATTGTTACGACCTAGACGCCGACAAAAACAAGTTCACACCGGCATACCTGTAAAAACCACATTTTATTACGTTTCGCCATTTTGACTTATTTTATTTACTTTGTGTTTAAAATTTGAGATTAGAAAACAGCCCATTTTTGTAGTGTAATCTTTTATGGCAGTCATTAGCCAGATGTTACGGATTTAAAGCACAAACTGATTCTAGGAAATTCAGTCCACGCGGCTGGACCGACGTATTGCATCTGTGCACTATAAAGCAATGGCCTAATGGAAGGGCGAGGCAGTCGAGTGATAACCACGAGCTAAGCAAGACCTGTGTACTACAATCGGGAATCTTTTAGTGACGGATTTTGCGCGCATTATGCGGAATTACGACCGTCTGGATTACTTTTGGGCTTGTTGTGCTCGGTTATATTTGTACCTGTGTTATAGATGTTTGTATAGTTCTAATAAACTCTATAGTAATTCTAAAGGCATTTTAATTCGAGTCTCGCGACTCGTAACAGTATTAATGACGTTATTTTTTAACGCTTTAAGTAGGACGCATTCGGTCACAGCCTAAGTCTTTAACATTAACTCAGGTTTGGCCGCATCATGTGTAAAGTTTGGTAAGAAGTTATATATACTATTCGGACAGGAACGGAGAAAGATTACAATTTTCTGCGGCTAGGCGGCGTGTCGTAAGAGTCGACAAAACAACCCACAGCCAGGTAGTGAATGCAGTCTAGAGTCTAGAATATGCCGCCATAACAACCTTGAGTTATGTTACGGCATTTCACTAATGCCGTAACATAACAGGTTCCAGTCAGGCGGATCAGTAGTGGAAACCGGAAAAAAGTCGAACCGGTTAAAACTTAAGTTTTCGGTTTTGTTCTCACTCTAACCTCAATTAACGGATTTTGTTTATGTGTCTGCGTTCTCCAAATACAAAATTAAAAGTAATTTTATTAATGACTTGCAGAGTTTTCGTTATGGAAAACACAATCCGACTTTAATTATTTATTTTAAATTGACTTTTGTTTTGTAAAATTATTACTAGAGTGGTAGTTTAAATAGGAAAATCTGTAATTGGCCTTATTTATTGTTATAAACGTTTTTTTACTATTATTGTGTATTATTAACTGTTATTTTTCTCAACAAATAAATAAATAAATACCTTCCAACCATAAAAAAAACAATCGTTATGATGAATAACCGGTTTGGAACGATTACGAACGGTTTTTGCTGGACACTGTTAGCGATGTGGTATATAGAAAGTTTTAAGTCCCACGTAAACCCAAGTTTTCTCTTCGAAGAATAGGCTAAATTCAGCTCTTATCTCACACTACCTTAAGGTTTAGAGTCCGAACGAACTAGTTGAGTAAAACCGGTTATAACTGATTGAAACCGATTCCAAGCCTTATTTAACTATACTGTAAAGTATACATCAAAAAATTTATGCATGAGTCCTGGCGAGATAAAAAAAATATCAAGCGTTTTAAAATCAGGTCACTCCAATGTCATTGTTTCATATACTGTCACTTGGTATAAAAATAGCACTTTCAGGTCTATTCGGTTGAGTTCCATACGAGTCCCTCGACGTCGCACGGCTGCCGCTTGTTTATCACAATTATCCGCTACATTACCCGCAAAGATTCCACGTCGCGTGAAAATGTGATAGCTCTTCACTACGCCACGTTAAGTTTCGCGGTCTGATTTTAGTATATGACTAGAGTTTTCTCCGCGGCTACGACACGTGACAAACCCTAGACAGTAGCTCTACGTTACGTACAAAATAATAATAATTAGGTGTTTTAAAGAAAGAAAGAAAAACATTTATTCAGAACTACATACACACCAAAACGTACTTATAAATAAGACAATATAACTGAAAAGAAGTTCTGAATTGGTCCTAACTCAGCATGATGCTGGTTGAATCAACCAGCGCGGTCTTCCGTTAGGGCCGTTCAAGTGACTTAAGACAAAACGAAACAAACAACAATAAATAAATATGACTATTGGAAACAAATACAAAAATTAATATAAAAATAAACGCTATAATTAATATAGAAACTAATGCTACGAAGCCAATTTATAAAGAACATAATGGAATCGGAAACATAAAGCTTAAAAACTTAAAAGCTTTAACAATATCAGGTGTTTTATATATGTAGACCACCATGGCTCTACCATGTTAACATTTATTGGAAAAATTGTGTGAGCTGCATCAAAACGAGCTTTTAAGGAAATATACTGTCTAGTTATTTAATTTTTTTATCCGTGCAGGAACGAAGAAAGATTATTATTCCCTGCTGCCAGGCGGCCTATCGTAAGCGACGATAAAACAACACAGCTAGGTGGTATGGTGTTTACCCGTCTAGACGGCATTAGTGGCCAGGTTCCAGTCTCCCTTAAGAGAAGGCGCAGCGCATTTGAAGCACCTTCTGGTATTGCAAATGTCCATAGGCGATGGTAACCGCTTTCCATCAGATGGGCCGTCTGCCTGTCTACTAAACTCGTGCAATAAAAAAGTAAAATATAGCATTATTGCTATAAAGGGTATCTGCAAGTCGTTGAAGACACTTATTAAGGCAGTGATACTCGTAAGAATATAATTTTTTTTTTGTAAAAAATGTTCCCTGTTACTATTTCACCTCATCAATTCAAGCAATGGGCCGTGAAAAAGCACGAATCCATTTTCACCACCCACAGTGTTTGTTAATTAAATGTAAACGCAGCTACCAACGAATGTCAATGCTGGGCCTATATTTATTTTATACTGATCTACTACTGGGTATATGCTTTGTTTCTGTTGGTAGGCAATTAATTTGTTCAATACAAGAATTTATCCTAGTTACAGTCATAAAGCGTATGTGCCGTTAGATTGTGAATATTTCCACTCATAAATACTATATGAGGTGCATGCAGGTAATATTGGAACAGGCAGTGGTTATTCAGCCGCCAGACAGCAGCATGTCATACTGTGGTATACCGTACAGGGTACGTTCTAAGGATAGAATGGCATACCGTACAGTATATATAACTGAACTTGAATTTAGAAATTATAATAATATAATTTTAATTATAATATAATTTTGCTGACTACGTAATAGGATACTATATTCAATGAAGGGGATTGGGGGTAACTAGAGTGTATTAAAAACTACCTATCTGTTATGCAAGGTACATATTTTTATTAGTGAACATAGAAGCCCGGCTGACAACCGAGTGGTCACTGCTGTCACTAGATATACATAATTCGACGGAATTTGATGATGCTTACTTCTTGAGAACACTCTTCATCATACATAAAGTAAAATAAGCAGAAAGTTGCGGTCTTTTCGAAGAGCCTACAGAAGAGCCTAGCCATATCGTAGCTTATTTGCCAATTTAGATGGCTACCATCTCGCGTCCAGAATACGCCGCCCTAAATACCTTGTGTTGTGTTCCGGCATTAGTGGCCAGTTTTAATGTCCCTTTAGAGATCAGGAGCACCTTTGGTGTTCCAAATCTCGAAATGTCCATAGACGATGGTAAGCGCTTTCCATCAGGTGGACCGAGTGCCTGTATGCTAAACTCATTTCATAAAAAAAGATTTAGTATATCTGGAGCGACGGTGAATATGCAATCGTCGAAAACGCGAACTCCACAAAGCTGGCTTGAGTCGTTCAGACATTAAATCTTTATATATACTCGTATGATTCTTCTGTGCGTCTGTATGTGACTGAACTTTTAAACGGCTGAACCAATTTCGATGAATTCTTTGTGTGTGTTCGGGTGGACTTGAGAATGGTTCAAATTAACAATTAGACCCGGTGTATGGCGCTGCAATCGGGTTCATTTTTGTAAACTAAGGCTTTATTGGTCAATATAATCGGATTAATTATGTGAAAAAGTCGTTCAATATTTAACGACAAAGTAAATAAAAACAAAGCCATTGCGACGTTGTCGAGTTAATAAAGCATTTATGACTGGAACAACATAATGGCGTAGTAACAAGGTCTACTGTTTGGCTATACACTGAGCGGAATAAAACTCTTGATATAAAAGGACTTAATTCAGTATATAATCTCTTAATGCCTGTCGTAAGAGGCGACAAAATAATCCACAGCCAGGTGGTAGGGTATTTGCACGTCCGGATATTTACCACTCCTGATGAGGCTCCTTTAGAGAGTAGTTGCACGTAGATAGCATCATTGGTGTTACAAACGTCTATAGGCGACGGTAACCGCTTTCCATCAAGAGGGCTGTCTGCCTGTCTTCTGAACTCATACAATAAAAATGAAAAAGGTGTGGCGATTATTACACACAACTTGATTATTATATTAATCCGGGCAGAAAGCTTACACTCCTTTACAAATACAGTTTTTCTAGCTATTGTTACGAGTTACAGGACTCGAATTGAAATGCCGTTGGCATTACTAAGGAATTTATTAGACCTATATAAACACGTATGACAGAGGTACAAATATAACTGGATGCAACCAGCACCAACGTAATGCATGATTCAATAACACGTGCAAAATCCGTCACTATATAGCTTATCGATTGTAGACACATCTTGTCTTGATCATGGTTCTCGCTCGACTGCCGCACCCCTCCGTGGCGGCATTGCTTTATACTGTCAAATATGTCTCGATCACAATACTCGACCGCTTGGAGGATTTCTTAAAACCACCTTGTATTTTAAATACGAGACACCTTGCAGTGATCGCAATACACAATAGGCCCTAAGGCATTATAATACACAATGGGCTAATTCTAATTATAAATTTTAAGCACAAAGTAAACAAAAGAAGTCCAAATGCAGAAAGGTAATAAAGTGAATGTTTTATGGCCGGCAGGTGAGCATTCACTTTTGCCGGCGTGTAACACTATATTGTTATGAAATTAAATGAGTATTTATTCACACAGAACCGAGTTGCATTTGATGGTCTGGTGTTGACAGGTACATCTGTTTAACAAATTTAAGCAAATGAATACATCAGACACCGTTTATTATAACTCCGCCTATGTTGACCAGCCGCTTAATATGGAGTAATTACACAGCCTAGTTTGGTAAAAATCTTTACAAAAAACGTTGGATATAATAACCTCGCTAACCTTACGCATACCTCTCTACATGTTGCTTATTATGACCTATTTTTAATAAATTATGTCTTTTTGACTCAGTCTCTCTTTACATTAGAAAAATTATTGATTCATAATTATTTACAAATACCGCAAGCTTTCATTCAAGCAAAATATTTGGAAACCTGTACACTGAGATTGCCTTATGAAGCCTTCGTGATTTCGCCTTAGGTGAACGTTGGTAATGTTATGTGGTACCCTGAAATAGGTAGGCCTGAGTCCACCTCCGGGATTATTAAGATAATATTAGGAACGATTACCCAACTCTTAAATTCTACTGGACTAAATTACACTACAGACATTCGTCAAAGTCTAATAATAATTATACGCGTGAATGTACGTAGGCCATTGAATATATGTAAGGTTTTAAATACCTTTCGGTTATATATAAAACTGATTGCAGCCAGCAGTTTAACGCTTAAAGCACTACCATGCTTCTTTGAGCCACACTGTTTTACTCAAAGTAAATTTTTGAGACCGATCTAACTCCTGAAATAAGCTTTCTCTACCAAAATTATTTCCGTGTATACCATACCAGTGACTATAACACGAGAAACTTATCAGATAAAAATGAAAACATACAAATATATATGTAAACTAGCTCCTGACCGTGACTTCGTCCGCATGGAAAGTTTTTTTAACTATCCCACGGGAAATCTTTAATTTTTCGGGATCAAAAGTATCCTATATGTTGACCAGGAATATAAACGCTACCACCATACAAAATGTCATTTAAGTCGGTTCAGTTGTTTCCGAGATTAGCCCGTACAAACAGAGATACAAAAAATCCTTGACTCAGTGTTTAGATTTTTCTTACTGTACGAAATTCAACCTCTACAGTTTTATTATATTGTTACATACCGAGAAAGAGCGCATACCTGCATGTCTTTTATTTACTTCGTGTTTGAACTGTGAAAACATCTATTGTTATCGTACTTAATTTATGGTTGTAATTAGTGTCAAACGAATTAATCCTTGTTTTTATTGCATTGCGTTGAAGTTTGCCAGATGTGCGTGAACGGGGCCCCTTTGTCGGTATTATACAGTTTAGTATAAAACAATGCCCGAACGGAGGTGTGAGGCAGTCAGGCGACGACTACGATACGAGTAAGACGTTTGTAGTACTCTCGATTAGCGATATAGTGACGGACTTTGTGCGTGTTGAATTGCATTGAATCATGCAGTGTGAACTGGTTGCATTCAGTTTTATTTGTATTTATTTTATACTTGTTGGTACAGTTCTAATAAACTCTAGTAATTCCAACCGCATTTATTTTAATTCGAGTCCTGTAGCTCGTAACAATATGTATAGATCTGATATTTAAGCAAATGGAACATTACGCTAAAACATCAAATAGAACTAAATCCACACGCAAGTTTGGAATTCTCTTTTGGATTTATTAAGCTTTAAACAGATCTTGGGAACAATTTAACATAAACAATCCGAACCATAACTGTTAACGGCTTTCGTATTTCAGTCGTGCCCCGAAGAAACAGCGTGTTTCCGAAAGCTAATAGGGGCCAGTAAATAAGCGGTGCTGTACTCGACACAATCACTGCTCTCTAGTTCGCTTTTACTTATTTTATTTAGGACACAGCTTTAACATATGAGCTCTTTTGAAGCGAGATAAAGGACGAGATGTGTAAATTGAGTTATGAATTATGTTTTATGTAGCCATTTTTTCTGCATTAGAGAAGCTACCTTACTTGGTGAACATATATTTATAACATAGAACTAAGAAGTATCCAAAAAATTAAAAATATGTATATTTTTTTAAGGTACAATATTTAGAATTCGGTGCACAAATGAACAGAAGTTAACATTACTAACTATATTTTAAATAATATTTTCGTTGTAGCATACACAATTTTTTTGCTTGACATGGCACCGATTCCAGTGTGTTGTAATAAATATAATACTATTTTTTTACAGATGATACATCTAATGATTAGAATAACTTAGTCTTTGACAAGACTGCGTCATTTTGCGTATTATACTGTGTACAGTGGGCAATGTTTTGAAGAACTGTTTGATCTCGTACTAATGGCTTATATTCACTTAGGCATACATCACTATCAATGTGATATTTGCCTTCATTTCCATGTTCTACCATGATTATCTATGCTGTTATATTCTCAACAATATTTTACTATAAAATGAATATTAATTAACAATCCAGAAGGAACTTCCCTTTGAAAATTTCTCTCTGCTCTACGATATAGGTTTATTTTTTTTAATAAGTACAGTTTTCTGGACTAATTAACGTATTGTATAATATTATATAAATACCACTTGTAGCTTTTAAAGGAAAATAATGTGAGAAATCCAGTACACATCGAGATTACTCCTGTGTGAATCCAGTCGATCCGCGTTAAACAAGCATGGCGAGTATACTGTGTGTTCTCCTAAAATGGGGAGGACCCAATACAGCTGAAGCTCTTTATGGGCTGATATAATTATAGATACACTTGTATCTAGTTTCATACACCATAAATTCCACCTCAGTAAGGTACTATGGGAGCTACATACGTCTTGTCATCGCAGTGGACAACGCACCACTGGCTAGCGCTACGCGGGACCGCATATATTAATAGTTGTTCTATCTCGCTCGCACATCATTCGTCCCGCTCACAAACTATGCTATACATTGTACTAGCAGTACGACTTGTTAATGTTTGTACCTAAGGTTACCCTTTCCAAAATAAATCAGTTCACATCAGCACTCGACAGTAAATAAATAAAACTCTCTGCCATCTGGAGTATTATTTAACCTCTACCTCTCGCTGCTACAGTATTATAAATAAAACTAACTTAAGAATTAATTATAAATTACAAATATTAAAACCTAATTAAAATAGTAAGCAGTCTTAAAATAAATATACAAATTAAAATAAAACTAATAAATACAAATAAAAACAACCCTAACATTTATGTATTATATTGAAATTAGATGTTAATTTGATCAAAGTATGTAACATTATCTATGTCATACTATAAGCAATGGAGTACTGCTCACACCTTTGGGCTGGAGCACCTGCCTACGAACTTAATCCCCTGGACTGTATTCAACGTCGAGCCGTTCGCGTTGTTGATGATCCCATACTCACAGACGGCTTAGATACGCTTGGCCTTAGGAGAGACTTTGCTTCTCTCTGCGTATTCCACCGACTGTATAATGGGGAGTGTTCCGAAGAACTGTTTAGAATGGTGCCTTCGTCCTCTTTCTATCATCGCACCACTCGCCATCGGTTGGGAGTTCACCCCCACATCCTTGAGCCACTTCGCTCATGTACGCAACGGTTCTGTAGAACGTTTCTCTTGCGTACCGTGGGGATTTGGAATGAGCTCCCGGCCGAGGTTTTCCCACAGCGCTACGATATGGAGTTTTTCAAAAAGGGTGTCATAAAATTTCTTCGAGGCTGGCAGCGCGTTGGTGACATCTCTGATGTTGGAAACGTCCATAGGCGACGGTAACCGCTTTCCACCAGGTGGGCCGTCGGCCTGTTTGCTGTACTCCAGCTATAAAAAAAAGCAATTCACATTATATTTAAAAAAATATGAATTTTCGCTAAATATAATTACTTCAATACCTGATTATTTTGTAATATACTCAGTGTAACAGGTTAAAAAAAGGAATAGATGAAATTAACATCAGTAACAAAGTGAAAAATATTTTAAGTTGAATGAATCCTTTTACAACCTATTTTTTGCTGGAGACGTCACATTTAAGACATAAAGACAAAGCATTTTTACTGTTTTCCTTCAGCGGTTGTTGTGGTGTGTACTACAATAAAATTTTATTTTTATTCCTTCTCTTCTTTGGCTTTGTGATGTCGAGCTTAGAGATAAAAGTGTGGTCAGTAAAACTGCTTTTAGAAAAATTTCAAAAAAATTCTAAATTCCAAATTATATTATTGTATTGAGATGTAGGTATATGCTTCAATTGTGGTTGATGATCAGATAGTTAAAATTGTTATTACTTAATATTCTGTTCAAATAAGTCATGCTTTTTACTATTATGATTGGTGATAATGATTATTTGGAATTATTATTGCTTAATATTCTATACAAGAAAAATTGTTCACTGATGAAATAATATGTGACTTGACTTCGTGCTATTAAATAGCCCACGTCCAGAAGTGCTATTAGTGTGTTTTAAATACTTAAACAATGCTCGGTATAATAAAAGCATTTTAAAATATGACATTCTATCTCGAGCAAAAAACGTTGTTTTTATTTTAAAAAAAATCCGAACGCATTAAATTTACAAAGTTGTTAAAAATAAATTCAAATGAAATTATTGTCATTATAATAACAAAATTATGTAATGTAAGCTTATTACTATTTATAAGTTACTTTAAAAAAAAATCATTCACACATGGTTCAATTCATTATTATTTATTCATAAAAATGCATAAAACGAAATCATATTTTAAGTATAGTCAAAGAATATGTTAATAATTATTAATAATTTGATTTAGTATTTATATTAAAAACCTATAAAGTGAAAAAAAATATTTTTATACGATACTAGCTTCTGCCCGCGACCGCGTGGAATAGTTAAAAAAAGTAAGTTAAAAACCCCCGATTTTAAAACATTCTTCATTGGTGCTCCGCTGCTATTGATCTGAGCGTGATAATATAATATGGGTATGGCCTTGTTCAATAAAATGGCTATCTAACACTGAAAGAATATTTCAAATCAGACTAGTAGTTCATGAGATTAGCGCGATTAATCAAACAGACAAACTCTTCAGCTCTATATATTAGTATAAGATGAGTTGTTATTTTGTAACTAAACCTTTCATGATATTCACTGTTTTTCTAAGGAGAATGTACATATTTTCAATGTGAGTGTTACACACACAAAGTCACAAATACACAACTAACAACAAAACTTATACACTCACACCAACGCGCACTACCACTGCATTGCATTACACGCACAATTTTCAAACAAACCAAGACACACAAAGAGCCTAAAAATTAATAACCTAGGCACAAAAAGAAAAAGCAACATACATGGCACTAGTTAAGATAATATAGGTATAGACATAAGGCACACACTGCACATGCACTCTCTCACAACACCAGCTTGTAACAGATACACTCTACATTAGTATAAGTTTAGTATTAAAATTAGAAAAAAATATATAAGTTATTCTAAAGATAAACAACACCACATAAAAACCACAAAATCAATGTCACACACTATAACAAAAGATAATAATAAGCATGTATAAACTCAAAAAAATCAATATCAGTAATCAAGTTGTAAAAAGGGTACGGACCTCGAGTTCGTAGTATTGTTATTAAAAAAAAATGTTATCGTTAAATATTTCTTTTCTCTACCATTTTATGCGTACATTTAGGGGCCCAGCCTGAAATCGCGGCACTAAAACAAAGGCAGGCCGACTGAACCTTTGTCGAGTAATATTTAAGACAACATAATACCATTACTTGTAGTAGCTGTCTATTTAAATGTCAGTAAAAAATGTACACGTATACATTTTACATACCCATATTCAGAAAATAAAAATACCATGATATATACTTAACACCATGTCAAGAAAATATACGATACTACTGCTATTACCGAGTGGCACAGTCTTCACAGATAATATAGAGCTGTATATATATATATATATATATATATATATATATATATATATATATATATATATATATAATTATATACATATATATATATACACATGTTACACAATTTTTCTCTAATCCATAGGCTGGCTGGAAGAAATTGCTTGTAGTGATAAGACCGCCTATTCTATTCTGTTCTATTCTACAGCATATATATATGTTTTCATACTTTGCAGTATTGCAGTATACATATATTATACCTACACATACTTAATTTTGTATATTAATTTTATTTAAAATTAATTATAATAATATTAATATTGGACATTTAATTTTTTTAATGTCATATTTGTGTATGTATAATATATGTACCTATACTGCAAAGTATTGTAACGACGAAATAACTTGAAAATATCTAATGTAACTTGTAAGGCATCAGTCAGTAGCCTGCGGACGAAAATGACAACGATTAAAATATAATATTTCGATTTAAAAAATAGTGATAGTTCCCCATCCTGGTGTTAAATATATTGCATACAATATTATTTTTCATTTTCCTATCTTAAATTAGTTACCCATGGTTTATTATATCTCGATAAAGGAAGACCTCTTAAGCTTTATCCATTTTTTTCCACGTCGCATACCTATATATTAGTGAAAATGTTTACACATAGAAATTTTTGATAGTATAATGATTATGTAGGTACATTGTATATATATTCCAAAGTATCGTTACAACCAGATCAGTCTTTATAGTCGTTTTTCATTTAAATAAAACAATAAATATTTTGAAAATATAGAATGCAAGACATCAGTCAAGTAGCCTGCGGTGGATTAAAATGTAATAAATAATATTTTGAGTTTATAGTTTATTATTCCCCATTATGGCGTAATAGTACCTACATAAAATATGATTCTTATTTTACCTATCTTAAACCATATGATAAGTTACCAATTAAAAATTAATTAAATTTTTTGCTTATAAAAATGCTCCACGAATGAACGACATATTTTGGCTATTTTGTCCTGATTCGGTTACCGCATGGTAATGAAAGACATATTTTGGCTATTTTGTCTTCATTCGGCTACCGCATGGTAATGATCGACATATTTTGGCTATTTTGTCTTCATTCGGCTACCGCATGGTAATGAACGACATATTTTGGCTATTTTGTCTTCATTCGGCTACCACATGGTAATGAAAGACATATTTTGGCTATTTTGTCTTCATTCGGCTACCGCATGGTAATGAACGACATATTTTGGCTATTTTGTCTTCATTCGGCTACCGCATGGTAATGAAAGACATATTTTGGCTATTTTGTCTTTATTCGGCTACCGCAAGGTAATGAAAGACATATTTTGTCTTTACTCGGCTACCGCATGGTAATGAACGACATATTTTGGCTATTTTGTCTTCATTCGGCTACCGCATGGTAATGAACGTCATATTTTGGCTATTTTGTCTTCATTCGGCTACCACATGGTAATGAAAGACATATTTTGGCTATTTTGTCTTCATTCGGCTACCGCATGGTAATGAACGACATATTTTGGCTATTTTGTCTTCATTCGGCTACCGCATGGTAATGAAAGACATATTTTGGCTATTTTGTCTTTATTCGGCTACCGCAAGGTAATGAAAGACATATTTTGTCTTTACTCGGCTACCGCATGGTAATGAACGACATATTTTGGCTATTTTGTCTTCATTCGGCTACCGCATGGTAATGAACGACATATTTTGTCTATTTTGTCTTTATTCGGCTATCCCACGGTAACATCGTCATTCAAATAAGCTAGCTTGGTGTCGAATGATGCTCTATCAATTAGTACACTGTTTTGCCCTCTTGTCAGCATAGTTAGATTCATCCCCCTTTCATGGCAACAGTTCAGCCGAGGTAAGGCTCCCTAGGGAGTTCCCTCGAGCAAGTTGTTCCCCGGGCTCGAGCACTTTCGCCTCGCCCTGAAAACCCCGGCAAAGTTGTGAGGTCTTCGGACCAACAACATAAAGTCAAGCCCAATAATAAATGAAAGTCTGATGCTCTACGGACGGACATACGAAAATTGTTAGGTGCATTTTTGATTTCTACCGGTCCAAATTAGCCACGGTGATTTATTATAATAGCATTTTATATCTAGCAAATAATATTTAAAAAATCCACAAATACCTTCAGTTTATTAATTTCAAACGTGGTTAGTACATAATTTTGCAACATCATCGGCAATTATAAATGCTTAATTTGTCTAATGACTGAAAACTTAATTTGCTGTTAAAATTTTGAAGTTACTAATTATAGCGGGCAAATTAAGATGAATTCAAAAAGTATTTTGTTCTTTTATAGTTGTGTTAGTTGTTTAATGGCCGATTACTATATTTTACCAACCGTTCATTTTACTTACTATCGTTTAAAGTTTGATTTAAGCTCCATACAAGTAATGTCAAAATTCAATCGATGGTAAGGCGGCTGGCTGGCCTGAAATTTTACTAAAAGAAAAGACAATTTAATTACAATAAATTCAAAAATATTTTACAAATATACCTCTACAGAAATACGCCTGCAAAGAAAAAATCACAAAAAAATACTGTCGGGCGGCCGTTCGTAAGAGGTGACTAAACAACATACAGCCAGGTAGGCATTTATCCGACTGGATGCCTACCACCCCTGGTCTAGAGTACGCCGCCATAACAACCTTGAGTTGTGTTCCGGCATTAGTTGCCAGGCTCCAGTCTCTTTAGAAAGCAGCAGCGCATTTGTGGCATCTTTCGTTTTGCAAGTGTCCACAGGCGATGGTAACCAATTTCCCAGGTGGGCCGTCTGCCTGGCTACTGAACTTATAAATTGTAAATTTCTACGTCTGCCATCCATATATATCAATCCTGGTATGAGGTTAGAGTTCATAATATTCGTTTTCATACTTATAGGCAAATTACTTTTAAAATCAATTTTTAACCTCCAGTATATATTCCATTTTTGTTCAATAATATAGTAATAATATAATAAATAGAAAATAAAAAACGAAATGCTCACGACGAATGTCAGTCAGTCACGTGGAACAGTCCATTTTTTATAGAACATGTGAAATATCAGAATATTGCATAACATACATCATAATAGCAGTACAACTGCTAGTAAATAAAAACAACCCCGAACAATGTACATTGAAATGTTTCAGAACACGAATAGAGTATTTTGTATATAAAATAGTGTACAATGTACACGATGTTTCCAACTCGTTGATTTCATTCCAGTCACGTTTGTCCTACGAGTGTTCTCTTCTCGGAGATATTCCTTTTTTGCATGGCGAATATTAAAACGAATTAAGCTCAGTGTCTAACAGGTTGATGTAATGAATTTTAAGTCTGTGGTCAGTCTTATTTTTTGTTGTGCAAATAATTTTAAAAAACCTAATGCTGAATTCACTTTATAGTTTATATTATTTGTTAAGTCAGGTTTATATAATATATAATTCCCAAAATCTACTCTTCTAATCTACTCTTCTCATCCAAATTTAGTACACTATAATATAAGTGTAACAAGCTTGAGTTGCATTCCAGAATCAACGGCCAGGTTCCAGTTGCACTCTTCGAGGCTGACAGTAGATTTGCAGTACTTCTGGTATTGCAAATCTCCATAGGCAACGTTAACCACTCACTCTCCAACAAGTAACCCGTCAGCTTGTTTACTGTGCTCGAACACTAAAAAAAATTATAGGCTGCTTCTATATTTACTTCGTGCATAACTGTAGGCAATGACAGATGTCAAAATAGTTGATACTTATCTAATTATTTAATTATCATTAACAGTTATATCATGCGAATAAGAATAATTACTATCATAAATGATGGTGAATTCACCAAAATACAACGCTCTAAGTAGCAGTTAAAATATCCTAGCGTTCTTCGGTAAGTCCGTATGAGAGCAGTATCTAAACACGTAATCGCTTTGACCGTCCTATAACTCCCGCATGAAAAGTAACAACGAGGGGAGCATAGGGTAGCGACAGTGGCATTAACAAAGACAGGACGAGCGTGGAATTTACATAATTTACATAATCGTTCTGTCCATTTTATACGTCGTTTTCCTGTACCGTGGGACAGAAGTGGACATAATATAAACCTTTGCCTTGCATAATTTTAATGCGGCCATGTTCACAGATTCATCTTACAACTATACCTAGTATCAAAATACAGTGAATATTTTTGCTATGTCTACCAGTTTATCTGCAAACGTGTCAACTAATTCCTCACTATATAATTATCTTCCTATAGCGAGCGATGGTGGAACGACATAAGGAATGTCAGAAAAGTGTTGAAGATTCTAGAAGAAAAAGACAAGGGCAAAATACATTTTAGAAAGGTATAAATGATGAATTATATTGTATTATATTAAATAGATATGTACTTAATATAAATAACATACAAATTAATATCTCCAAAAATATATAAATGTTTGTAGATAAACATATATGTACATACATTTGAATATCACCATAATTATTCCAACGACAAGTAGGTAAACTTTTCTGATCAATGTCTCAAATATCGGTAGCGATGTTGCTTGTCTGATAGCAACTGCCAACGCGTTCCAAACATGTATAGAAGTATAATCAAACTAATAATAAGGCAAATGAACGGTTAGTAAACTATAGGATCCGAGCATAAACGATTCCTGAAAAGCGCAAATGCAAATGAGCCTACAATTTTACAGAACGCCAAAACCAGCGTAGCAAATTAGAACGTCATAATATGGTTAAGAGTTGCAGGACTCGAATTAAAATGCCATTAGAATTACTATACAATTTATTAGAACTATACAAACACGTATAACATAGGTGCAAATATAACTGAACACAACCAATCCAAACGTAATGCACAATTCAATAACACGCGCAAAGTCCGTCACTAAAGTCGTGTTCCGCTTGTGGCTATTGCTAGACTGCCTCACCCCTCCGCTGGGGCATTGCTTTACACTGTACAAATACAATATGTCTGCTCGACCGCGTGGACTGAATTTCTAAGAATCACACCTATACGATAAAGATTACAATACACAATGGGCTGTTTTTCCAATCACAAATTTTAAACACAAAGTAAAAAAAAGAAGACGGTCATAAAGCGTTTCAATGTTATTAGCTCAAACATCGACGGGTAATAAACGTGATTTGTTTGCAGATATGGCCCAAATTGTAACAATATATTTAACGAGTCAAATCACGTATTAATTATTGTAGAAACAATAATTTATTTTTTTAGGTGTATCATATAAAATATAAAAGTCACATATAAAAGTCTTTTATAAGAACATTGTTTTGGAAATTTTTGTGAAAAATGTCACCTATTCTTTTAATTACTGAGTCACAAAAAGTCTTTGCTATTGTAAAGGCACTGCTAATGAAACGGTAATAACTACGTAACGCGCTGTCCGTGTAACGTAAAACCAGAATATTCAATATTCATAAAGGGAACGTTAAACACATGAGGCATTAACAAAGTCTTTTGAATACGATTTAAAATGTTCAACGTAAAAAAGCCCCTTCCATTTTAGGCTTTGACAAAACGCTGCGCTGTTGGCTGCCTTTACCCTTTGAGGCTAGTTGAAAATGTAGGGATAGAAATTACGCCAAACAGAACTGCAAACATGTCAATAGTTTTCCAACATTTTTCTCAGCTTCACTCAAATCAATTTAGAAACTTAATCAAGTCGTTATTCTTTTGGATTTCAATAAAACTATACTTTTGTATTAAAATTTGTAAAAATTGGCTTATATGCATAACTGTTCGACCTACGTGATGATACCATGAGAATACCTGGCTGCATAAGAATAATATATTCAAATATTTATTCTACTGTCTGACGTACAGACAGACATTAGCTTTTTTTCTTACTACCAAGTGAATACCTAAAATAAATTGTCTTGCCTTTACTCTGTTATATTTAATTATAATATCTTCCGACATAAAAATAACTAAGTAAAAAATTCAATAATGCCTTTTTAAGAAGACGCATTTTGATTATTATATTAGCCAAATACTATTTATTGTAAGGAAGAATTTAACAATTTATTATAATTATTTCCTTTTAATCGGTGCAGGAACGAAGAATGAATAAATTACCTGCGGCCGGGCAGTCTGTCATAAGAGGCGACAAAACAACGCACAACCAGGTGGTAGGGCATTCCCCCGACTGGATGGCATTGGCGACCAGGTTCCAGTCTACAATATACATACAAATGTCCATAGGTGATCGTAACCGCTTTCCATCAAGTGGGCCGCCTGCCTATCTGCTGAACTCCTGCAATAAAAATCCAAATGAGCGCAGAGTATTTAATAATACATGAACAATCTTCCTTCTCTTTGAATTCAGCGTGTTTCAGATAAAGCCACATTATCTCTAATTTGGAAATCATGCTAAATAATAATTTCCATCATTTAAAGCTCATAAATACTAATCTTAATTACACCAAAGTAACAAAAATGACAACAATAACGTCAATGTTTGGTAAAATGACATTGACATTTATATAAAGAATGCTATGTAAAAGTTAGTGAATAATTCGAGTGTCTACTTTAGCTAAACCCTACTTCAGTGCATTAGCCTACAAAATTGTTCGTCCGATTTCTCAAACGTATCTTATCGAGACGCGGGCGTACATTCAATTACTCGTACGTTTAGTGTCAAAGAGCTTTCAGTGTCGTGTGCCGTTTAATCCACGGCGCTAAACAGTTCAGACGTGTTAGCTTTCAAATTTTTATAATGGATACTCTTTTCGTCATTCCGGCTTCTAGTGCGGACTTACTGAATGTGTCAAAGGAAAGTTAATTAATAAAACATTCTAAGGGCCGCTTGCATAACGTTCCTTAAATTTATTTAAGAAACACTAAACGCATTTAACACGATTAGCGTCTTGCACAACGCAAAATTTGTAGCTAAATATGTTTAAAGAGCTGTCAATATGTTTTGTGTAAAACGTATTTAGGCAGTTTATTATGATTAACCAATTTTATTTAAAGGCGATCGTTATTATTAGTTATAATGTTTTTTTAATTATATGCTTTGTGTATACTTATCATCATTATTTATAGACTGCACCTCTGTCAGTTTTAAAATCTTTATATCTCTGCCAAGGGTTGCTTGGAAGAGATCGTTTTTCATCAATAAGGCCGCCCGTTGTACTAGCTTTTGTATTTTTCTACTTCTGTTTGTCTATGTTTTGGTGTACAATAAAGGAGTTACCTTTGCCTTATCATACCTTACCTACATAAACATATACAAAAGAAGAACTAGAAAAGAAATGTAAAAAATATAAGTTAATATAATTTCTGTAATTCTTTGTTAAAATAAAACTACTTTCATAATGGAGCCTAACATGGTGTAAAATATGACGAAAAAATCTTCTTCATCACAATTAAGAGTACATTTCTCAGCTATTCAAACATTTCCAAGATCATAAACGCCGTAATAAAACAGTTCATAAAGTGAAGATATTTCTGTCACAAATCTGTCTACATTAAAGGACTACTTACGTCGCCAGCATTTTGTTGGTTACACACAAATTGTTTGCATAAGTAATAACACCATTTATTTCAAATTACTACATTCTATATTTAGTTTGTTAAAAGCAAAATATTTACTTACGGTCTTATTCATAGAGATTTAGAGTAAGTTTGAACACTTTTTTACGGTTCTTAAAGAAGAGTTCAAACTCACTCTAACTCTCTATAAATAAGACTCTAATAAGTAAGATAGGACAATAAGCATAAAGCTACAAAGATTTCCTTTGTAGTTTTGTGCTACTTAAATTTTGGTTCCATAACATGAGCGAATCATTGTTTTCTTAAATAAAAGTTATGTTTAGTTATCGGTGCAGGAATGGTGAAAGAAAAGGACAGGCGGCCTATCGTAAGAGACATCAAAACAACCCATAGCCAGGTGGTAGTGCATTTGCCCTGCCGCCATAACTACCTTGAGTTCTGTTCCGGCGTTAATGGCCAGGTTCTAGACTCCCTAGAATAGCAGCATATTTGTATCACCTTTGGTGTTGCTAATGTCCATAGGTGATGGTAACCGCTTTCCGTCACGTGGTCGGTCTACCTGTCTGCTGAACTCATGCAAAAAAATATTTAAAAAATCTTTTCAATCCGTATCTTATGTTCATTTCTATACTCTATCTTTGTGACAAATCTAATTAAGATAAATCCATTAATATAAAACAAACAACCAGCCCAACATTTACTTTCAGATATTACCGTCATTCGGCTCGACATTGCATCCGTTCAGCTAAACTTACATAATGAAAGTTTAACCAAAGAACTGTAACACTTGTTCGCGATAACGTCTTTTCATTATGTAATTCTAATAGTCTACTTATGTCTCCATCCCCAACAACCTTAAATCAATTCAAACTCGAACTAATGACAGTGAAATTAAACATGAGTGCCTTACGCAATGAGCCACCGCGAATAACCTGAGTAACCTGCAAATAATTAAATTAATAATAACAATAGCTTTATCGAGACCTTTCAAGGCGATTGAAACAAGTCTCGCGTGACCAAAGAGCTGGCCTATATTTAGAGCAATGGATTAGCGTTGCCATACAACGTGGGGATGTGGTCGGAATTTTGGGAACGCTACCCACAGACAGCGATCTGGGCTACATCTTTTACTTGTAAATAGCATTAAATTATTAAGTTTTTTTTGTTTTGTTATTTATTTATAATTTAGTTTATTTTTAAGTACGAGTATTTAGTTTATGTAAATTAGCCAAGTAACAGTTGTTGGGAAGTTTTTCATATTAAAAATTCATTATTGTACGGGTCGTTCTTCCATTCGTTCACTCCTTCCCGTTCCGTATTCAAAATCTCCCCACTCTACCCCGCTCCTGCTAAAATAGAGACGTTGCAAAACTCGCCCGCTACTCACGTACCCAATCTAAAAGTTTGTACTCAAAAATATTTAAAATAAAAGCTCAAAATTAATATATCCGCGCCACGACGTGTGTAAAACATTAATATTTTCAAACTAGAAGGTGTGAGAGAGTTTTATAACTATACTGGTGCCTGCTCATTAAGCTATCGAAGGACACGACAAATTTGTGCAAGGTACCCTTTTATCTCACAATTCTTAAATAAAAATGAGCTGCGAATTAAAAATATTTTTAAACTGTATTTTACTCTCACGAACAAAGAATTTATTCAAATGGAACGTAGTGCAATAGACCTGATACCATATCAGACTAAATAGCACTTGTTGATTCAAACCGGTTTATTTATAAGGAGTTGTAAGTCTATTTGATTGGCATTTGTAACAAGGGTTCTTTTATGTAATATGTAAAATTTTATACACGAGGGTAGAATGAAAAATCTTTTGAAAATTAACAAAATGGGGAAGCCCAAGACTAGCAGTGAGGAGACGTTCGAAGTCGTGGTAGAGTAATGGCTAGCGCACGCGACCCAAGCTCAAAGGGCACGGGTCCGATCCTGGCCAGAACTCATTCACCACTTAGTCAATTTTATGACCTAATGTGCATATTGTTACAATTACCACTTGCTAACATGAAGGAAAACATTCTGATCATTGAGATAACCGATGGATGGCGGGTATACTGCCTGTTCCCCTTATAATGAGAGGCCAGAGCCCCAGTAGGGGGACATTTGTGAGCTGATATTATATAGAAGATTATTTAATATGAACTTACGATAACTTACTGATAGATGGCGCCACAGAGCATTAGCTTCTATATCGTTTAATTGATCGCCATGGGAATTGGTATTCATTATTAAAATGGCTTTGCAAAGTATTAAATACCTACATATCGTTTAATTCAATTATTGGTTCAATGTTCTCGACAAATACAATCGGTACAATGCTTTTATTTCAACGAAACGAAACGTTGCCGGGTTTAGCTAGTTTCCAATAAAATAAAATCTAATTAAATAACATAACAAACGCTCTACATCAAGTACAAAGATTACGATGTACCGATGTCTTTACAATGTTTCTTTACCACCAACGCACGGTAATTGTAAAAACATACATGTATCAATTTATAAAAGGCTCGATTTTCCCCAAATTGGAGGGGAGAGAATTCGTTCACAGACGAGTAGCGTACAGGGTTGAGTATTTTCACTAACGAGCAGCCTAGAGCCACGTTTTTGGCACGCGAGGATAAGGGGGAGGGAAACTCGCAAGGATAAGCCTTGCGTTGATGTTCGAGACTATGAATTATCCTTGCAAACCAGCCTCCTAGCTCTCTATTCAATCGACTTTAGTGCTTTGAGCTGATATTTGACTCAGCCATGCATCCCAAAGTTGAGAACAGTACTCCATAAATGCTCGTACTCCAGCTTTTTACAACATCAGCAGCTAATCCGGTGTAAAATACCGTCTCACCTTCCACAGTATGCCCAGTTATGTTTCCTGCAGTTTGTGCTATATACTCGATGTAATTGGTAATCGTTGTCAAGGAGACGCTAAAATCCTGAACCTAATCGGTTATCGGAACGAGTACTCTTCAGAAAGTAAGAGTTAGTTTGAATCGACACCTCTTTGCACTAAAAAGACACGCCTGGGTCTTAGAGGCATTGAACGTAACTAAATGAGAATTTCCCCAGCCGGAGACTGTCTTTAAATTTACTTTAAATTGCTCTACCATTGCCTCCCTAAGTGAATGTGTTTCATCTCTGTCAGCTCCCGCGGCAGATGTATGTGTATCTCACTACAGCGGTGCTATCGTCTGCATATACATAGATACCGGGCTTAAGCAAGTCATTGTCTCCAAAGAAGATTAAACTGTTCGAAACACAAAATATAGCATCTATTGCAAACGTCTATAGGCGACGGTAACCAATGCGTTGGGTGGACCAACTGTATATTGACCTGGATGCAGGCAAATAGACAGTAAAAATAATGATAACTATACTCTCTTAATAAAAACTTCCACAAGTTTTCACCACATACCGTGTTCCTCTTCCTTCCTCATTTAAGTCCTTCTGGCGACTAAGCTTATTTATCACTTCATCGAGGTAAAAAGTGACCTAGACTACGTTTACCAAAACGTTGGCGTTGCGAAGATATTAAAAGTAGATTCCATTGCGATAGTCTCAAAAATTCGTATTCTAGTAAATCCACAACATCTTCTCGATTACGCCGCGACGGAATAATAGTAGCAAAAAATTGTCATTACCAGAAATTGATTTTTAAAAAGTTTATTTTCGTTTTCAGGTAAATATATACAAATATAGGATAGTAGCGTGTCACGGGCA
Organism: Dendrolimus pini; assembly: GCA_949752895.1. NCBI lineage: Eukaryota > Metazoa > Arthropoda > Insecta > Lepidoptera > Lasiocampidae > Dendrolimus > Dendrolimus pini. Next base: position 4,670,204 of record OX457130.1, on the reverse strand, counting down.
CGTCATTGGATAGTGATAGTGAAATTGGGCCCCAGGATTCATTTGATACGTCGGCCATCGATTCTGCGACAATGAACATTTTTAATAATGAAACCTTGATTTGAATTGTCTCTTAGGCAAACAAATAACCAAAAGTAGCTTCAGTTATGAAAATATTTCACAAAAAAACTTTTAAAGGTGAATTCTCAGTTATCGCCAGTAAAATTCAATTTCGCGATTATTAAATAAGAACGCCCACTAATATAATTTCCGAGGGAAACTCTTCTCATAACGGTTGGTATTAAAGGAATCCGATATTCTGAGGGTGAGCACAGAAATCCGTGGACAATCACTGTAGAAATGATACGATTTTCTTCATCAAATCTACTTACTTCGAGGGAAGTTTAATATTAACGTTATTATACTTTTGTTACGGCCATAGCTAAGTCCGTTAATATTATTGTAATATTTGATACGAATATTATTACCCTATTTTCGGGGTAATGTGCAAAGTTTTTTCCCTTTAAACGGAAACGCGTACGGAGGTTTCTTTTGTAAATTTTCTTTTAAACCTTTCAATGAATATCGCTCTTTCTTTCTTTTCTTTCACATTATCTTAATCATTTAGGGTCGCCACAATATGCCTTTTTTAATATTTTTGTATTCTGGCTTTTGTCCTCTGTCACACCACAAATTATCATGTCATCCTTCAAGGACTGTCATACTACAAATTAGTATTATAATAATATATTTGTTTTTATAATAATATAATTAGATCGTAGCGTAACACGTGTAAGCTCTAGTGACATAGTTTTCACAATCTCTTCTAGAAAATATAAATATAATAATATTCTGCCAGGTGGTAGGGCATTTGCCAGACTGGATGACAACCACCCCTGGTCTAGAGTCACCTTGTGCAGTTGACACGTATTTCATTCAAGTCCCATAAAAGTGTGCAAGTAGAAACAAATCAAAACTACCACATCAGATCTAAAAATTAAGATTTCAATAAAAATATGTTTAAAATCAAGAAACAAAAAAATTATTTAGCTTTTTTTCTGTTAAATTTTTTACTGGACGTATTCGTAGTTTCTTCTTTCATGACTGTACTGTAAGATAAACAGACAGTAAGACACCTTTTTCTCTACATATTTACTAACGAAAATGTAATAAACTAAGCTCCTAAAGATATAACCTGCAGCTAAGTATTAATTAATTAAAGATTTCGTTGAGATAGTGAGAAGGTAAGTCGCTTAGAAAACATTCGCCGTCGAAGGGTTAAAAAAGGTCCCCCATATCTTGCCTTTTAAGATCTCCTCGTACTGATAAAGAATGTGGAGATAAGACGATAAAGATGCTTGCATAAGGGGAAAAAATAAAATTTACTTTAACATACTGATGGGAAAAATTCATTGATGCGATATTAATTCGATTATTCACTAGGAATCGCTGGCGACTTCGTCCACATTGGACGGAATAAGCTAATTTTATACGTGTCCAGACACAGTCGTGACAGGGGGGCCGCTGCTGCACATCAGGAGGCCCTCACAAATATGTTACCATGGGTAGTAAGTACGTATTTGCGGTTTTCGGGGTCGAGACCCTGGGGCCGTGGGGGCCTGGAGCTCATTACCTCTATCGAGACCTCTCAACGCGTAATTGACGTCTAGCGTGACCAAAAGGCCTAGGGCAACAAATTAGCGTTGCCATCCAACGTGGGAATGCGGCCATCATTTTGGGCACGCTCCCCGCCGACAGCGATTTGTAGTAAATTTTTTATTTTTACATTTATTGTATTTTGTTATTATAGATTTATTTAAAGTATAATTTAGTTTATTTATTTACGCGTCCTAACTTAAAACCACTCCCGGGAAAATGCCGTGGCATTCCCGGGAAATAAGGTGTCCCAGATTTTATATCAGAGAATTTGCTATCGATCATTGAACATATTAATCGGAATTCGGTTCGAGATATAAAGTACCGCAGAGTTTAAGTCCAGGAATTTGCTCGCTTAGCGAAGACCGCATCAAAATCGGCCCAGTGATTTGACGTGAATCACAACCAAACAGACAAACTCAAAAATCTAAAAAACAAAAACTACACTTTTACAATTTTATGATATAAATTACGAGTACATCTATTATAAATGTGAAGGAGTTTTTTTTACGTTTTGTTACGTTTTCATGGAAAAATTAATTAGCTTCACCCCTTAGCCACTCACACCCATGTTGCCCCTGTCTTCTATGGCGTTTTTTGGGGCCCATGTAGGGAGTGGCGAGTCACCGTCTGCCCATTTTTCCATGTTCCCTGAACATTGCGACGGGCAGACATCATAGTCGCCATAGACCCCATATTCCTAGACCTATAGTACCACTATTCGCAGCAGTTCACACCAATAGCCCGGTGCTTCTTGTCCTCATTTCCCACAATAGTCTTACACTGGCCGGGGTTTGTCCTTGGGTGCATTTGTGCATTATTATATGGTGTAGACAGGGATAAACGCCGGTGAGTACCACGCCACATTGTGATTAAATTTGTCGAAGGGGCCTCTACGTGTTGGTCTTCCCATGGCCCCATGCGAGCCCTCTAAAAGTCTGGACCATTTTTATGGCCCGTGGTCTTGAAAGATACACAAATAGTAATACTTCTCATATTTGTAATTTTACAATACATACATGTATACTGAATACCATACGGTAAATTTTCAATCATGTAAAACTACCACGTAGAACATCCTTTATTATAAAATGTGAAGTGCAAAATTCTACTTTGGAAATTTCGTGTTGAACTTGTCTAAATTCAGTTTTAAGTTTTAAACCTATCACCGGTTGAAAGTTTTACTCTGAATATTCGCAAATTCAGCCACTGCGGACGCACTTTTGAAGAAATTGAAACTGGTTTGTAGATATGCTTAGAATTCAATATTTCAGCGCTAGGGTATATCTGGAATATTTCTAGAATTTTAGGGTTGTTAATACTGTGTATATTTTGAGTTATCTTTTCTTTTTCTATTGTAAGAGTTCAGCAGACAAACAGACGGCCCACCTGATGGTAAGCGGTTACCATCACCTATGGAAATTTGTAACACCTGAGGTACTACTAATATGCTGCCACTATCTAAAGGGAGACTGGAACCTGGCCACTAATGCCGGAAAACAACACTAGGTTGTTATGGCGGCATGCTTTAGACCAGGGGTGGTAGCCATCCAGACGGGCAAATATACACCTGGCTGTGGGTTATTTTATGCCTCTATCAGCGTATAATATTCAAGGGTTGCTCTTGATTTCCCTGGGAGCCACTTGTCAGCTCCTGGCTTGGTGGTTATGGTCCGATTGCAACCATTGACTCGAGGGTATACTCATTTCAATAAAAAAAAATCGGTTCACAATTGACGGAGAAATAAACATAGTCGAATTGAGAACCTCCTCCTTAATGAAGTCGGTTAATAAATTACTTATAGACTGAATTTCATTCAAAACAACATAATATTATAATTATAAATATATACATACATATAGTAATAAAATATTATACGTTATTTTCAAAATAATTTCTTTGTTGTTGGTTAGTAGGTCCAATTTATTTTCTTCCGACTAGGACTTTAGTGGCCATATGGCGGGGTATAGTATGGTTAATATGGGGATAAGATTTCACACAAGCAATCTATTATGGGATATAGGACAGCCGGAAAATCCCGTCACGTGGCGGGGTGCGCTTTGTCAACGTTATGGTACGAACGCATTTTCCTGTGCATTGTATTAATCATTTTCCCCTTGTACACAATAGCTATACAAGGTTCGTACGGTTGTTAAAAAATATATTTTAGTAGCGATTATGAATAACACTTGATTCTCACTTCTTTTTTGTTGATAATGTTTACCTAAACAATTACAAGGTCCAGCGAAGAGTAAATTCCGTAACTAAAAATAATAAAATATTTTATACTATTTTTTCATATTATTATAAATTAAACTATATTTTCATAAACATATAAATATATAATGTATTAATTTGAAAGTTAAGCTGTACATATTACTTATTAAAAGTTATGATTCTACCCCCACTTCTAAAACAACTACAATATAGTTGCTGTCAAAGAAAGCACGTAAATATATACACCTGTTCCTGATTAGAAATAAATGCATACGAATATCGGCTCTTTTGGAAATCTTCCCGTAAAGTACTGAAAGCGGCTATTTTTCAACTTTTGTGACCAGTTATTTTTTAAGTTTACGCACATAATAAAACATTTTATCGTGATCTTTGAAGACAAAGATGATAGTTATTCAATCAATTCAATATTGCCATATCCGTCCTCTACCTTTCAAGCAAGTGAATACTGCGTTTAAAACCGTGAAAAGTGTTTTATTATTGTAGACTACTCAAACTATGACTATTTTTAATCTACGCGAGTGAAGCCACGGGCAACAGCTAAACACATAAACACGGTAAATTTTATACATCATTCTCAACGCAAACTTTTATCCATTGTAACAACAAAGTCACGACAAAAACCATAAAACCCCCTTCGTAAACGTGTTAAGTCATCGATAATGCCGCAGAGGGCGCTTCCGAGAATGGCGTTCATGTAAAATAAGACATAACGCGCCGCGAACGGGATTATACCGTGTACGTGCTACGTTATTCACTTGCTTGAAAGGAAGGGGACGGATAAGGCAATATTGTCTTATTAGTATTGGCTTTGTGATTTGACTTTTCCCTTGTGATTAAGAGTGATCAGAATAGGGGTGAGATATGTAAGTTACGTGTAATATGTAAGTTGAGTGTAATATGTAAGCTATGTGTAATATGTAAGTTGGGTATACTACGTAAGTTTAGTGTAATATGTAAGTTGGGTGTACTATGTAAGTTGAATGTAATATGTAAGTTGAGTGTAACATAGGTATATGTTGGGTTTACTACTGAATGGATTTTGATGAAACTTTACAGTAATATGGCTTACACATCAGAATAACACATATATTATAATTTATATAGATATAGCTGAAGGGCTCAAACGGCGCAAATATGAAACCTTAGGAAGGGGTTACATATTTGTGCTGTTTGGAGTTGAAACATTAGGTCCGTGGGGTCCATCGGCAAAGAGTTTCTTCAAAGAGATTTGTAAGAAACTCTCTGATGCCACCCGTGATCAGAAGGCTGGCTCATATTTCACCCAACAAATAAGCATCGCCATACAGCGCGGCAATGCAGCCAGCCTTCTGGGCACTCTTCCATCTGGCAGCGATTTGTTACACAGTCTATAATCGCTTGTATTTTATAACTTAGTTTATTTTAGTTTATACTTAAATATAGATATAGTGTGAATTAACCATAACGATATTACATCACCACGCGAGTGAAACCCCGGGACGCAGCTAATAACATATCATATTTATAACACTTGTAGGAACAACTGCTAAAGTAATACTAACTGCCAAAATTCAATTTTTGAAGGAAAAAACAAATGTGAAAAAATTTCAAAATATTTGACACAAAAAGAAATCATTAAAACACTTAAAAAATCAATCCACCACCCTTTAAAGAAAGAAAATACTGTCAAATTAAAAAGTCGTTAAAAACAGACTAGAGTCACTTAATTATACTGTCTCCTAAATTAAGTCAGGACGCTTCAGGTGATGAATATTTAAAAAGGCCGAAACCTAACCGTTACTTTGGATTTCAAACCACGTTGCTGCAGATACAGTGAAGATTTTTAATTTTCAATTCGGACGGTGCGGTATCTAAGAGTAAGAAAAATTCTTACGGTTTCCCTTCAAGATCTCTCTGTCAGATAAATTAAATTTAAATTTTTTTGTATTAAAAGGACCCAAAGAGTAAGTTGCAATTAAAATACAGTAATAAAAGATTCCGGCGAATTGAGAACCTCCTCCTTTTTTAAAGTCGGTTAAAAATAAGAAATATATTTGGAAAAGGTATCAAAAGAGAGTTATTTTCATTTTCGTTTATTGTACTACTTTTAACTTTATCAGATGGATTAACTAGGATTTACCCGCAACTTCATTCGCACTCAACTTAAAATTCCCGCGGAATTCGCGGGCCATTAACTACCGCAGTATTTAAAAACGAATGTAAGCAATCGTCTTAATGAAACCTGTTAAGTAAGTATATTTTTATGCACCCGAACAGTTTCGAATCGCTCCCAGGAAAATTTCCGGGAGATTCCCGGGATAAAATATATCACACATTTTATTACATAAAATTTGCGATCGATCACTGATAAAATCACTTTGGAATTCGATTTTATATCTTGGCCACATTTAAAATAATTCCCAGAAAAAAATCTCTTCAAAAATTTTATCGCCTTATTCTACGTTTGTAGAAAAAACGACACGAAAAACCAAAATATTGGCTATAGCTAACTTCAGGGTGTCGGTTTTTCGTGACGGTGTGCGCGCGCATTGTAAAAATTTGGAGAAAAGTGGAAGGCTCTTGTTTCGGACGCAAAGACCCACTTTGGGTCGCTGAGCCAACGGAGTAGGAATAACTAAATTTATAACGCTTTCTTAAAAAAATGTTCAAATCAAGACACTTTGGCCAGTCCTCAAGATATTCGGTATCCAAAACACAAAAGCAGTGAATAGTAGCCACTATGGAACAAATCTTTATGCTTGAATTTGATTTCATTCATTTTGTACACCACTATGTGGTAGAATGTACTGTGCATCTATAACTGTGTAACTGCTGTATAAACTACATTCTTGCAAATAAAGATATCAATATCTTTATTTGCAAGAATGTATGATTGATTGAATTAACACGCACTTAGCCAATTTCAATATAATTGTAATTAAGTTAATTATAGCAAAATTGCATAATATTCCGCACTACGGGTGCAATTTTGCAGTCACTTAGGCGACGACTATTTAATTAACAGAGTTTCCACCTTCTAACCTAGTTTCGGCACCTAAAAGCACTGCTGTTAGTGTTAATGCACTGAATATTATGAGGATTGTGTGTTCATTTGCAATTTTCTTTTAGAAAATCATTAAAGTTTGGTTTAGTTACAAATAGTACAGAGGTTACCACATTATTGTTATTAAATAAATGTAGCAAGTTAGTGACAGTCCATGCATAATGAAGAATTCCGTAGAGGTTACAATTGCCCAATTTTCTCGTTAATTGGCTATAAAGTCGGAAATAACTATATAATTGGAAACAGTTTAAAAAATTATAAAAAAAATACAAAATAAAACAATTAATTATACCTACCTGACGTATAATTAATTGTTCAAATTAAAATGAGTTGTAAATGTTTCATATATCAAAAACTACTTAAAAGACAAACCAGTTTTCCTAAAAGGTATATTTGAAGCGATAAATGTTCAATTATTGTTCAGAATTCTCCATTACATAACTCAAAAGTTAAAAGTATGATGCGAGAGGAGTGGACAGCGAGGGTATACCATGTTCAAATTATGTTCTGTTTATTTTACATACTCACGAAGAGATGGATGCATTGTACGCGTGTGAAGGATGATATAATGATTTGTGTTGTGGCAAAGAACGTATCTCAAGACAGAGGAGTATGGAAGTAAAAGACATATTGTGCCGACCCCAAATAATTGCGACAAGATGAAAGAAAAAACAGAGATGCCCATTTCTCTTGTCAAGTTATATTGCTGCCGTAAAAGGGGTTATAAAGTAATATGTCTGTTCTTGCCTGCTATCTGGAAGATATGCGCTTTTAGAGATAGGATGGCCATTTATGAATAATTTGATATAGTTTAGTCTGTAAGTTTAACTTGGTCTCTTTCTTTTCTTTCACCTGCATATTATTTGGAATCGGCACGATATGCTTTTCTTCTATATCTCTCTATTCTGGCATACATCTTCTGGCTGACCACAAATAATCATTCACACAATCACATGTTATCCTTCATAATAAGGAGTTGTACATCTGTCTGGATAGATAAATGAGGATTCTTTACTATGCACTAATACAAAAAAGTGAGGTACAAGATTCAGCTACAATCGCTGTCATTCAACTAACGCAAGCGCTAACTGACCATTTTAAATCATTCTCAGAAAAAATCCTGCAGAAATCCCAAACTAAAAAAATACCGCAGATTATAAGTGTACAAAAAATCTGTCGATCAACGAAGACCGCTTCAACATCGACCCAGTAGCTTTTACGTGAATCCCGAAGGCACAGACCAATGGACAAATCTAAAGAAAACGTTGTGTTCTCCATCGTTTATATAGTGTTTTCCAGATGATTTTTACTTTAATACCTTCAATATACAGACACGCCATGTTTAGAATTTTATAATATTACCAGCTGATACCTGCCCGCTTTGTGTGCCGTAAAATCCGTTCTTAGCTGACCTCTATTTGGCGAAAGGAAGGTCCATGCCAAATTTCAAGTCTATAGGTATTATAGTTCCTGAGATATCGTGATGAGTCACTATATACGTCAATTATATATATTTAGATAGATTGTTTAAAAGTAATCTTCTACTTGGCTCGCCCCTTACTCTCGTAAAAAATCAAAATACACCAAAAAGAATAATGGTCCTATACTTGAACATTTATCAAACTTAATTTTGGCGGATTGATGAAAAGATTCCGGCTCAGTTCCGGCAACTTTGGGAATATCATCTATCACGATATAAGTTAAACCATTTGCATGATAAACGACTTCGAACCCATGCCGTTAACTTCCTTTGCCTCTTTCGATTTTGACGGCATTCTTACGTATTTCAATAGAAATGCTTTTCAAATCGACCAGTGATTCACTCCGAAATTCAACAAGTTATATTTGCAACATCCGCCGTTGCCGTCTATGTTGTTTATCTTAGGTCGAACAGTGGACGGTTGAATTTGTTCAGACCGTGAATAGAAGTATTAATAATAATATGTTTTAGATTTAGTAGAGCCATACTGGAACCATTATCTTGGATACAGCTCGCTAAATCGATCGCTATGATACTACGCTCTTACAGAATATCGGCGTGAAAGGGTTAACTGAGTTAATCTTGTTTCGCGTGATGAATAAGTGTCCCGATGGCTTCCTCCTCTTTCCCTATCCCATCCTCTATTCCATCCATCTCATCCCATCCTCTCTATCTCATCCTAAAGGTTGGCAAAGTGTTGGTTAGCAAAGGTTGGCAAAGCGTTGGCCGCTCCTGCTGTTGTTAATACCTATAGGTAATAGTAACCTCTTTCCACCAGTAGGGTCATTTTGCCAGCTTCGCAATAAAAAATATACTAAATTGATGTGTAGACAAACTCTCCTAATTATTATAAAATTATTAGCGGCTCCGGCAGACGTTGTCTTGGGCTGAAAAATAAAATATAATAAAAATCTAGGACTCAATTCCAACGCCATCTATCGATTCTTATTGTAAATTTAAACCACACGGGGATCCAATCAAATGCATACAAAAAATCACCAAAATCGGTAAAGTCGTTCTCAAGTTATGTGCGTACATACATTTATACGATTCATTTTTATTTATATATATAGATAGATGATTTAAATAAAGATTTCATTTTTGTATTAGAATTATTTCATTGCATTTATTTTAAACAAATAATTAGTCAAATGTGTGTCGGACTACCTACATTAAAGGGTTCCATTGTAAAGGAAAGAAGTATGACCAGGGAGGCTACCACTATTTTCGACAGTTGGTTAAGAAACTATTGAAACTGTATTCCATTGAAGATACCCCATATCTCGTAAATAGCATTTTTGAAGCTCTACCTTCGTGAAATTATTTTAGAATTGTCCATTTTATTAAACAAAAGTTACGACTAGGATATACTTATAGGCGTTAAAATCAAGAAATGTTAGGTAGCCAATTTTGCACGTTATCTTTTGTGCATGAGCCTAATTCTTATAGATAAGAAATACTGCGTTATTACATTAAAACGGAGCTTAACAACTAACTTTTTAGATATAAAAACAGTATAATAATACTATTATAATTTTCACCATTTAATACAGGAATACAAAACTTTAATTAAATGGTCCTTAATTTAGATATAATCTGTGATGTTACTTAATGTTTAGAACATTAAGTAAACAACTTCCACAATTCTCGTATTTCAATACGAGAATTGTGGAGTTGATATTTTCCTTCAATTATCTCATGTATAATGTAACCATATTTTTTTATCATTGCGGATAATATTAAATCTCGCCAACAGTGGCACCCGCTTGGACTAACCGCCGATGATATTCGTGCTTTCAATGACCTTGTGAATATGGGGTTATCATAATCCTCAAGCGCACAGTTCACTCCATATTACTACTGTATGTATCAAAAGATAAATCTTTCTACTACGAAAACATTTATAAAAATAATAGTTTAAAAAAAACTAAAAAAACACGCTTTCATAAAAAATTCAACTAAAAACCAGAAAATAAAATTTAATAAATTTGGTTTCTGATGAATAGGGCGTTACCGTGGAGTGCAAAAAAGAAATAATTAATCAATTTGATTAAGTACAGTATAATAAAATGAATGAACATTATTGTAAAAAAGTGTGGGGTGCATAGTGTCAATAGTTATAAACATTTTATTGACAGATAATGAGTAGAAGAATCATCACTTCGATAATATAATATCTTAAAAAGCGTTTTGAATACACCCCACGCTTTTTAATTCCGTATTCGCGAGCTTCCTAGCTTTTCAGTGCTAGGCCTAGCTGGACACTACCCACAAAGGCACCTGGAAGTACCAACCCCATTCGTTGACGTGTGATTCGGGGTTGAAAAGGAGTTTCCGTAATTCATTTATCACGAATTGCTTCTATGATTAAATTTTTAGCCAAATGTATTAAAATTAGTCTGGTCTAGAGTAAGCCGACATAACAACCTTGAGTTGTGTTCCGACATTAGTAGCAGGTTTCAGTCTCATCTACGAGTACGGCAGCACATTGGTCATACTTAGTGTTGCAAATGTTTATAGGCGACTGTAACCACTTTCCATCACAGTTGGGCCGTTAGTCTGTTTGATGTACTCTAGCAATAAAAAGAATTAAGTACAGTTTTGATACATATAATTATAATAATTATACATGTATTGTAAAACCACAAAGAAACTTAAGAATTAAAATAAATATTTCTTAATATTATAATTGGTATGGTATTCAATCTCGTGAAGTTTAATGTAGTCGCGGTAAAGCATTTTTTATCAACTTATGCAATTATAATTATTTATTTATGTTTTATTTAAGCAGAATTTTTTTTTCTTTGATATTAATTCAAGTTACACTTTTTGAGCGTGGTGACCGATATGAAAACAAGTCACCTATGTATACATATATACCAACATGTATACTTACGAGGCGCACATAGATAGATATATATATAGATACCTACCTATATACCTATACACCTATATACTTTCTCACAAACAGCTGCTTACGTATTCGTCCGATTTCGGAGCAGCTCGTCATCCATAATTTGCAATACCTGACATACCTCGAACCGCTACGAGAGCTCGCGGGTCACTGTGTCACCGCGCATGGTAGGCGGAGTGGGAGGTGTTAGGTTTATTTTCGTTACGGAATTTCTTAATTCGGTCGCCGCGCTCAAAGCCCGCGATAAAAGCTATACAATAGCTTAATAATTATACATGCATTGAAAAACCACAAAAAACTTAAGAATTAAAACAGATATTTTTTAATACTACAACTGGTATGGTGGTGATAACATCTCGTGAAGATTAATGTATTCAGTTTGAATTTTTATTCACATCGCTGGTCTGATATGCGTATATAATATTATAAGTCGATATCTGTCAATTGATTTCCTTTAAAGACTTATCAAAGTAGTGCTTACGAATACTTGTACAAAGTTAAAAACGGGAATGTCCCATGTAGAGCATAACGCAATAACACACTACTTAAACACCACACCACAACGTTATTTAATATTTCTGTTGATGTTTAGTTTGATTTCGTTCTAGCACAATGTGTATTTAATAAACAAATATCATGATACAGCCATGATCTTGTTTCTTGAGCTGCGGCTAGACTGTTTTGTTATTCGATGCGTTTTTTAAAAGATCATGCGCTTACAAGTTTAATATAACTGTAATCATCTAACAGTAGCCGCATTCGCAGAATTACTTTAACCCGAAAATTCTCGGAACATTTTATAATGCTGTAACACGATATCAAGGATGTTGTGATCTTTTATAATGTAAATAAAATGAACAGTCAATTGTTTGTCAACTACCGTATATTAATGATTTATATGGTAACTAACGGTTCTGTTCATATTGATTTAGAGTAAGGTTAAAGGTTTCTTTACCATACTGTTACATACCGACAAAGAAACGCGCACCTGGTTTTTTACGTTTCTCGCATTTGGAATTCTTTTGTTTACTTTGTGTTTAAAATTTTAAAATTTGCAATTAGACAATAGCCTATTGTTATTGTTTTCGACTTTATTGGCCGTTCGCAGGAATAATTAACTAGGTATGTGGATTAATTCAGTGAACGAGGTCCTTTGTTGTATTATACAGTTTAGTATAAAACAATGCCCGAACGGAGGGGTGGGGCAGTCAAGCAAGGATTACGATACGAGGAAGACGTAGATTTGATGAGCGATATAGTGACGGACTTTGCGCGTGTTATTGAATCGTGCAGTTTGTACTAATAGTGTCTAGTTATATTTGTATTTATGTTATACGTGTTTGTATAGTTCTAATAAATTCTATAGTAATTCCAACGGCATTTTAATTCGAGTCCTGCGTAATTCGTAACAATACTTTATAACAAAGAAGCCTTCAAACTTACTCAAACTCAATATTAATATAATTTTTTACACGACGATAAATATAAAAGTGAAAATTATAAACATAACAGAAATTATAAGACCAAACACGATGACAAAAAACGAGTAATTTATACAAATATATCGTATTAGCAAATATGTATTTTACTTTACATGTATAATCTTATTTCGTTAGTAGACACAGAATCGCAAATCAAATCGCGGCAGATAAACGTTACTTACAGCGTTTATTCTATCAAGTGCGGCAAACCTTACAAGTTTGCTTTGTTAAATTAATGTTTTTGTTTCAAGATAAACAAGCACATACATACATTTTATACGTAGATATTATCATATTATGTCGCTTGTTTTGTAAAAAGATATTTCATAAAGTCATTTCTAAGAAAGCGTGTTTCTTGTGTTTTCCATTTTCCCCGCCTCGAGGGTATATCAATTATCATGCATTTAATACAACTCATCGCTATAATTTCTCCAAATTTTATCTTGAAGAATAAGTTTAGTAGTAGTAAGCGCGGATCTCTTATATACCCTTATCACAGAGAGAGATATATATATTATATACTACTTATATATTTAAGACTGTCTGTGCCCGCCACTTTGTGCTTAACTCGGATATTTAGTCCGAGCAGGAACGGAGTAAGAATAGAATTTCCTGCGGCTGAGTGGCCTGTCGTAAGAGGCGACAAAACAACTCATAGCCAGGTGGTAGGGTATTTGCTCGACTGGATGGCAACCACCCCTGGTCTAGAGTATGCCGCCATAACAACCTTGAACTGTGTTCTGGCATTACTGACCAGGATCAGAGAGCAGGAGCGCATTTGTAGCACCTTTGGTGTTGTAAATGCCTATAGGCGATGGTAACCGCTTTCATCAAGTGGGTTGTCTGCCTATCTGCTGCACTCCTGCAATAATAAAAAAAATATTCATTCTTCTGAAACCTGAAAATTATCTAAATGAAACATACATGAAAATTTAAGATATAATTTTTGTTTTAATCCCTAAAGTTTTATTTGAAATCCTTCGACTCGTTTCAAAATCAATTCAGAGAGACAAACTGACTGGAAAACCAAACCCTGTTATTGATGATAGGTATCCTGTAAATATTATGTTTTTAATATTAAAATGTTGGTACTTATATATTTTGGAACCTCAGACATACTTCCGTTTTAGTGGCATAGAAAATTAAATAAAAATTATAACTTGATTTTGTTCAAAGTATGTCGAAATCTGATGACTTTCCAAGTATTTTCCCGTTGTTTTATCCTCAACACACACATATTATAAACAATGTAATATTTATTTCTTTACCACGGATACTCGTCTTGAAGGCACGAGAGCGTTAACAATTTCAGATTGTGCCTTTACCTAAACGGAAGCTTCTACTTAGTGGACTTTTCAATTTTGCCGAGTGCCATGAATTTATGCTGGGAAGCACCGTACTGTTTTCTTTTCATTTCGAAAAGAGCATCCCGGGACTGCCGAGTTCCTATTAAAAAGGCTTTTGCTATCGCCAGCCTTTGAAAGCGTAGCGCAAAAGAAAACAAATGATTGCAATGACTTCACACGTTTCTAGATCTTCGATTTTCTTACCATTTTAAAACTATGATAGATTTTTAATCACATATATTGATGTGTGATTTGTTTGGATGTTTGTCATCATTGTGTGTGTTAAAAATTAACAGTTGTTAGAATATAGATTTTTTTATGAAAATCTTCTTATTTGATACTAGCCCTGATACTACTTGATTGTTCTAAAATTTAGAAAGTCATTAACACTAGTTAAAAGAGGATACATAGGTATTTGTGCCGTTTACAGTTTTTTTTTATTCTACTCTCTCCGGATTGTCCGGACTTATTGCTTTTTATCTTTTCTATTTATTTCTTTATTTTCTTTTCTGTTTATTTTTTTTATTTCCTAAAATAGCGAGTCCTTAAATCTATACGAGTATATAGGTACATACAAAAACTTTTTGAGCTTGTTCTACATATATGCTTATTCTATATCACATAATATTTATTTAAAGATCTACTTTCTTTCTTACATTTTTGGCCAATATACAATCTGTTTCTGTTCAAATGACAATAAATCATAATGATAGCAGTCCTACTTCATACAAATTTGTTGGTACTATTAAACCAACCCTAAGGTCAAAATTAAAAAATAATAATTTTCGAACAAATTAATTACGATAAAAAGGGAATTAAAACAGACCACCTTGTAAATATTGGTTCACTGACCTTGTCG